>CM062818.1:1618114151-1618714151 GCA_031772625.1 Pinus tabuliformis | reverse complement strand
TCTGTTGTCCGCAGCCTGATTCTTGATGTGGATACTTAGAGAATTCATGGCCAGAATGAAAAGAAGTGGCGAGAGGGGGCATCCCTGACGCAAGCCTCTCTCTGCCTGAAAAAAGTGGGAAGGAATACTGTTTATAATGATTGCGTAATTCACGTTCTCTACGCAGGCCATGATCCATCGAATGGCACATGCTCTCAGACCAATCTTTGCCAGAAGGCATTTAATATATCCCCAATCTAAGCAGTCAAAAGCTTTCTGCAAATCTATTTTCATAATAGCCGCCTCAATATTGTTTGTAGACATAGTGTAAAGGCACTCCTGGGTAAAGTAACGCATCTGATTCAACAAAAACCAAATATTTAGTAGTTAATGTTTAATGATATTATCTAGAGTTATTAGTTAGTATGTTATTTTTTATTTATATACATGAATGGTGTGCGTGTAGTTTTTTGTTTATTCTATTAAAATGATGCGTTAACACAAAATTATTTAAAATAAAAAAAAATAATAATAATAAAAATTTATATGAAATATTAAATATTTTTTCAGGAAAAAAAATAAGAAATTTTAAAAATATTAAACATTACACGAAACAATAATTAACATTAAAACTAATCAACACAACAAAGTTGATGTGATTTTTGATATAAATATAGTTTTCTCTACAATATAATTTAATAACCTTCATTTTTATAATAAAAGTTCAACTCTATGACGTCTTCATATCATATCATTTAGCGTTAAAACCTTTGTTAGCATTTAATCAATGTCATAATGAATTGATAAATGGAAAAAACTATGCTTTATTCATAAATCACCAAACTTTATGATTTATGAATATTTTAATAAATCATATCGAATATGTTTTATTTTAACTGTTATTTTTTTTACTATTTATTTTAACTATTATTTTTTTATTATAGAAAATGGATAATTTATATAGTAAAACCATGTAATAAGAAATTACTTGTGAAACAACGCAAAAGAAACGTTTCACAAAAGAAACATAAAAAATAAACCACATGTAAATTTTAAAAAACAACCATAAAATTAAAATATGAAATAATGATTAAACTAAACATTTAAAAAAATTCTCAAATAAGAAACAATTTACTAATATTCATGATCATTTAAAGATGTTAAACCAACAAACTAATATAATTCTCCCCAACTTAAAATATAATGCATATTTTTTTGGAAATGAGCATTTAAACCTGGGCCTTAAAATATAACAAATCAATACGTTCTACATTCCATGCCTGATAAGGCAAGAAATCGCCAATTGATTCACTCCAAAAGAAGAAAATACTCTGTTTTGATAATTTAGCATTAACTTAAAGAATAGTCCCTGTTTATTACCTTAATATACAATTGTATAATATTATTGAATTATTTTTCTTAATATGACATAAGATAAAAATAAATGAAATCTAAAAAAATTTACATAATTATAAGAGCAAATAAAATATATTGAATGGTTTAAAACATTATTGAATTATTTTTATTAGTATGACATAAGATAAAAATAAATGAAATAAAAAAAAAATCACATAATTATAAGAGCAAGTAAAATATATGGAATGGTTTACAATGTTCAAAAGATTTTTTTGCTTGGAGCTTAAATTTTATAAAATAAATATGAGAATATGTGAATTTAGATTTTAAATTACATTTGTTTTTCATGCATTAAGTTTTTAAAATATTTCCTATTTTTCTTTTAATTGGATTTTGGAATTTGAATATTATATTTTTAAATTATTTTTAATTTAATTTTTAAACAAATAAATAATTTATTTCGTTATTTTATTTATTTATTTTAAATATGAATGATAGAAATTAGTCAATAATAAATAATATATATTATTATAAAAACTATGGCTGGTTTATTTATATTTAAAAAAGTAAATTTAAAATTAACATTTCTTTTGGTTAAATTAACCATAGCAATTGGTTTTATTAGATAATTAACTTTTAATTTATAACATATCGATTAATGATAAATCTCAAAGAGATAAATAACTAAAAGTGCAAATAAAGACTATATACTTCCAAATCTTAAAAACTACGTATCTGAGGCTACCGGAAACCTTTTCGCCTGAAACCAAAGGGGTTACTCACTAGAACAAATGCTCCTAACATAATAGAGCAGTCTCTTGGCCTGAAAGCTGTCAAAGACAGTAGATCTAGGAAACAACAGTTGGATGCAGTTGTACCGGCTTCGGATTTAAATCAGCAATGGATGCGGCCCTCAAATAACTTCGATACCATGTAGGAATTTACAAGGTAAATTCCTCAGATATAACACCAAAGGACACTGCTCACAAACAGATCACAGATCAATACACTAGTATCCTTGACGTGGTTAAAACCCTCAAAGAGGGAAACAGTGCACGCCCTGAGCTAACGCGGTCACTTCAGGCAATTTATTAATGTAAAAGAAAGAAAATTTACATAAGCTTCTCTCATGAAGGGTCGCCTTACAAATGACTACATAAGCTTCTCTCATGAAGGGTCGCCTTACAAATGACTCTCCATGCTCTTTAAATAGAGATATGAACCAATCAGGTGTTAAGCCACGGAGTGTTGGTAATACCCAGGAGAGAATGAACCGTCGAATCACTTCATGTCTAGAACATATCATGACCGTTGGTAATACCCAGGAGAGAATGAACCGTCGAATCACTTCATGTCTAGAACATATCATGACCGTCAGATTGTAAGTTACAAAAATACATAGTAAAGAAACACATTTTACCTAACTCTACACTAGACCAAGTTATACTTAACTATTTCCTATGTGTCAGAATATCCTAATAACTAAAATAGATCTTCTACCATATATCAACTATATATTGAGCATGGAAGAAATTACATATATTCATTTTCAGAATATATATATATATATATATATATATAGTAGAATTAATGGTCAAGGAATCTAGGAATTGAAGATAATCTAGGAATCAACAACTAAAACCTCAAAATTTACAAGGACTTCAAATCACAACAATCACCAATTGAACTACCCATGAAGACTATTCCACGACATATAATTAATAAGTATATAAAACTTAATAAATATATAATTAAAAATGAAAATATTTCTAAATAGAAATAAATAGATAAACTGATTTGACCATATAAATTAACATAATGATTCACCATATTTAAATTTAATTAACCATTATAAATCTATTTTAACCATGGCTCTAGAAGCCCCATAGTGATCAAATCTGTTATATATGAAAACTCATCTTGGTGTGTAAAACTTGAAAAAAAATCTGTATCTGAAAAGAGTTAATTCATATATATAGAGAGAGAGAGAGACCATGTGTAATTTTTAGTTATTTAAATTGCATTTTTGAATGTATAAATAAATACAATGTCTTGAAAGTGTTACTCTCAATTGATTGTATAAACTACACAATTTAAATTTACAATTCTAACATTTCTTTTTCAATACTTTCATAAAAAAAAATCATTGAAAACCATTGAACATTTTTATTTTTATTAATATTTTTTCAATGTCAAATAAATTTATATTAAGAATGGAATGAATTACACCTCATTTTATTAAGAGGTAACTAAATTCAACTACTATTTTCTTTTGGAATTGAAATATATATATATATATGTATAACAAGCATATTCAAACATCAGTTTTTATATATATAGAAAAGTCATATATATAGATATATATATATAAACAATGTATTTAAGTTATATATATATATATATAGACATATTCAAACAATGTGTTTAAGCTTTGAAATATTTATAAGGAAAATTTAAGATTTTTTTTAAGTTGAAATAAATGTTTTTTTCCCCTTGGAAAAATCGTAATTTTCATTAATAAAGGAAAATTATATGTTGTAGATGTGATACGCATATGCAATATGTGAGGCTGACAGCCTATCTAGTAGAAAAAGAGACAAAAATAGCATAGTGCACTCCACGCAAAGAGGCACTGCCTTCAGTAATGTTCATGATAAAGTGAAACAAAATTCTCTACGCAGAGAGTATGTATGTCTATCATATTATATACATAAGATAATTTATGAAAAACTATTAACATATGCAAAAAATAGGCTCCTGTTGAGCCAGTTAAATTGTAAAATCCATGAATGGATGGTGGTAATACTGATAGTGTGCACCGTCCTTCTGCTCCTGGATCAGCCATGTGCCACAAGGCCGGATCACTGCTTCCTTGGATAACAGGTCGGTAGATGAGTTGTGTTCCCTATAGATATGATGACAAACAAAGAAGTCAAAATGTGTGATGAGTCTATGGGCCTCGTCCTGAATAGGTCTCAGAGTGTAAGCAAAACAATTTGTAGATTTGTTAATCCAGTTGCATACAATTTTTGAGTCCCCGAAAATTTGTAGATTCTTGCATCGTTTTTCCAAAGCAAATTGTATGAGATATTTAACAGTAATCAATTCTGCAAAATTGTTTGTGCCCCTTCCCAAGCCCATTTGTATTTGGAATGATGGGATTCTGAAAGATATAGAATGACACCGCCCCCACACCCAGCTTCCTGTGTTGAACCGTCAAAATATGCCTAGGGGTGAGAGTGATTGATGTTTTCAGGGACAATGTGCTTGCGGGGAGGATTATCATCGTCTTCGGGAATGGTGTGGTAGTCTACCAGAAGGTGGGCAGTGATGGAGGGCCAATGAGGAACGGTGTCCTAAAAAATGCATCGGTTACGGGAAATCCAGATTGCCCAGCAAATGAGGAGAGGAAGGTTTCTAGCCTTGGTCGGGGTTGCGAAGGTCCACCATGTGGTCCAAGCTTCCATAACTATCAAGCCCTGCCATGTGCACTGGGTGGGGATGGTCGAGAGAACAGAGTTCCATAGGTCCCTTGTGACTGGGCAGGTGAGGAAGAGATGGTCTATATATTCAGAACTATTCTTACATAAGCAGCACCAAAAAGGTCCATGCTGAGCTCTTTTGATAAGATTGTCACCTGTGGGAGCCTTTTTTTTATAGTTGACCACATGAATAGTCTAGTTCTGGAAGGTGCTTTTAGTTTCCACATGTTTTTCCACCAATGTTCGATAGCCTGTGGTCTATGAACATTTACTAAATAGAGATATCCCTCCTTAGGGGAGTAAATCCCATTTTTAGCATATGCCCAGATAATCTCATCCTCCCCCTTCTACAATTCTGATGTGTGATTCTATTAATTTTGAAATATAGCCCGCCCAATATTGATGCCAGTGCTATGGGATGTGCAGGCTGCAAGTAGTTTTCCAAGCCTGATAAAATATGGTGGAACGTTCCATGTCTGCAATGTGGCTGATATGTGTGATACCTGAGTTGGCAAGATGGAGCTTGAGCCCTTCAGGCAGCCTGTGGGCATTACCACACCCGATCCAAAGGTCTAAACCAATGCGCACTAATGTGCCCACTTGGATTCTCCAAGTGAGTCCTCCTTTGATGATAGACATAGAATTTAACACATCTTTCTAGATGATAGAAATCCCTGTTTTGTTCCAGTATGGCTATCTGAGCCAGTCCATCAGGTTTAGGGGGGCTATGTAATTAGAAAAAACCACCTTAGTCCAGACGTTGTTTGATGTGATCAATTTTCAACGTGGCTTGGCCGCCAATGCAAAGGAGAATTCTTCCAGCTTTTTAATACCCCAACCTCCCCATTTCTTTAGGAGAGTAAGCAACTCCCAATTGGCCCAGGCAAATATTCTCCTTGATTGTTTGCCTTTTCAAAGGAACCTGCAACAGAGGTTTTGTATTATGGAGAGGATTCCTCTAGGTATCCATGCCAGTGTCATCCAATATACCAGGGTGGCTTCAAGAACAGCTTTGATGAGTATAAGTCTTCCTGCTCTAGAGAGGTACTTATGATACCAGATGTTGAGCCTTCTTTCCATCTTGGAGATTAACCATGTCCAATCTGCTATCTTGTAGCCATGGGGCTTCAACCTGTACCCCAGGTATCTAAGGCCATCCTCCATCTATAGAAGAGTGAAATGGAATCTGTGGAGTGCATACTGAGTCTCATGAGGGGAGCATCCAGTGGCTGTAATGGTGGATTAGTATTATTGATGACCATATCTGTAGCAGTTTGAAATAGGGTGATGGTGTTATGTAAGATAGTCAGATCCCCAATACCACCATTGAGGAAGATCAACACATCATCCACGAAGAGTAAGTGAGTCAAAATGCATCTGTCAGTGATCCTGATTCCCTTAAGCCGTCCCCTGCTATGCTCTTCTTTAATAAATCTGTTGAGCCCCTCCATGATAAGTAAAAATAATAATGGGGACAAAGGACACCCCTGTCTGAGACCTCTTTCAGAGTGGAAGAAAGGCGAAGCTGCTCCATTGACAAGGACACTAAAAGATATATTTGTTATACAACACATGATCCATTTTATAAACTCATAAGGGAAGCCTAGATGACTTAGAAGCATTCTGAGGTATAACCAACTTACCCGATCATAGGCTTTTAAGAGATCTACCTTTAAGATCATACCTTTCATCTTCTTCATCTGAATAGAGTGTATCACTTCATGTGCAGTACCAACTGCTTCATGTATTTGTCAATCTTGGAGAAAGACAAATTGTTCAGAAGATATGTGGGTGGATAGGATGGGTCGGATGCGATTGGAAATGACTTTGGCGATGATTTTGTAGATACAGTTGCACAAGAAGATGGGGCGGAAGTCATCAAAGGAGGCAGGCATGTTTGATTTGGGGATGATGGTGATGTATGTAGAATTGAAGGCCTCATACATTCTTCCAAAGATCCGACAAGGATGTCGAAAAAAGCTGTGTAGAACTCCACCGACTAACCATCTGGTCCTGGGTTCTTGTCGCTCTTGAACCATTTCAAGGTAGCCTCAAGTTCCCCCATTGTGACCTCCCTATTCAGCTCCATGGTAGTCTCCTGATCCACAAACCGAGGAAATAGTTGTGCCACTCGAATGACTTCTGCTAGAGTGACATTGGGAGGTGCCTTGTAGATCTGCTTGAAGTGGGATGTGGCCAGGGAAGCTAATTGCTGGAAGGTATTCACAGTATTCCCCTGCTCATTTGTCAGTTGCCAAATGGAGTTGATAGATCTTCAACCATTTGCATGTTTGTGAAATTTTTTTGTATTGTCATCTCCTTCCAACAACCATATTGCTTTCCTTCTCAGCCTCCAGGTTTCTTCCTGATCCTCTAGAATTTTACCTCTCTTAGATATTAAGGTAGTGAGCTTTTCCTTCTGTTCATTTGAGGTGAAGAACCCCTTGTTCATTTTCCAAGGCTGCAATCTATGTTTCAATGTCCCTTAGGGTTTGATCATCCTATTCTCCCTTGTTACGAGCCCAGATTTTAGATAGTCTCTTCAGCTCTTTAAGGTTAAGTGCAAAACCTTCAGCTATATTCCCACTAGCAACAGGAGGGTGGGTCTTCCAGTATTCAGTTACCAATCGAGTATAGGTTGCATCCTTCAACCAATTGGAGTTGAATTTGAAAGGGGATTTGGTTTGTTCAATCCTCCTCTTATTTCAAGGTATATCGGCAGATGGTCTGATATACCTCCTGACCCGACCCATTGTCTGTAGTTATAGCCCATACACAGTAATCGCTCCTTGATGAGAAAGCGATCAAGTCTTCTAGCGAGGCTGTCTTCTCCAATCCTTCTATTCCTCCAAGTAGGTTGTATTTTTGCAGGTGGGATATCAATAACATTGTGATTCTCCAAGATATTCTCAAAGTAAACAGATAGGGGGTCAATCTAGGCATGATGTCCCCATGATTCTAAGAAGCCAATAGAGAAGTTTAGGTCCCCTCCAAGGATAATGTTGTCCTTTTGCAGAAGATTGGAGTTCAATAATTGTTCCCAGAATTCTCCACAGTGTTGACATGGCCCTTATACATTGATAAGTTTGATGTCGGTGCCCAGTTCAGACGAGAAAATGTCAGCCCCGATGTGTCCAATGCCTCCCCATATGTTACAAACTCTGATAGTTCGAGAGTTGAAACCCATAGCAATGCCTCCTGAGCGGCCATTGACATCGAGGGCTTGAAAAGACCAACTAGGAAGCATGGATTCTAGCAGGTGAGAGATAACTTCAATAAGACCCAGGGTTTCTTGTAGGAATATGACATCTACAAGTTCAGTCCTAAAAGGTCTCCGAAGAGCTAGTTTTTTCTCAAGGCCAGCTAACCCTCGACAGTTAAAAGATAGCAGCTTCATAGGGGAGATGTACCCAGGGTGTTCTATGCTCTAAGAACCCAATCAATAGCAAGTTGTCGCCTCGAGGTAATCTCCTCTCCTGCCTGCATCTTGCCTTTGGATAGGGAGGAAGGTATGCCTCTTGGTGGCTTCGGGGAGATGGGGGGAGATACTAGACCAATGCCTATGGAGTTAGGAGGCAGTGATCGAGATAGGGATCAGAGAGAGTATATGTGGAATAGAGACCCTTGATCAGTTTTAGAGGATTTAGATGGGGTCGTCTCCGGGAAAGATGGGGGAGTGCAAGAGAAAATGGGAGGATGGGGGTGCAGAGAGCATGCTAATGTAATGGGGGGCGAGGGTATGAAAGCAGAGACCTGATGATTCACTGAAGATAAAGCTATGTTATCAGATGAAATAAAGAGATGAATAGAGCAGGGGTTAGAAGTGGACATACGCGAAGATAGCGCAACCTCTACAGCCGCCCTTTCCTTGGTTAGAGGAGGAGAGGGAGGCCGATATGGTGCTTTGCCACGCTTCTTCGGAGGCTCCTTGGCTGGTGTTTCCAATGCTACTTCAGGGGCGGAGTGTTCCATTGCTGCTTTAGAAGAGGTGTGGTTCTCAGGTGCCTGAGTATCCTTTGTAGGGATTGTCTTTCCCTTTTCCGCTGCTCTTTCTTTGCCATTCAAGAGGCAGTCCATGAATAAGCGACCTACCTTATGGCATCTCTTGCACCTAAAAGGGACCCCCTCATAATCGAGGATCTGTGTCCGAGTGAAATTTCTCCATCGCAATGTGATGTGTTCCTGCAACCCTTCCTTGGTATCTAGATAGACCAAAATCCTCGCATATGCCATGATGCCCGTGGAGAGGTATGATTTATCATACTCCAAAAAGGTACCCAGAGAGTTCCCAATGTGCCTGAAGTTGTCCTTAGACCAAAATGTAGTGTTAGACCTCGAAGACGGACCCATAGTTTCCCAGCTCCTAATTGCTCCCTCTCAGGGTCAAAATGAGGGTTCCATAACCTAAGAAGCACAGGGGCCTGTTCAATGTGCCAAAAAGATGACAAGACCCAATTTGTATGCTCATCTTTGATGAATCGCAGCACAAACCATTTGCGAACAAAGGTTTGTATGAAGGGTAGCTCAGCCAAATGTTTCCCCCACACTTTTGTTGTCCATTGCTTTAGCCATGACACAATGTAGCTCCTCCCCCGAACCCTACCAACCAAGACTCGATCGGCAGTATCCATGGTTTCGCCCCACTGTATATCTTCTCCCAGGTTGATAATTATGTCTTGTGCCCTAGATTTGACACACTTTTGCCTTTTGCCCGACTTGTGGCCCGCGTCGGTGGCGTCCTCCTGTGATCCGCTGAGATGAGGGTTTGGTTGAGGGTTTGAAGGGTTCAGACTAGGCCCAGAGGGGAAAGCATCTGAGAGAGGAGGTATGTCTGTAAAACTGTCGGAGAGGGGAGATGATAACGGTACCGAGAGAGGGGTACCCTGAGCAAAGACCGAGGGTTCGCCAAGGGGAGAAGATGAAGGGAAATGGGATCCAGCGGATGGAGGGAATGGTGGGCAGCCCAAGGAGAAAGTGGCAGGGTCCGGGCCTATGCAACGGGCCACAAATTGTAGGGAGAACGACCGCGGGTGATGGGTAGCAGAGACCAGCCAGGAGGAAGGAACCGCAAGTAGGGTTACAACCGAACATGAGGGCCATGAGATCGAAGGTAAGGGAGCGATAACCTCTGACAATTCACTACTGAAGGAGAGTAGTCCTTCCATGTTCGAGTGGAGGGATGTCCAGATGGAGACATCCTCAAAAGGGTCTTCAGAAAAATCAACTAAGTCCAAATCCATAACCGATTTGGGTTTTACGCACCAGCTGCTGTCGTAAGTGTAGAAAATCATCGTTGTAGGAGTGGCCGACTGTAGGAAGGGGAAAACGGTGAGGGGCACGACGAAGTCACAGGGGTAAAGCTCAAAACCACGAACGGGTAACAGGATATGCGAAGAACGGCATCTGGGAGGTACAGCAAGAGGGAGGTGTCGTTGCTGGTCGAAAGCGAAGGGAAGGTGCAGCAAAAAGTCACTGCAATCAAACCCTAGCCTATGTCATGCACTATTCGCGGAGGATTTCGGAGCTCCATCCTCCTCATAACCTGATGATCTCTTTTAAATAACCTCTTGAAATAAATGTTATTTAATATAGACATTTAAATATTTATTTATGTTTTTTTAAAGAGAAAGCAAAATATTTTAACTACATTACTAAATTATAATATTAATAATGAACCTAGTAAACCAAATATATAAATTTGTTTATGTTTTATCATGACTTATATTAATTTTTATTTAGAATATATTTTATTTTTATTTTGTTTAAGTAATAATTTTAAGTAAAATTAATCAAATATTTAAATTCATTTATGTTTTTATGATAACTTACATTATTTTTTATTTAGAATATATTTTATTTTTATTTTAAAATATACGAGTCTCAATCAAATTGAGCACTAATGAAATCACAAGTGTTTCCTACCCAGTTGTAAAATGCAGAAAACAAAAAGACTTTTTGTACAGCTACATCTCTCTGCCAGAGCAGTCAAAGCTTCATCTCCTAGAAGACCAGTGGAGCAGTAAATGTAGGTGCTCTGCCAAAATCGCAGCCACGGTAACCATAACAAACTTGAAGCATCGAATAGCATCATCATGCCTGATACAACTACGATTTCCCATAGTCCATGTGGTTGCAATAAAAGATTCTGCCTTAAGGAAGCAATATAATCCTCCGATGTTCAGAACACAAATTTTGCATGAACAATTTCCAAAGTCAGCTGACTAAATTTTGGTAGTGAAGACGTATTTGTTGATTTGAAGGAATGATCTTTTTGTAGACTTGTGATTATTATGATCTTTAAGAATTCAGAGGAGCTTGCGTTTTCTGTTGCACAGTTCGTCGAAAGCGAGGGTGCGTTAGAGACCTATGATATCTATCATTGAGGAACAAATTTTGGTTTTTCGGCAGGAGTCCCTCTTATTACTAATAGCAATGACTATGATGCTTCCACTGATGAATCTAGCATTTTGAAGCAACCTGAATGGGCTCACCTCAGTGAGCTACACAAAGCCATTAAATTTTGTGAAGTACCATTGGTTAATCAAGATCCGAAATACGCATTTCTGGCCCTGGACTAGACGCACATGTTTACTCGGTGGGACAGGAAATATGTTGAACATTTCTTGTCAAGTATAAATACAAAGTCTGACGCCACTGTGAAGTTCAATGGGAACGCTCACTATTTGTCAGCATCTTGCTTGATGCAAAATTGTGGCCTTTTACACAGCAAAAATTGGTTCCCAGAATACTTATGTATAAATTAAGCGAACAGATCAACCGTTGACAGGATCAGTTTATGTGAAAACAGAAGATTTTGGAATGATAAGGTCAAATTGGAGTTGGTTGCATGAGTAAGTAGGAGTTTGGGGAAGGGACGCAAATCCGGAGCCTGATTTAGTTGAACAGAGACACAATTGAACACTTCAGCAACTAGTCATAACACTTCAGCAACATAGAGACCCAAGTCTAGCAAGACAGACTAACTATTTGGAGCATTGATGGGAGTCAACCGATTTCCCCATGCCCACTCTTTTTTTTAAGTACTAGAAACACGCCACACTTCGCATATGGATCTTAGATACCTAACATATATATATCATAGAACGTAAGATCTTACATATATACCATATTTATCAAGTTACTCTGAGAGTATAGCTCGGAAATCACACACCTACATACTACCTGCAAATTGAAGAATATATGGAAATATAGGTCATCGATTCCGCAAATTTTACAGTATATGATTGATTCCCGCAAACTGAAGAGTATATATGTCATTTATTCCGCTTTGGATTTACTGTGTGGACTTCACATCTCAAGTGAGAGAGAAGCCTCCAAAAATTGGCGTATGCCGCTGAGAGTGGCCAACACACGGTATTCTTTAGTAAAAGGCGAAAGAATAGTTCGCTTTGTGTTGACCACACGGCTCCGTAAATTTTCATACCAATCGCCCGACTATTTGTAGTCCATCGTCTGTCTCCTCTTAATCTCACATTGAATGTGGGACAGTTTATCACCCTACACACCTCACTTTTATTTATTCATAAATTGATATTCCTATTAAATTTGTTCAGCTGGAATATAAAGCAACGCATCTGATTCAACAAAAACCAAATATTTAGTAGTTAAATGTTTAATGATATTATCTAGAGTTATTAGTTGGTAGTTGGTACGTTATTTTTTATTTATATACATGAATGGTGTGCGTGTAGTTTTTTTTTGTTTATTCTATTAAAATGATATGTGTTAACACAAAATTATTTAAAAAATAATAATAATAATAATAATTTATATACTTGTATAGCATCAGGCAGATAGCGGAATTTACACATCAAAGGAAGGTTACATTCAGTTAATCAAACAGAAGAAGCCCGAAGTTTTAGACAGCTGGTGGCAGAACATTTGGAAACTCTCAGCCACGCCTCGATCCAAGCTCTTCACATGGTGCGTTCTTAGGAACAGAATCCCCACAGGGGAACATCTCATGCGCCGAGCTCAATATGGACCGACGAGATGTGCACTGTGCAAAGCCGACACCGAATCCACAGAGCACCTATTCCTGAGATGCAGTTCTGTACAGCTCGTGTGGAATAACTTAAAATCTTTTATTCACTATTCAGGGGATTGGAGCGGAACTGACCCATTAAACGCTTGGATCAAATGGGACAAGAGACACAAGGGCTCGAAGGCTGCAAACTTGCCCATCATAGTAAATTGGTCCATTTGGAAAGCTAGAAATAGTGTGATTTTCGAAGACAAGGAAATCCAATGGCCTCTCATCGAGGCTGGTATTATCTCTGCATTTAAAGAACTTCTGGATCCGCCTCCTCCAAAAAACCGAAGGCCAAATCCTCCCCCCAACATTGACCAGGGAACTCCTTGGGCTTATTTTGACGGAGCTGCCAATGTACAAAGCTGCGTGGGTGGTTTCATTCTGCACCTAACTGATAAACACTCCTATCAAATAAAAGCGGGTCTGGGTGCTGGAACAAATAACTTCGCTGAACTCATTGCTTTGCGCCACCTACTTCACTTTGCATTAAGTCATCAATGCACCAGCATCAACATATTCGGGGACTCTCAGATTATTATAAATTGGTTCAATGATTTATCTACATGTCACATGCACATACTCAGAAACATTCTTGATGAAGTTCTTCAGCTCAAGGAGGCATTTAATCATATCTCTGTTTCACACATCTACAGGGAACATAACAAGGAAGCTGATAAATTGTCCAAGGAGGCCGCGCTGATGGAACGAGGAGTATGGGAGATCACCGAGACTCTGGACCAACAGGAACAAAAATTTTATCACCGCCCTTATATAGACCTGGGTTATCCCACAGCGGGTCTACACCCTACTTAATTATACAGGAATATGGCAGCAGCTTTATACATGACAGTTTTTTGTACAGTTCTTTTTTGTAAACAGACTGAAGGATGCCTGAAAAGCATTATAGAAACACTCTGTGCGGTATAACCGAACATCATAACATGCAATTTTTTGTAAAATGTACAGATATATACAGTGAACATGGCATATGCGCAAAAACATCTACATATGTAATTTTTCATATTAATGAAATTTTACGGATTTTTCCAGTGAAAAAAAATAATAATAATAATTTATATGAAATATGAAATATTTTTTCTCTTTACTCTAAGAAAAAAATTAAGAAATTTTAAAAATATTAAACATTACCCATCATATGAAACAATAATTAACATTAAAACTAATCAACACAACAAAGTTGATGTGAATTTTGATATAAATATAATTTTCTCTACCATATAATTTAATAACCTTCATTTTTATAATAAAAGTTCAACCCCATGACGTCTTCCTATCATAATATTTAGCGTTAAAACCTTTGTTAGCATTTAATCAATGTCATAATGAATTGTTCAATGGAAAAGACTATGCTTTATTCATAAATCACCCAACTTTATGATTTATGAATATTTAATAAATGATATCGACTATGTTTTATTTTAACTATTATTTTTTTACTTATAAAAATGGATAATTTATATAATAAAACTATGTAATAAGAAATTACTGGTGAAACAACGCAAAAGAAATATAAAAAATAAATCACCGGCAAATTTTAAGAAACAACCACAAAATTAAAGTATGAAATAATGATTAAACTAAACATTTGAAAAAAAAATCTCAAAAAGCATTTTACTAATACCATCATCATCTAAAGATGTTAAACTAGCAAACTAATATAATTCTCCCCCACTGAAAATATAACGCATATTTTTTGGAAATGAGCATTTAAGCCTAGCCCTTAAAATATAGCAAATCTCTTACGTTCTACATTCCAGGCCTGATAAGGCAAGAAATCGCCAATTGTTTCACTCCAAAAGAAGAAAATACTCTGTTTTGATAATTTAGCATCAACTTAACGAATAGGGCCTGTTTATTACCTTAATATACAATTATATAATATTATAATACTGACTTCATTATATGATACATATTGCCAGAATTTTAAAAACATTATAAAAAATAAATAAATTATAATTTTATTTTAAATCAGTATTATTATTAATTATAATAAGAATTAATATATGGGTGGCAAGAGAGGGAAAGGTGATTTTTGGTTTCGGTGTACAAACAAAGATACAATTCGTATGGGGATTCGGATTAACAACCAATAGCCAAGTTGAGTTTCTCGCTATATGGTAAGGTTTAAATCTAGCAATTGATCAGAAAAGTCAGGAAATCATGATATTCGACGACTCAATCAGTGTCATCTAGTGAGTTTGGAAGGCATTATGTCACTCTAAAGAGACCTCCTCTTCAATAGAGGCAAGGATCCTCCTCCAACTTCAACAATTTGAAAAGGTTGAAATTATGCATGTGTTAAGGAATTTAAATTCCTTAGCAGATGTCTTAGCAAATAAAGGATCAAGGATGCCACAAGGAATATTGGAAGTTAACCACAAGCAAATAATTAATTCCCCTTTACCATGAGAATTCATATATGCACAATGGCATCAATGATTACAATTGATGAACAATTAACAAGGAGGAATTTGGAATTTATTATGAAGCATGGGATAAGACAACACTTAAGGTCTTAGGACTGAGGCTAAGAATGATTTGGCGTCCAATACTTAAGGATAAACCTTGATTATCTCTCGAGGCATACACCTGTCATTTTTCCATCACCACTTGGACGACGATCTCACTCTTGCTCTGCATGGCTCATCTTAAGTCTGGTGTTGGGTAGAGGTTAATTAAAAAGTCGAAGCCAAATCAATTAATTCATATTCATTCAGAGTCTCAGCTAGACGATTGTTGTAGCAAGTGGTTTTTCCAGCGATTATTTTCTAGTGGTTTCATCTGATATCTCCTAGGTCTACATTTAACGAAGGAGGCATTGGTAACCATAGTTGATATGGTTTGTTATAGTGGCATGATCTATCAGATTCACGTATGGAATTCAGGTATTAATACCCCCCTTCAGTCTTCATGTTGTGCAATTTTTTCTCACTTTAGCCATTCCAGAGTCTACTTCTATAAGTTGGTTCTAACATCAAATACATATGCCATGAACATTGAAGGTTCTTCTTCTCGTGAGTTTGAATCAATGGACATCAACTCTGTAGGTTTTAACCTCGTACAGAAATTACCCGCATACGAATTCTAAGAACATAAAATAAACAATGCAAGTGCATAACACATAAAACACATATACATAGAGATTTTCCCCTAGATCCCAAAACTGGGACTACCAGCTTGATTTTTCATTATGTTCCTTTCAATGTTACAATACATATATATACATGCCGAAGCATCCAATACCATGGACCGAAAACCATCGCGCCCAAAACCATGTGCGAAAACCATGCACAAAACCATAGATAGGTTTGCCCACCTAATATAGGGTACAAAAAAAACTTTCCCTGGGGCGCTACCCCGAACCCCATAGATGGGGGCTAACCGCCCCCATCAAACCCCCTATGACCCCCCCCGTTGCGCAGTCAGCACAACGAAGGGGGGGCGGAGTAACCCCCGGTTTAACTAGGGGAGCTAGTTGTGGAAAGAATATAACACAACCCAACAAATTCAATTATGGATAAGTTCCTAGCTATGATGGAAGACATGAAATTGGGGTATAGATTGAGGCAAGAAGTGGAGGATAAGACACGCAATTCTTTACAAACGATTTCCAATTCGCAATTTGAGCTCATGTACGCCAAGATCAATCAACTTCAACACAAATTAAGGATGGAGATAACAACAATTCATTGAAAGTTGGAGGAAATGGAAGAGTTGTTCATTGCCAAGCTACAACTTTCATTAGATGACCCCAAGTCATAGAAGGAGGTAGTGAAAAAGCAAGGAAGGTCGGCCCAATCTTCTGGCCACCCAGGTTGCTTACTTTTGATGCTTAGCATCGTGTTGTTAAATTTTGTTTTCTATGCAATGTAGATATAGGTTGCTTTTAAGCTCTTTCATCACGATATATTAGACATATCTTTAGAGTTACAATGAGAATATGTCATAAGCTTAGACTGTATGTGTCTTGGACTTCAAAATCCATACTTTTGATGGAGTTAGATGAATTTTGTAGGGGTTCTGGCCCATATTCTAGATTTTTCCTCTTTTAATATAAAACTCGCTATCTGTTTCTTTGAAAATAATAATAATAAGAAGAAGAACTAATACATGATCCCCTTGATTGGGGTGATTAGTGACGTGGTAAGGGAGGTTGGGGGAGGAGGCACCCTAGTACCTCCCACTGCATTTAAGAGGGGGGTGGCATGGCCATCCTGCCCCATGCATAACGCATGCATGTTTATTCTTCATTCACTATGATGTTAAGCTTTCGAGTGTTCTCTTGTCCTGTGAAGCATATCACTACTCTTTAACATTTATGGTGTGCCTAGACTCCTTCCCTACCACTTGTGGGATCATTTTCTTAGATATGTAATGCTATCAAACCTGTGCACAGAGGAAATTCTGCAGAACCATGGTGTGATTCTTAGCCTTTTTCTAAGAAGGGGTCACTTGTCTCTGGTGATGTAGTGGTAGTGACCTAAGATTGCATACTAGCCAGTTCGACTTTTGTTTCTAGTAGGAACAGTTGCTTGCTTAGGATGTTGGATTATGGATCAAAGTCATTAATTGGGCTTACAAAGATTATGTGCCTTGTAACTCTACGAATTTCACTAGAAATGAAGAGGGAAGTTGTCAGCGTCGCCACCCTACATTCTGTGTTTTAAATCCTATCAGCTCTAGCAAAATGGGTTAGTGCTTCAGGTTACAAGCTTTTCTCTTGAACCCTATTATTTGTTGTTATTACTATGAGTCTGTGTGGTTCAAGTTTGGGTATTTCATGTTAAAATTTATGGGGTTTTATTGTGTCTTACGCCTTGGGGTTTCTTGGTGAGCTGGTGTTTCTACCTAGAGGAGGTATTTTGCACCTGTGGTTTATTGGTCTTTTTATTTGTGTTGGCTCCAGCTAGCCTGTATTCCTTATATATTCTGGCCTTTCATCTATCTCGAACAGTTTAGTTTCAATCCCCTCAGTTTGGGTTTGTTGGGCTTTAGTAACCTCATCAAGCTTCATTCTTGTTAGTGCAAAATGCCCTGGAAACATATGCGTAGCCGCAAGGGAGCTAGTGGTAGAGGACCGTAATGGCGACTGCATGCCCAGGCCCAAGCCCAGGAAGCCATTGCTATCTTCCACTCTGCTACACCTTCTGATATTCATGAATAAATCTACCAACTTGAAACTCTCACCACTAATGACTGTTAGGCATATTCCGAATCTAAAATTCTGAAGGAGGTAGCAAATTGTTTTTGATCTGTAAACTATCGTGGATATTCCACTGGACAGTTCGTCACAACAAATCTAATAATATTATATTAAAACTATGAAAATTCTACACTATTAAAGTTTATTAAACTTTAAGATATGTGAATTTAACTGTAATTAGTGCATGCATGCGAATAAAAATTATGCAAAAAAGTATAGATCAACAAAATAAACACACACACACAGGACACAAGATATGCTTTGTGGGAAACCCTTTCGGGAGAAAACCCAGCTCCAAGGTGAGGTCGCTTCGCTCTCTTTCTCTGTCTAGAAATATGGTTGTAAGTACAAATAAGTAATGCTAGTGGTATGTGGGCTACTACAATGCACATATCCTCCCTGTGTATTCTACCTTCTATCTCTCCTGGATATATTTTCTCAGTTATAGAACAAAATTCTCTCGAAAGAATGGAATTCCTCTTCCTCCTAGTGGCCCGGTTATAATACAACTTGATAGCCTACTAGTGGTTAAGTTTGATTATATCAACTCTTAACTAGAGATACAAAATAGACTCTTCTAGAGTCTTTTACATCAAAAACACATGGCTAGCCCCTTTTCCATGAATAATGGGGGTTGACGCGACATCCTATCGAACTATAGGTGTGAAAACAGGAAGGTCAACTTTTGAGTCGCATAACTTTTGCATACGGACTTCGATTGACACGCTTCTTGCGTTGCTAGAAATATCTCTATGTGTAGAATAACATGAAAAGGTGTGGCACAAAAGCGACAAAGTTTTACCCCCAAAAAAATCGCTTGATGCCTCAAAACGCTCCCAGAAGGTTTCAGACCCTTTTTCACCAAACTGGGTCTCGCCGTAAAAACAGTCCCGTGAGCTGATTCCTCCACTTTTTCCACTCCAAATGCATCGAGATGGATGACAAACAATATAATGATCCAATTCAGATCACACCTCCCCATTTTGGGAGGCTTTTGACCCCAAAAGCTTTTACTAAATGAGGAGAGGAAAATTTTCCTCCACCTTCTCTCTGGTGTACCATTTAGCTTTGCCTGGTAGTTGTCCCTTCATCCCAATCTGCCAAAGGTCATGTTGCCCTTGTCTTGTAGTTCTGGACCTCTTCTACAAAAATGTATCTTCTGTCAACTCTACCTGAGCGTCTGGAGTCAAATCCTCCACATAAGGTAGGACCTAATCCTCTTTTTGATCTAGCATGGAAGGCTCACAAAGTTTCAATTCTCTACATCCACAACTTAGTAAATGCGCATATATGGTGGTAAACTGAATCGATAGGCATTAGCACCCACATTTTCCAGTATCTTAAAGGAAACATACCTTAGAGCCTTAATTTTCTTATCAGGCCTCTGCAACTTCTCCTTGTTCAACTATAGCCATACTCTGTCTCCCACCTTGAATGATTTCTTTATTTTGTGATAACCATGCTTGGCCTTATACTTCTCCTGTGACTTCTGCAGTGTTTCTTGTACATGTAGATGAATTTGCCTGATCTTCTCTATAAAATTTTCAGCCCTCAAAGCATCTCCTGTAAGATCTTCCTTCACTCCTCCTTACTACCCATATGCAATATCCAAAGGTGAAGGTGGAAAATATCCAAAACAAGTCTCAAATGGGGACTTTCTTGTAGAAGTGTGGATTGATCTATTGTAAGAATGTTGTATATATACCAGATTTTCATCCCAGATCTTCGAATGCTTCTAGTTGTATCCCCTTAGAATTTGTATCAAAGTCTCGTTGACTACTTTTGTCTGCCCATCTGTCTATGGATGGAATGATGTAGATCTCTTCAACTTTGTGTCCATCTTCTCCCACAATGTAATCCAGAATGCACTGAGAAATCTTGTGTCCCTGTCTGAAATGATGCTCCTTGGTATCCCAAAATGCACCCAGACCTGTCTAAAGAACAAGTTTGTTTCTTCTTGTCCACTAATAGTCTTTTTATAGGACATCAACACACATAATGTTGAACCTAACAACTACCAGGAACATGTAGTCATCTCCCTTCCTAGTTGTCAGTAAACCTCCCACAAAGTCCATGGAAATGATTCCCCAAGGATGAGTAGGTACATGTAAGGGATGATACAAACCTTGTTTCATGTTGCAAGGCTTGCTGGTACAACAAAGCATGCATCCTCTTATGAACCTAGCTACCTACTCTTGCATCTTGGGCCAATACACATACCTTTGCAAGTTATCCATGGTATTCCCTATACCAAAGTGCCCTGCAACCTTGGAGGTGTGAGCCTCTCTAATCAGTTGCAATCGCTCATCTTTAGGAACGCATAGCTTATCCAACATGTAGAGTAACCCGCCCTGGAGATGGTAGTCAACAACATTGTTTCCATCGTGCACATGACTCTGACTTTTCAACTGTTGATACACCTCATTGAAGTCCTCATCTTTTGAATATGCCTCTCTATATGCATCATGGGTGAATGGATCCATGTGCATAAGAGTCCCCAATGTTGTAATATTTGATGTGGGTGGCCTTGAAAGCATATCAACCAACTTGTTCGTGTTTCCTTTCTTATACTTGATCACCAAATGAAACTGTTGCAAAAATGACATCCACTTGTATTGCCTAGTCTGTTGTAGCTTACTCTGGGCCTGCAAGTACTGTAAGCACTGATGATCTGTGTGGATTATCATCTCCTTTCCCAGCAGATAGTGCTTCCACTTTTTCACAACTTACACCATGGCATATAATTCCTTATCGTAGGTAGGGCAGTTAGGAACTACCCCGTGAAATACTTCAGAATGGTAGCAAAAGAGCCTTCCTCCTTGCATCAAGACAACTCCCATAGCATACCCACTCGCATCTGTCTCCACTTCAAAGGGCCGCTGCAAGTTTGGTAATGCTAGGTTTGGTGCTTGAATAATCTTCTTCTTTAGCTCCTCGAAATCCTTCTACTGACCTTTTCCCCACTAGAAACTCTTTCCACTTGTTGTTATGGTATGTAGTGGTGTTGCTACCGCTAAAAACAAGGTTATGAATTTCCTTAGGTACTGTGATGCCCCAATGAAACTCCTGACCTCATAAACATTAGTAGGCACTGGGCCATTTCATGATGCCCTCCATCTTGGAAGGATCTATCTTCAACTCTCCTCCACCAATCACATACCCCATATACACCAAAGATTGTTGTGCAAACTTACACATCTTGAGATTTGCTAGCAGTTGGTGCTTCTTCAATATTTCCAACACTTGCGTCAAATGTGAAATATGCTCCTCCCAGGTAGCACTATATACTAGTATAACATCCAAATAGACAATAAAAAATGAATCTATAAAAGGGCGCAATGTATCCTTCATTAATCCCATAAACGTAGTTGGTGCATTACTTAGGCCAACTGGAAAAAGTAATTATTCATGCACCTTGCCTGGTTTTGAAGGCAGCCTTCCATGTATCTTCTTCTTTGAATCAAACCTAGTGATATCTAGACTTTAAGTCCATCTTGGTGAAATGCATTTCTTGTTGCAACTGATCTAGCAGATCATCTATCCTAGGCAGGGGGTATATGTTCTTGAGCATGATTTTATTCAACGCCCTATAATCTATACACATCCGCCAAGTCCCATCCTTATTTGGCACAATGATGATGGGTGACCCACATGGTGATGTACTTGGTCGAATGACACCTTGTTCCAGTATCTGCTACAACTATTTCTTCACCTCACTTGCTTCTATAACATATTGTCTGTACAATCCATATTTGGCAACGGGGAGTCTGAAAATAGTTGGATCTCGTGTTCTACTTATCTCTTAGGTGGTAACCCTTTAAGCTCTCGAAACACATCATTGTATGTTTGTAACAACTCCTCCAATTGTTGTTTCTGTTTCTTAGTACACCCCTCCAGAGATGCCTTGCCTCTTATTGACTCCTCTTCAAACTAACTTTCTCTTAAAAATAATAAAACATTCTTCTTACTGGAACTGATCAGTTTCTTGGCTTGGTTAGCACTTACCAATGAAATTTCGACTTGCCTTTGTGCGCATTGATGATGAACGATTTTCCATCCTTGATTAGCTGGTATTGGTTATCTCTCCTCATGAATATTGCATCACGCATGTACATGTATGGACTCTCAAACACGACTCCACAAACATCAAGGGGAACCACATCCAGATCTACTTCATCAATAAAATCAACACTGATAACAAATCTAATTTTGCATTGTTTTGTTACCTTTAGCTTTGAATCCTTATTTACCCATCCTAGTGGATATGGGTTTGGATGATCAAGAACTTCCAGCCCCAAATTCTTAACCAACTCTGTTGCAATGAGATTCGCCTGCGATCCTAAGTCAAACAGAGCATCAATATTTGGCTTCTTGACCTTTATCTTTATATGGAAGAGTTTTTCTCTTTTGTATGGCCATCAATGTTGCAGTGGTTGCTAGGATCTTTGCATTGGTGTACTGCGGCTACCGTATTTTTTTCTTTTCCCCTTTTTGCTTCTTCTTCCCCTCCTTAGAAGCTTCGTGTTCCTCCTTCTAATTCAATCCACTTGATTGTGTTTTTTTCAGGCCTATGTTCTCCCCGTATTGTGCCTGTACACAAGCCTCGTCCACCGATTTGGCTTGAAAAACATCACTTGCTCTCGCAGATGGCGTTGCAAACCCCTCAAATACTTGAGGAGTACATTTGGGTTCTTTGGAGAGATACCAACACTATAGCCATCTTTCTGAATTCTGTGGTATACTCCTGCACACTTTGGCCCGACTTTTGCCTGAAGTAATGCCACCAGATCCATTGGTCCTCCACGTACCCAATGGGATAAAATTGTGACTTAATGAGATATTTGAAATCCTCCCACTTAGTCACTGGAGGTTCTCCCTCCAACCTCAGGGTTTTCGTGTCGCTCTCCCACCAAGTCAATGCATGGCCCTCTAATTTCAACCGCGTGAATGAGATATTTTATCCTTCCTTGATCTAATGGACACCGAAATAAACTTCCAGTTCCTGCAACTAGTGGTTTAGATTCAGAGCTTCGATCTCGTCGTGGTACGACTTGATATCGACTTTTGGTTCCATTTTGAACAGGGATTGATTCACAACACTCGAACTGGGTTGATATTTTTTGGGTTCTTTCTTCGGTTGGTTCTTCGTGTATTCTCGATCTATCGATCCCCCTTTTGATTTGTCCTTTGCATTTGAACCCCCATCTTCTCCAAATATCCCAAGCTTATTGCTTAGATCCGCCATAAGGAGGTTTACATTACGGTTTATATTTGCGACTTGTTATTCAAGCCGCGAAAACTCACCTCTGCAGGATCACGGGGTTCATTTATAGATTCATCGACCATGATTAGGGCTTTACGATTTTCGACCACACCAACCTAGATCCCCTGCAAATATTCACAAATACCCAAAGAAACATGTTTTGATACCAAATGATCTGTAAATTGTCGTGGATATTCCACTGGATAGTTTGTCACAATAGATCTAATAATATTATATTAAAACTCTGAAAATTTTACACTATTACAGTTTATTAAACTTCAAGATTTGTAGATTTAACTGTATTTAGTGCATGCATGCGAATGGAAATTATGAAGAAAAGTATAGAATGACAAAATAATAACACGCACTCACACACACAGGATACAAGATATGCTCTCTGGGGAACCCTTTCGGGAGAAAACCCAGCTGGAAGGTGAGGTCGCTTCACTCTCTTTCTGTCTAGAAATATGGCAGCAGGTATAAAGAAGTAATGCATGTGGCCCATGGGCTACTACAATGCACATATCCTCTTTGTGTGCTCTACATCCTATCTTTCCTCAGCTATGGAACAAAATGCTCTCGAAAGAATGCAATGCCTCTTCCTCCTAGTGGTCTGGTTATAACACAACTTGATAGCCTACTAGTGGTTAAGTTTGACAACAACAACTCTTAACTAGAGTTATGAAATAAACTCTTCTAGAGTATTTTACATCACAAACACGTGGTTATTCCTTTTTCCATGAATAATGGAGGCTGTGCGACATCCTCCCGAACTGTAAGTGTGAAAACAGGAAGGTCAACTTATGAGTGGCATAACTTTTGCGTACGGATCAATGATTGACGTGCTTCCTGCGCCGTTGGAAAGATATTTGTGTGTAGAATAGCATGAAAAAGTTTTTGGCTATAGAAACAAACCCCCCCCCCCCAAAAAATGTTGTTTGTTGCCTCAAAACCCTTCGAGAAGGTTTCGAACCTCGTTTCGCCAAACTGGGTCCCACCGTTAAAACCGGTCCCATGCGCTGATTCCTCCACTTTTTCCACTCAAATGCATCGAGATGGATGAAAACAATATAATGATCCAATTCGAATCAGGGTTCCTAACCCTAATCACACCAGGGGAAGATGAAGATAGCATTTCATCTCCATCACCCCCCATTTGCAAATGAAAAATATTTTGGGTAAAGTCCTCAAAGAGAAGCATGAAGATCATAATGACATCATTTCTTCCTTAAATGAGATCAAGTGGATGCAACAATATCATAGTTCATGTTTGGCTAGCTTGGATGCTCGTCTGGCTCACCGGGAAAGTCACCTTAAATGTGAGTTGAAGACCTCTACTCCAACCAATACAAGTGCATAGGATCTTGCTCCAGTGACTTCTTCTCAATGTTGAACTCATGATATGTCTCTATGCAATTATTTTGATTCTCTATGTAACTCAATCTCAAATAGTTCTTGTAGTTTTTAGCAATAGTTCTTGTTGACAAAGGAAAAGATAGACCCCCTCAACATGCCTTTAATTTGGGAGTTGGAAGAAAGGGGCTTGAGATATGGGAAGCTGACGCAGGAGGTTGACGAAATGAGGTTATAATCAGAAAATAAACTAATGGTTAACTTCATAACCAATCAGCTTTACTTAAACGTATTTTGTACATGGCTTTCTTTTTCTTGAGGGTCCCGCTTTTCCTCCTAATCACTGCTGGTCCCACTTACTTTTTCTCAGAAGCGAGCACTTCGATCTGCACCATCGATTTCACCTTTCCAGATCCAATGGCTATTGCATCATATCACACGCCAACTAGCGAGACGATCACCACCGTCGATTTACCCTGCTTGATCCAACGTTCATCGTGCAATCTCGCACGAACTCTAGCACGGTCATTATCAAATTGAGAGCACGAGCGAAAAGTTGTTTTGGTGTGCTACGTGTCGAGTGCTAAGGCTAATCGTGCAGACTCGGAACAATACTAATTACCACTTTATGAGCGCACGATATACCGCTTCCCGCTCATCAAATAACCACTTTATGAGCGCACGATATACCGCTTCCCGCTCATCAAATACAACCCATGTGCTTATCACTTAACTTTAAGAAAGATGCTTTAAGTAAGGTTTAGCGTTTAACCCCAATATTAATCTTAAACACTAATTGGCGGCGATTAATGATAAAACACTAATTGGCATGAGTCCCTCTTATTACTAATAGCAATGACTATGATGCTTCCAGCACTGAATCTAGCATTTTGAAGCAACCTGAATGGGATCACCTTAGTGAGCTACACAAAGCCATTAAATTTTGTGAAGTACCATTGGCTAATCTAGATCCGAAATACGCATCTCTGGCCCTGCACTAGAGGCACATGTTTACTCGGTGGGACAGGAAATATGTTGAACATTTCTTGTCAAGTATAAATACGAAGTCTGACGCCACTGTGAAGTTCAGTGGGAACGCTCACTATTTGCCTGCGTGGTATGTCAGCATCTTGCTTGATGCAAATGTGGCCTTTTACACAGCAAAAATTGGTTCCCAGAATACTTATGTATAAATGAAGCGAACAGATCAACCGTTGACAGGATCCGTTTATGTGAAAACAGAAGATTTTGGAATGATACGGTCAAATTGGAGTTGGCTGCATGAGTAAGTAGGAGTTTGGGGAAGGGACGCAAATCCCGACCCTGATTTAGTTGAACAGAGACACAATTGAACACTTCAGCAACTAGTCATAGCACTTCAGCAACATAGACCCAAGTCTAGCAAGACAGACTAACTATTTGAAGCATTGATGGGAGTCAACCAATTTTCCATGCGCAAATATTTGGAGCATTGAACAAACAAACTAATCACCGATGCCCTCCCTTTTTTGCAGGTAATAAAAGCACGCCACACTTTGCAGATGGATCTTAGATACCTAACACATATATATATCATAGAACGTAAGATCTTACATATATACCATATTTATCAAGTTACTCTGGGAGTATAGCTCCGAAATAACACACCTACATACCTGCAATTTGAAGAACATATAGAAATATAGGTCATTGATTCTGCCAATTGAAGAGTATGTAAGGCATTGATTCTGCCAATTGAAGAGTATGTAAGGCATTGATTCCGCTTTGTATTTACTTTGTGTGCTCCATATCTCAAGTGAGAGAGGAGCCTCTAAAAATTGGCGTATGCCGCTGAGAGTGGCCAACACACGGTATTCTTTAGTAAAAGGCGAAAGAATAGTTCGCTTTGTGTTGACCACACGGCTCCGTGATTACTAACATCGATCGCCCGCTTATTTGTAGTCCATCCTCTGTCTCCTCTTAATCTCACATTGAATGTGGGACAGTTTATCACCATACACACCTCACTTTTATTTATTCATAAATTGATATTCCTAGTAAATTTGTTCAGCTGGAATATAAAGCAGCGCATCTGATTCAACAAAAACCAAATATTTAGTAGTTAAGTGTTTAATGATTATCTAGAGTTATTAGTTGGTATGCACATGAATTATTTAAAATAAAAAATAATAATAATAATTTAGATGAAATATTGAATTTTCTTCTTTTATTTTAAGGAAAAAAAATTATGAAATTTTAAAAATATTAAACATTACACATTATATGAAACAATAATTAACATTAAAACTAATCAACACAACAAATTTGATATGATTTTTGATATAAATATAGTTTTCTCTACCATATAATTTAATAACCTTCATTTTTATAATAAAAGTTCAAACCTATGACATCTTCATATCCTTTGTTAGCATTTAATCAATGTCATAATGAATTGATAAATGGAAAAGACTATGAGTTATTCATTAATCACCAAACTTTATGATTTATGAATATTTTAATAAATCAAACTTTATGATTTATGAATATTTTAATAAATCATATCGAATATGTTTTATTTTAATTATTATTTTTTTTACTATTTATTTTAACTATTATTTTTTATTGTACAAAATGGATAATTTATATAATAAAACCATGTAATAAGAAATTATTTGTAAAACAACTTAAAAGAAACATAAAAAATAAACCACATATAAATTTTAAAAAACAACCACAAAATTAAAGTATGAAATAATGATTTTTATATAGTAAAACCATGTAATAAGAAATTACTTGTGAAACAACACAAAAGAAACATAAAAAATAAATCACATGTAAATTTTAAAAAACAACCACAAAATTAAAGTATGAAATAATGTTTAAACTAAACATTTGAAAAAAAAAATCTCCAATAAGAAACAATTTACTAATACCCACGATCATTTAAAGATGTTAAACTAGTAAACTAATATAATTCTCCCCAACTTAAAATATAATGCATATATTTTCGAAATGAGCATTTAAACCTGGCCCTTAAAAAATAGCAAATCTCTACATTCTACATTCCATCCCTGATAAGGCAAGAAATTGCCAATTGATTCACTCCAAAAGAAGAAAATACTCTGTTTTGATAATTTAACATCAACTTAACGAATAGTGGCTGTTTATTACCTTAATATACAATTGTATAATATTATTGAATTATTTTTCTTAATATTACATAAGATAATAAAAATAAATGAAATCTAAAAAAAATTACATAATTATAAGAGCAAGTAAAATATATTGAATGGTTTAAAACATTATTGAATTATTTTTCTTAGTATGACATAAGATAAAAATAAATGAAATCTAAAAAAATCACATAATTATAAGAGCAAGTAAAATATATTGAATGGTTTACCATGTTCAAAAGATTTTTTTTGCATGGAGCTTAAATTTTATAAAATAAATATGACAATATGTGAATTTAGATTTTACTTTACATTTGTTTTTCATGCATTAGGTTTTTAAAATATTTTGTAGTTTTCTTAAATATTGTATTTTTAAATTATTTTTAATTTAATTTTTAAACAAATAAATAATTTGGTTATTTTATTTATTTATTTAAATATGAATGATAAAAATTAATCAATAATAAATAATATATATTATTATAAAAACTATTTGCTTGCTTATTTATATCTACACAAAATAAATTTAAATTAACATTTTTTTGGTTAAATTAACCATAACAATTGGTTTTATTAGATATTTAACTTTTTAATTTATAACATATCTATTAATGATAAACCTCAATTGGTTTGATTAGATATTTAACTTTTTAATTTATAACATATCTATTAATGATAAACCTCAGTTAAATAGTTTATAAAATAATAATAATAGCAGTGAATCTTAATTCTAGGAAACAAAACACAAAAAAAAATTCAAATTATATTGAATGTATATTACAAGCCAAATATGTATGAGAAGAGAAATAAAACATAGATGAGGGAATAAGTTACATTTTGCATGCAGACAAGGGCTCATGGCTGAGTTGCATATTGTATTCAACGAGAAACAATGGCAGTTCAAATTATGTTATGAACTTCAAAAATAACAACAATCTAATCTGTATTGACTTATAATCTGTACTGCATTATTGTGGTATAATAAAACAATGATCCTTATCTTTTTAAACTATTTTTATTAATATATTTCATTGAGAAATTTTTTATTTTATTAACCTTTAGTAATCAATACTTTTCAATGCTGAATCACACAACTTTCTATCATACTTGTCAAATTCTACCGAATCGGTAAAAAAGTTTGAAACTTCGTTAATTCATTTGTTTCGGTTTAATTATCCTTAAAGAGTAGATTGTTTTTACGATACAAGACGATTACACGGAAGGGAGACAGAGGACATCAAAGTCATAGAAAGATTCACAATCACGATTAATCATAGAATATTGTAACATTAATCAGAAATATGTACGCTTGTGTGATGACGTACGAAATTGATTTTCAAAATTATTTATATTTTATTTAAACTTTTTAAAATCGAAAAGGATATACAATGCGAAATTTCAATATCTGAACTCTATGGACACTCAACTCTATCAACAAGTCAATATTTACCCCTGCGTTTTTTTTACATTATTTGGTATTCTAAATTCTTGTGATCTGATATTGAAACATGTTTGTATTTAAATTTTTATAATCCATAATGAATTAAGCAAAAGTTTTTTTTAGAAATCAGATAAGGAAAAAAATTGGCCGACGCCTTTCGAACCAACAAGTGTGGTTAATTATCACGGCCAGATGAAGAGGCAGACGCCTTTCGAACCAACAAGTGTGATGATAGTGTGGTTAATCATCACGGCCAGATGAAGAAGCAGACCATTGCAAATGCTTAAATATAGAGCAATGTAAAGACTTAAAGAGTAATTTCAATTAACGATTATATTTGAACAATAATATTTAAATTATAATATTAATTTATTAACATATTAAAAACAAATATTAACAAGGAGCCACTGTTGTGGCGCTAGTCCCTGCCGGTTAATAGAACAGTTTGGTGAGTTATTATTATGAGATTTAATTTGTGTTTAATTTGCATTATCATCAGAGCTGGTTTGCATTACTAGTGTGTTGTAGGCATGCTTACTTGTATTAAGATTTAGTGAATTGGATAGCGAATTGTTGTATGGACTTTTTGACTTTATGCAAAGAGTGAAATATAATGAACTTTGCTTTTGTTAAGTAAGAATTGTGATAAATGTAAGATTAGTTTTAGATGTAATTTTCCAATGTGTCATGATTTAGAAAATGTTTAGATTAATAATTAAAATGTAATAAAATTTAAGAGTGAATCATGGAAACCTTGACGGAAAAAAACTATAAAAGGTAATAATAATGCATTATAATGTATGAAGAATTAGAGAGTGTTAAAGTAAGTTATGTATTTTAATAAGCATGGGGTATAAAATATATTTAAATGCATAATAATGAATTCATGGTGCACAAAAGATAGAATTTTGTTATTTTTTTACATTTGAATATTATGGAAATATTCATAAAATGATAATGAGCAAATAAACATTATTATGAATATAAATTTGTTAATTAAATCCGTGGTGGAGAGTGTTCAATATTTAGATAAATGATTCTCGAAAGTCAAAAAAGAACTTAAGCATTTAAAAATTATGGAGTCTTGAACCCATGATTGAAAGATTAGATATCTAGTAACATGTTTGGACATAAGTGATACCATTCAGGTTAATGTCAATGATTGGGGAATTATTCCATGGTCAAAAGAACAAAAGATATATTTATTTAAAAATATTGTTTATCATAACTTTAGTGTGAACTTTAAATTTGTCCAATTACTAATTAGCAAAGAAAATAAACCCTGCATCTAATTTCTAATTAGTAATTTGTTGCATTTAATTAATAATTTGTTGTGATGCAAAAGGACATGACTTTTGGTCTTTTTTATAGTTTTGGGTTAGTAAATATAGGATCTAAGTACAATAGCAAAGTAATTTTGATAAGTTTATTTTATAAATTAAAAACTAAAATAAACAGATTAAAATTAAAAAAACATTTAAACTCTACGAGTTGAAATGTAAATTGATCATGATCTGCAAGAAAAAATTCATTATCTTTTGGTGTTGTATACTCTTGCTTTCTGCAATATCTGTGTTCCATTTAAGTAAGTTAGTTTGTTATTGAAATTTTTTCGAAGTATAATGAAAGGACTTACATCACAGATAAACAGATGTCATTAAACATAGTTGTTTTTCTATTTTGTGATTATCTTAATTAGGGAGTATAGTTTAATATAATTCATTTATTTGGCATAACATAAGCATAGGAGGTATGATGACATATAGAATGATGAAAATTGGGATAATTGAAAATAATAAAAGAATGGAGATTGACTATACCACTTCAAATTACTCTATTTATTAGTTAGAAATAATGTTTTGACAGCTTGATTTTTTAAAAGTTATTATGTTATTAAACTTTATACCTGGTGACAAGAAAGGCTTACCTTGGCATAAGCTAATTATTGCAGGTTAATACAACTGGGAGAAATGATATTACATGTTATAAATTATGAAAGTCATATTCAATTAATACTGTTTTAAAAAATACATAAGAGTTCATTTCAATGTGGGAATCTTTTTATTCAAGGAATTTTATTTCTTTGTGATTGGAAGTGTAATCTTTCCATTATGAATACTGAATAATAAAAATATTATAGGAAATTTATACTTAGTTAAAACTATAAATAATTTAATAGTTATAATTAAATATGAATGGATAAGCAGTGTTTAATATTATATGGGTAATTTAAATCATAAAATGCATTATTTATTTAAACATCAAAGATAGAGTGTGATATTATAATTAAATAAAAATAAATAATAATAATATTTTTATATTGGATCAGAGATATTGAAATTTAATTATAATTGGCATGTTTATCATGATTAATAATAGTAAAAAGTGTTTAATCATAATTAACATGGTTGTGATGCTAATGCATGGTCATCTCGCTAATCCATGGTCAAAATGGTCAATCATCATTAAAATGGTGAATGATGGTAAAGCATGCCCAATGTAGTTAACAAATATTAAAAATAAACAAACCCAACTATTAAATAAATGAGTTCAAGTAACTAAATATAGTAGATAGAAAATGGTGAATGATGGTAAAGCATGACCAACATGGCTATCAAATATTAGAAACAAACAAACCCAAATATTAGATAAATGATTTCAAGTAACTAAATATAGTAGATAGTAATTTATATTTATGAAACTTGTTCAAATTGAATTATAACATTGATTTTCTACATAAAATCAAATATATAACACATAAAGAGCCCAATTTATTAAACATTAGCATAATGAATCAAGAGCCATAGAGACAAAATAAAAACTACCAATGCCAATTTTTATCAAGTAATAATTAATGCATTAAACATTAGCATAATGAATCAAGAGCCATAGAGACAAAATAAAAACTGCCAATGCCAATTTTTATCAACTAATAATTAATGCAACATTCGACTAGATGAATGTTCAGATACAAGATGATCATTTAAGAACATAGGATTTGTGCTGTAACATTTTGTCATTCTGTCACTACAATGTCATTTTGTCAGCAATGACAGCACTTCATTCCAAGTCTGCATGTTTCAAAAATTTCAGTTGAAGGGGATCCCATGGAATTTGCAGAAATTTATGCTTCTTTATACTAGCTTAACTGCTGAATTTTAACAAGATCATTTCCAGACTTTCCTAGAATGGCTGCAACTGTGCGTTCAGATGTTACAACTTCAACTGTAGTTTTTGTGATAAGCTGACCAGCTGCTGTCACACTGCCAAAGGTGATATACAATGCCAAGGACATTAGTACAGAAATACTGATCAGCAAAACCACTATGATAGCAGCAATTGACAAAATTTTGCAAATGTTGTGTACCTTTCAAATCTGGCAGAAGTCCGTTGACGAAGAATTGGGTCCTCAAACTCAGAGAAATTGCCAATACTGTTTATATTGCGATTTGACTGAATTTTGAAACAAAGCATATAGTTAGTACTACAGGGGTTCGTGTTTGCAGACAGATTTATGGTTAATTATCTTAAATAGAAATTTAATTGAATCAAGGAATCTGCTTTTGTTCTAAGAAATCAAAATCAAAAAGTAGCAACAGAGGGACAGTAGACGAATTGTTGGCAAATGTTGGAAAATGTCGGAGGGAGATCAAGAACTGCATACAAAATTAGTGCACTTGTTTGCTGTGGATTGCCTGAAATTTCAATCAGTGATTCAGATTTTCCTGGTCTAACTTCAAGAAGATTAACTTTGGCATGAGAAATCTGACCATACAAAGAAAACATGATCAGTAAATAAAGTGTGTTCATAGCAAGGCATCAACAATTGAGCTTGTTATTTGAGCGTGCAAGAGTCCATGGTTATTTGAGCATTATAAGTTAATGGCATTCTGGTTGAATACTGAGGGTTTGTCTTAGCTGTGGTCGGCATGCGCTGTGGTGGTCTGATCGGCGGCCAGCTGTTCCTCCTCGAGATGCTGGAAAGTTCGGCTTGGGTTTTACTGTCTTCGCGGCCTTTGGGTTGGTATTGTTACTTGCTTGTTTAGCTCTGCAGTCTGTGCGATTTTTCGTCTGCGGTGGAGTTCCTGCTTGCTCGGGTATTGTTACTTGCTTGTTTAGCTCTGCAGTCTGTGCGATTTTTCGTCTGTGGTGGTCTTGTGGGCGGACAACTGTCCCTCGTCGAGATCCTGGAAAGTTACTCGACTTGGGTTTTACCCTGTTCGCGCCCTTTGGGTTATTATTGTTACTTGGTTGTTTAGCTCTGCAGTCTTGCCTGCTTCGTAGGTGCAGCAGTATTGTCTGTTCGTTTCCCTCAAGAGTCCATGGTTATTTGAGCATTATAAGTTAATGGCATTCTGGTTAAATACTGAGGGTTTCTCTTACCTGCATGGCTTTTATGAGCGATATAACCTAAGTCGAACCAAGGTTTTGGGGGTGGAAAGGTTGGTTTTGGGGGTGGAAAGGTTTTGGGGTGTTATTGGGGGCCTTGCATCGTTCGAGGTGAAGGGCACGTGGTCCGGTGACTCCCAAGCGGTTGTGTAACGTTGGTATGAATCGGACCGTGTTCGCGCCCTTTGGGTTATTATTGTTACTTGGTTGTTTAGCTCTGCAATCTCTGCGATTTTTCGTTTGTATTTGTTGTATTGTCTGCGGTGAAAACACAATGCGGTTTCTGCCTGCCGTGATACTGTGGGCTTGTCTTAGCTACATGGGTTTTATGGAAATTTCTGTAAATGTCGGTTTCGACCAGCATTTGGAGCGAGACGACCTGGGTGAAGCTATGGCGTGTATTCAAGGTTTTTCGGTTGTATAATTTATGTGTATGTTTACTTTGGTGCATAATGTTTTTTTAAGTTTGTAATTCTGTTATGGATGTATGAATATTCGACTCTGATATTACTCCTAGAACGGAAGGTTGCTTTGTTGACTAAAGCTGTATAAGACTAAAACACATGCCTAAGATGGCTTGTTACAGCTTTGCAATGTTGACGAGATCTGTTTTGATTTGCAAAAACAATTTATTAGAAAGTGAGTATTGTACATACCTGAACCAACTGATCAGTTTCGAAAGCACACCGAGGAAGTTGTTCTCTTTGTAATATTCTAATATTGGCAGTTGTTGTGTGCCTCATATCAGAAGTCAGTGTGGCACCCCTGCCAATTAGACAACACAATTTCAAAATAAGATCAAGTTACTGAAACGTACTTTATCATATGCAATCCTATTACTGGTTACAGAACTGTATCTGCGATCAAACTTCAGATTCACGCAAACTAGCTAAACATGAGAATGCAGAAGGAGAGATCAAAAGTGTGAGGCTACAAAGTCATAAACTTCTGGAACAAGGCTTGTAGCACGTGCTTTTCAATGAGGTCTAATAGAAACATTGGCTGAAAATATTGCACAATGCTGAGGATGTAGGCAATTAAATGCAAAGAACCAACTAGAAATTTTAGGCACGGGTTTCATAAAAAGGTTTAAGTCCCCTTGCCGAAGTACTCCAAAGGTAGCTTCTGCATACACAACACTGTGTGTGAAGTGCACTTCAAATGATATAAAAAATGAAATGGGTTGAGGTAAACTTACTGCTTGGACATTCTTTATCATGCTTATTTTAAAAGCTTGCATCATTTTATTTATTATTTCTAAATAACTATGTGTCATGATCTTTCTTTTTTTATTCTCGAGTCAAATGAATGCAATTAAACTAAAACAGAATGCACACATAATCCAGACTAACACGTAGGAAAGTTTTAGAGACATATATGTAAAACCAACTGAAGCACAAAATAAACGTACTTTCACGTTGAACTCTGAGCGGTTCTGTTTTAGAAGATAAAGAATTGCAAAAAAGTCATTTCTATCTATATCCGAATCCAACAGAATTTGATGCGGTGCTCCATGCGATGGAAAAATTTGACAACTTAGGTAAGCTAACAGAAATATTTGGGAAAGAATAAACACACGTGACATCATCATGATGCTCTGTCACGAGTTGCACTTTATATCATCAACTGCACTTGCTCATGCAAATAAACTAGTTGAGTCAAAACAGTAGTCAAATTATGCAAGACTGAAATAACATGGAAGTGTAACCTAAAACATCTCAACTGAATTTTGCATCTAATAATATCTTGATCCATAAATAAAACAAAGATGTCTGGATATGGTATTTGCAAAAAAACCTGAAATACTTGCAAACAGAAAGAAGCATCAAATAGTTGCAAATTGTACTTGCCTTATGTGAGCAGGGAACAACACAATTTCAAAATAAGATCAAGCTGCTGAAAGGTATTTTATCGTATGCAATGCTATTACTGGTTACAGAACTGTATCTGCGATCAAACTTCAGATTCACGCTAACTAGCTAAACATGACAATGCAGAACCATATTCATATTACTTTTGCATTTGTTCTGGATTTGAAGGGCAGCATGTTCCTGCATTTTGTAATCTGTAGAACAAATAGTTAGTTAGAATAAAATGATAGCATTGTAAATTGAAGAGAGGACATATTTGAGAGAAAACATGTTAAGGAGTTATGTGAACTAAGGTTTCTTGTGCAATCCTTATATCATGTACAATGTGTCAAAAGCTTGTTTAACATTAAAAAAAGTATTTGATTGACTAAAGCTGTATAAGAGTAAAACAGATCTCTAACATGGCTTGTTCCAGGTTGCCAATCTTGACAACATCTCTTTTAATTTGCAAAAACAATTTACTAGAAACTCAGTATTGTATATACCTGAACCAACTGATCAGTTTCGAAAGCACACCGAGGAAGCTGTTCTCTTGGCAATATTCTAATATTGGCAGCTGTTGTATGCATGATTTCAGAAGTCACTGCAGCAGTGCTGCTAATTAGAGAACAAAATTTCAAAATAAGATCAAGCTATTCGAACGTACTTTATTTAAGATTAAAAGGAGTATTTGATTGACTAAAGCTGTATAAGACTAAAACAGATGCCTAACATGGCTTGTTGCAGCTTTGCAATGTTGACAAGATCTTTTTTGATTCGCAAAAACAATTTATTAGAAAGTCAGTATTGTATATACCTGAACCAAGTGATCAGTTTCGAAAGCACACCGAGGAAGCTCTCCTCTTTGTAATACCCTAATATTGGTAGTTGTTGTGTGCCTCATATCAGAAGTCAGTGCAGCACCCCTGCCAATTAGACAACACAATTTCAAAATAAGATCAAGCTGCTGAAACGTATTTTATCATATGCAATGCTATTACTGGTTAGAGAACTGTATCTGCCATCAAACTTCAGATTCATGCTAACTAGCTAAACATGAAAATGCAGAACCATATTCATATTACTTTTGCATTTGTTCTGGACGTGAAGGCCAGCATGTTCCTGCATTTTGTAATCTGTAGAAGAAACAGTTGGTTAGAATAAAATGATAACATTGTAAATTGAACAGAGGACATATTTGAGAGAAAACATGTTAAGGAGTTATCTGAACTAAGGCTTCTTCTGCAATACTTATGGCTGTATAAGAGTAAAACAGATCTCTAACATGGCTTGTTCCAGTTTTCCAATCTTGACGAGATCTGTTTTAATTTGCAAAAACAATTTATTACAAACTCAGTATTGTATATACCTGAACCAACTGATTAGTTTCGAAAGCACACTGAGCAAGGCGTTCTCTTGGTAATATTCTAATATTGGCAGCTGTTCTGTGCTTCATTTCAGAAGTCATTGCAACAGTGATGCTAATTAGACAACAAAATTTCAAAATAAGATCAAGCTAAACAAGCAGAACAGGAACCCCACCAACAACAAATACAAACTTCATATTCATGCTAACTAGTTAAACATGGCAATGCACAAGGAGAGATCAAAACCATGAACCTACAAAGTCATAAACTTCTGAAATAAGGTTTGGACTTCAAATGATATAAAAAATGAAATGGGTTCAGATAAACTTACTGGTTTGAAATTCAGCATTGAGTCCGAGCAAGAATACCAATGGAATGAGTGGAAGCTACCAGAAATGTATATCAGCCATTGTGTCCTTTGTGCTTTGTAGATTGGAAACCATGTGAGCATTGTTCAGATTGTAAACTGCAAATCATGTCAGCAGTCTCGAGATATATGGCATATTCACATGGTCTGTGGGATAAATTCTTTCCTGGTAATGTTACCAGATTTTATGCAAAGCAGTTACCCTGTAGCATTTGTTTCGAAAATATAACTCTACGTTTGACTTTGAATCAGATGTGTTTAGGAACATGGAAAAAATTTAAGCAAATTGTAGAGCTAACAGTAAACAGAAACATAGGTAATATAAAACAAAACCTTTCGAGCCCAAAACTTTCATTTGGCTTAAGGTTATAATGCTATTATAATGAAAAATCATGCGGATCAAGCAACGGTCAGCAATTGATCGATTGCATATAGTCCCACGAAAGGACTAATAATACCAAATGCATTATGTCATAATTGCATTTTCAAACAACATATATTCATTTTAAAGTCCATATAGTTTGATGCTATTTATAAAGTCTAGCTTCAAGCATGTTGTAGAATGCGTTCGATCTCAAATACAAAACAGAAACACAAACAATACAAATAGACATGTATAAAGACTTTCTAGGCCTCTTTCCTGAATCGTTAGCTACACTATGCAACAAACAAAAACTAACATAGCATTCAACCATAACATAGGAGGAGACAGAAATGACTAGCCGATTCAATATACAATTTGTCATTTAATCAATCTATGGAATCTTTGGTGTTTGCATTCAGCAGCTGTAGATACAAAATTATTGTTGATCTGATGTTGCATTTGCTATATTCAATGATATAATTTAAACCAAACATGGTACTTTTTAAGATGCGACAAAAATATACATACAAAAGCTGGCAAGACAATCTCTCGTTGTCAAGCTTGAAGCATGATGCAGAATGCGTTCCATTTGAGATAGAGAACAGAAACAGAAACACTACAAACACATATGCATAAAGACTTTCTAGCCTTTTTTCATCAACTGTTGCGTCACATATTCTTTGTAAATGACTCAAAATTGCAAGTCAAATACTTGTATTATCGTGAGAGCATAATATGAAGAAACATATTCATATTACTTTTGCATTTGTTATGGATGTGAAGGCTGCCATGCTCCTGGATTTTGTAATCTGTATAACAAACGGTTAGTTAGAACAAAATGATAACAGTGTAAATTGAAGAGAGGACATATTTGAGAGAAAACATGTTAAGGCATATGTTGATGTACCTTCCATTTGTTAGTTGACATGTAATAGCTCACTATCTTCATTGAGTGTGAACTTGCTCTGAATTTTGAAGTCACGTAAGATGTAAACAGTGGTAGCTTTCTGTTGCAAATATGTCTCATATGACATTGATTTTAAATCAGGAAGTAACTCATGTAATAAGGGCTCCCTGATAATGCACTGGACAAAGTTATTTGTAATGGATTCTATTACAGCATTTATACAATGCTTGTAGAGGAAAGGGCAATTATCATTGCATTGTGAACAGAAAATTGTTGCATTGGCTATTGCTATGGATGAATTCACTGGGCAGTTACAAATTGCACAAACAGGTTCGAAAGGAGTTGAATATGGATTTGTTGCGGTCAGAATACCTTCGACCTGTTTATAAAACATTCAAACGTTAATTTACATTATTACATGCCAAATGCAAATGCAGCAAAAACATTATTATTGCTATACTTACAGCATAGGTAGATGTAGTTAGTTTTGTGAGATTGTTGAGTGCATCTGTGTTAAGTTCAGTCATGAACGTTGACTTCGATGCTCTGAATATTGTTTCTGTTGTGTTTACCTTTTTTGTTAAATTTTTGAAAAGAATGAGCGGAAAGTGTCCTTTTTGCAATTGTTTTTCCATTGAAAGGAAAAATTGTTCATATGTGTCAAAGAGTTGCAACTGCAGAACAGAAATTGCTATGTATTGAAAAATACAAAAAGTAATATGCAACTACATTGTTCGTATGCATTGAAAAATTGCAATTGCAGAAGACAAATTACAAAAACTATGGACAAATTACAACAACTATGTATTGAAGTGATGCATGTTATCTACTGACAATTAGGAATAAGTAACATCTGAATACATACAGTTGCATTGTCGTTTTCAGAATCTCCATCTTTGATATGGAGTATGTAATGCAATCCAACTCGTTTGGCAAGTGTAACGGCAGCAACGATTGTGCCAATTGGGTACATTTCTTTTTTGTTTGCAAATTGCCTAATGGTCGTATTGGGAATGAAGCGATATTCTTTGCAAACTTCAGGTACAGTTTCTATGATACTTGATTCATTAAGCAATATTATTTTGTCACAGTCACCGCGATCATAAACACTTTTAGGCAATATCCTGAAGTTTGTAATTGAGATGCTGTTCCTTGCAAAATTTTGTGTTCATGTCGCTCCACCAAATGTGCAGGTACACTCAACGTTATAGTCATCATTCCTTGAGCATCTGTCAAATCAGCTCGCAATACTTGACGTGATTTGTTTGCTTTATCAAGGAATGCACTATAGACAACCATTATGTCTCCAACAAATAGCTGCCCAATTTTACGACTATTGAGATCTTCAATTGATACTTTAATTGGCAGTATCTGTTTTTGCCTATTAAAATTGCCTAGTTAGAAATTGCTATAAACATTTGTAGAATACTATGTTTCTCCTAAAGACTGAATAACTAGAAATAGATTAGAGTGTTGTGTTTCATATGCATACCTTTTTGATGTATCATTTTGCACGTTTGTTGAATGAAGTTTGGCTGCGATTGTTTCAGTTGGACTAACACAGGCAAACGCATGGTTCAATATGATGTGGATATTATCACATGTATTTTGTGATAAGCAATCAATAAAGAAATTGTGATATGTAACCTGTACATGTCTTCTTGCTGCATTGTTTGGGGGACTTACTACTAGTGCTTTCTTCACTCGTCCAAGATTTTCTAATTTATATACATTTAAATATAGATATGTAAAAAGAGAAGATATATATAGTAAACACTAATCTGACATATATACATTTAAATATAGATATGTAAAAAGAGGAGATATATATAGTAAACATTAATATTTTAAATAGAAAATAGCATATTTGTATAGTTGTCATACATACCTTTTCAAAGCAAGTGGTTGGTTTGCCTTTCCTAATTGAGTTATGTGGTCTATTTCTTCAGTTGTTTGTTTTCCTTTTTCAGGATTTATGCTATGTTATAGAATAGGAACATATATTTAGTTCAATTTCAAAGAGCATATAGAAGTAAACAGTTAACAAGGAACATTAAAACCATAGAACCATACATATGTAAAGATAGAATGGATATATACTAAACATTAACATTCTAAATACAAATTGGCATGTTTGTATAGTTGTCATAGACATACCTTGCTGAACATTATTATTCTAAATACAAATTAGCATATTTGTATAGTTGTCATAGACATACCTTTGCAAAACAAGTGGTTGGCTTGCCCTTTCTAATTGCGTTATGGATTCTATTTCTTCAATTGTTTCTTTTCGTCTCTGAAGATTTAGGCTATGTTATAGAATAGTAACATATATTTAGTGCAAACTAGAAGTAAAAAGTGAACAAGAACATTAAAACCATAGAACCATACATATGTAAAAATAAAAATAGAATGCATATATAGTAGACATTAATATTCTAAATACAAATTACCATTTTTGTGTAGTTCTCATAGACATACCTTTGCAAAACAAGTGGTTGGTTTGCGCTTTCTAATTGGCTTATGCATTCTATTTCTTCAATTGTTTCATTTCCTTTTTCAAGATTTATGCTATGTTATAGAATAGTAAGACATATTTAGTACAAGTCAAAAGAACATATAAAAGTAAAACTTGAACAAGAAGACAAGATCCATAGAAAAGGAAAGGCAAAAAGAATATACTCTGTTTGTTTATGTTGCATGTTGTTGTTCTTTTTTCTTGGTCGTTCTGTTCAATTGAAAAGGGTTTTACTAGCAGAATCTGCATGCATAAATAGATGAGGTCATATCTGCAAATTTATGATAGGATAGTTGTGTTGGTTAATTGAAAAGGTTGTCTTTGGCATAAGTTGCATTGATCAATACAGAACGCCATATATGTAAATGTAGAATAGAATGCATAGTATGTATGCTGTTATCACTTCGTTTACCACAAAAAGATATTGTAGTATGCTTTAGTAAAATAGATATGGTAAAACCAATGAGGTATTGCAAAAATGTCAAAATTTGGAATTTTGTAAACTGTTTCATGTGTATATCATAGGTCAAGGACAAGAGATATTATATCATGGTCAGACCAATATGCATCCAATACGAAAATTCTATACTTTATATTGCCTAGATTTGCCCAAACATGGTCAATCAATGATTTGTGCATGCTATTAGTTTTGTCAACTAGGAAATGAAGATTGTAGTTTTGCATGTAGGTTTCTAGCTGCTTTGTTTTTTGATTGCAATGCACCATATCAATATTGAAGTCCCCTAATATAACTATGATATTGTTTAGATCTAACTGGTATAAGGCTTTTGCAATGACGTTGAGGATATTGTTTAGGTTTGCATGTGGCGATGCATATATATTGAGTATTGCAATTTGTAATGTGTGAACTTTTATTTTTGCAAACAATGCTTCTACAAAGCAGTCTTCAAAATGGGTATGTTCAAGGATAATGATATTTTTCTTTATCAATATCATTACTCCATGCTTAATGCAACTTGAGATGCAATTGAAATTTTTGAAGTATTCATTTTGCATAGACAGCAACATATGTGTTTCTTGTAAGCACAAGATATCAGATTGCATTGTGTCATAGTCATTGCATATGTCAGTAAGATGCGCATGAAGATTGCGAGTGTTCAATGAAAGAATAAAGATGGATCGCAATGATTGTATTGATGAACAGTCATATTCTAGTTGCCATTTTGCAGTGGTTTGCAAACGTTGCATTTCAGAATTTACTTTTTGCTTGACCTTGAAGTTACTATGTTTAAGAGGATTAAGCAAATACAATGATTCTATGTTTCTGACACGTGATAGTGCTGTGTATACTAGGCCATGCACTTGTACTCCAGTAGGGTCGAATGCAAGCCTATCCAAGGTTAAGCCTTGTGATCTATGTATTGTGCGTGCACATGCAAGTTGAATTGGAAATTGTTTTCGTATTTTCAATGGCGCCATCTTTGATGTCATAGGCATTGGTTTTGATATTCGCAATATTGGTGTCCAATCATGTGCTATCTCTGAAGTGTACAAATGACCTAGTTTTCTAGATTGTCGATGACCAATATTAGGGTCATGGAACTTAATCCATAGAACATCGACCTTATTTGTATGGGTATATGCTTTAACTATTCCATCTGCACCATTCACTAGCCCATCTGGTGCATCATAATTGCAAGCATACATTTCAACTAACATGTTCAACTTTATCAAAAGCTGCGGAGGCAAAATAGCCGTATGTTGATGAGCTGCGAAATTGTCGCTATTCTCCTCATTTTCGTCAATTGCATTAATCAAATTTCTTTGCCAGGCATTAGCATCAACATTTTCTTGTTATGCATTGCAACATCTTTGTTTTTGTAAAATAAATAGGGAAATGTTGGATCATTTGGTACAGGGCGCATGCAACTTGTATTCATGTATGTTATATCGTCAGATGTTTGACAATTTGTTCGCATTCTATTTAACACTGATATGAATCTCTTATTTGTTTGTCGCATCGTCATATGCAATTGGAAGCACTTGACATTATCCTTCCAGAAATCATGTGTTATTGTTTGATTGTTGATTGTTGGTTGTTCAAAAATAAGAGAGTCTTGAATAGGTTGTGCTTGATAGAAATCACCACAAAATATGATGTCAATGTTCCCAAAGTATTTTGTTTGGACATGTTTTATGTTTCTGAGTCTATTGTCAATAGAATATAAGAACCGACTTCCAATCATCGAGATCTCATCTATGAAAGCTACTTGCAATTCTTGATATAGCTTTGATAAGTTGTCCAATACTTCTTTGCTCAGTGAGAACAGTTGAGACTTGTTAAAAGGCATTAGCAATGCAGAATGGATTGTTGTTCCACCTGCATTATATGCAGCTTTTCCTGTGTATGCTAATATTAGACCTTTTGGTTTCATAGGATCAGTTGTGTTTTGTGAATCATAAATTCGTATAAGCATTTGGAAAATCGCTTTTGCTGTGAGCGTTTTACCTACACCTGCTCCACCTGTAATAAAAAGGTAAATTGGTTCCTTGGGGTTTTTTTTTTTTTTTACTGCAATGTCTTTTACAATTGCTTGTTGTTCTTTGTTCAAGATTCTTCTAAGTTTGTAATATTCATTGTTCTCCATTAAAAATGGATGGGCAGTAATTTGAAATCCAAGATTGATTTTTTTCTTCATTTCAAATTGTTTTGGAAATTGCAAGTCCGATTGCAAATCATATTCCTCATAATGGGAATTGTTCTCTTGGTTTTGCATATTCATTTCGTTAGTATTCAAAGAACTAATTTGCTCATTTGTTGCAGTCTCTAAATCACCCCATGTTGGATTGATGTTATATGTAAATTTGGCTTCATTAACTTGAATTGTTTTTTCATGTAATGTATATGCAGAGAGCCATGTAGGCAATTCTTGTTTCAATGTATCTTCACAATTTTCAAATGGCATATATAACAATAATTTCTCTCGACAAAAGTTTTCAATATCATTGTGTTTGTTATATTTGACAAATCGTATAACATTTGGTTTTTTCCTTTTAGATATGGGTTTGCCATTTTTCTTGTAATTTGATACAAATTCTGCAAGGCAGATTTTGCTAATGGAACTTGGTCGTCCAATGTAGTAGTCAACAATGGAATGGCACATAACATCTTCTGAATCATCAGGTTCTTGTTTCAAAAGAATAGGCGGTTTAAGCATAAACGTGCGTTCATCAACTGGAGACGTGTTCACAAATATACATTCCCTTGAACTAGAATTCAATGGCAATGAAAGTGCTATATGCACTGCTTGTTGAGCTGACATTTGCTGTAGATTGAGTAATGTATTTCCAAGTTTACGAATCATTTGCATAGCGTCAATTTCATCTTTCTGATGCTCTTTCCGTATTCTTCTAAATGCATTTGTCATAGACTTGTCAATTTTGGTCATATATGAACTACAATATGATGCTGCAGCATATGCATTTAGCACAAATTGTGCATCTGTATTTGCATTCCATAAAGCAGGGATACCGTTTGCAAAACTGTTATTCCAAATGTGAGAAGGTTTTCGTTTCAGGAAAATTGTTGGTTGCTTTATGTATGTTGTAATAGTTCTATGTACTCATTTTGTAGTAGGCCTATTTCTAGGAGGAAATCGTCATGTGTTGTTGAATCATTGTAGTTTGTTTGCTCCAAGAATGCAAAAAACGATATTGATTTCTCTACAATTTTTTTATTTTCTGCATTGGTTGGTTCAATGATCATTGTTGATTTCATTGGTGGCATGGGGAAGTTGTATCTGCAATTTGAATTTTTTCGCTTCTTACAACTTTTTGTATGGTGATGTTTATGCAATTTAGCAACATCTGGCTCCAAATGATCTGTATTACAAGTGATGTAATTGTCAAGAAACTTCTCAATTTCTGAGTTGCTTTCTTTTCCATATATTGGAGCATTCTCTATCCATAACAGTCCATGTTCATGTTCAGTTCCTCTATTTTGGAATTCTGTTACAAAATAGTAATCAGATATTTTTCCAAAGAATGTAGTATCTTGAGATATCAATCGCTTTATAGCATTAATTCTATGTCTATAGTATTGGCTACATGTGACTGGATATTTTCTTATAAGGTAGTCAATGTCATCATCTTCTAATATATCAATAGCATTTTTATTTGCTTTATTTCTAAACAATGTGACAAGTGTATCTACTAATGGTTTCCATCGATGTTCTGCACTTGTGAATGTCACAAAGAAAGTTGGAGGGCCCAGTTGTCGTATCATTGCAAATATGTTTTTCCTAATTTGTTCCAAATGGTCAGAAGATATGTGAATGTTTTTGAAATCTATGTATCCAATGTCAGACTTCAATAACTTTTCCAAATTTGCTCGATACTTGACATCTTTTGCTAATATTTTCCTGCCTTTTAGTTGTCCTTTTCTTATTCGCACCCATATGCAAGAAAGCACTTTATCAATTATTATTTGCATTGTCTTGAAAAACAAATTTGTTGTATGATATTGGAAGTCACCACTTGCTTGTAACAATTCCCATTGTACAATTTTTTGGTAACTAAACCTATTTGTGATGTCATGATCACGTAAATCGCCATAAAATAATGTTGGAAAGTTCATTTCTTCTGCGTATTTGTCCTTGAAGATGCCTAATGGTCGTTGTCCTTCAGCAGGGGCCACTTCAATAATCTTGTCTTGCAGATCGTAGATGCGTTGTGATTCTATTAATCCATGCACCAATGTTTCAGTAGGTGTTTCATTATTTGCATCACTATCTGTATCACTTTCATTGTCACTGTTTGAATTTTGTACAATGTATTCATTATCCTCTTGTAAAACATGGGCCCAATTCTCATTTATACAAATGTTGCTAGCTTTATAAAGACTTCTAGAACATAGTTCGTTCAATGCCTTCATGACAATAATCGGACGTACTTTACCTGTTTGGTATGCATTTTTGTATTGCAATCGTCTTTTCAATGCAACTGCAATTGTCATTGTATCATTTAGATATTGTGGCAATGCTTTTTGCACAATGTCCATATGAACTGGTACATTGATAATTGATCCTGTTAAGCCAATTTGTGACCGTCTATGTCCCCATTGTCTGATTTGTGCAAATGCAATTCTCAATGACACAAGTCTTTCTTCTAGGTCTGAAAGTATATTTACAGTTGGCAATGAAATGTTACGTCTTATTTGTTCAGGTGCTGCAAATTGTGGTAGCTTTCCATTCTCGAGTGCTTTCTTGCAAGAAACACATATGTTTTCATTGCTAAAGGTCCTATTGTTCAACGTCAAATTCATATGCTTTTCTTGCAAATCTGTAGTGAAGAACCTAATATTTTTTGCAAAATGCAATTTGTTGCAAACTGCACATGTATTCCTAGGCGTGTCTTCGACTTTTTCCATATAAATTTGTATTGCATTTTTCTTTCTTGACTTCTTATTAGAAAATGGTTTTTTTCATTTGTCATTGCATTTGCGTTTTGTACGTATGAATTGCTTTAGCTTGTGATAATTCAGCCTACAATCCTTAGTTGGTTGCATTTGCTCTAAATGACATGCTATCTCAAATGCAATATTATTGCTAAAATGTACTTGAGATATACATTGCTCTTTTTCTAGTACATGCTCATGACGCAATTGATTACAAACATCATTTGCTTCCATGCACAATTGTTGAGAATTGTGAACATATTCTTGTATCATTGCATGATAGTGAATATGTGATGTATTTGTCATGAATGACAAGATGTTAACAATATCATTGCATCTCGAATAAGCGCAACTGTACTTGACAAAGCTATTAGTAACAGAGGACCATACTTGGATATTGACTTTGAATATGACAGATATCCATTGTAGACAAAATGGTCTGCCTTCCACTTGTCCTTTTTCATATGGCATTGCCATATTTATCAGATATTGTTGCCAGTTGCTATTCATTGTATAGTGTATCGCATCAACTACTAGGTATTGCTCTAAACAATGCAATGCCTCTTGATTCTTATGCATAACTGCATTGCAAAAAGATTGCACAATGTAAAGTCGCAAACACTCTGCATTGAATTCTGTTGCTACTAAATAGCAAATTGCATTAAAGAGACTGTCACCACAATTAGATGTCACTTGCTTTGCAATTGTTAGTCCATTTAAAAGCATATTATTTGCAATGTGCATCCAATTGCTTTCAATATCTTTGCAAATAGGTGATAGGTAGATATTAGACTGGTTGCAAATGCAAATTGGAAACTTTTGGTAAACCAATGGTTCATAATGACCACTAACAGGATTTGCATCGTGAAAGAGAATGCAATATGGAATTGCATTTTCATGTTGATTAAAGAGCAAATATCTCGTTTTTCTTGTCAATGACCAAACTGCAATTGATATATCTAGCCATTTAGCTAGCCAACGTATGCAAAAGGTATCACCCCATAAACCTCGTTCAGACTCCTTTATATTTGTAGATGCAGAATAACGCATTTTATGAAGATATGTACCAATATCATTAACACCATGTAACTCGTATAGGAACTCAGGTGCTAGTTCATATTGATATGACTGTATTGCTTCAACGTCATTGTTCTTTAAGCAAAAAAGAAAGTGGTCTATTAACCCATTTCGCAATTCATTTGAAGTATAACGAAAATGTAGAAGCATTTCGAACGAGTCAAATAGACAATCTCCTACAGTATATGAAAATGCATTTAGTCTAAAAAGACCATTTCTTTTTAATACAATATCAATGTTCTCAGGCAAAATGCATTGCAATCTGAATTTGTAATTGTCAACATCTATTATTTCTTCCATCATTTGCAATTGCTTACCAGAGTTGGCTTTTGCAATTGTCTTGTACAGCTTTGCAAAAAATATTAATGAAGTTAGCAAAAACTGAACATGATTGTTTTGAACAAAATGTATGTCTATTAAAAAAATAGGCTATTGCATTATCTTGGTAAACAAATATCAAATTTCTAGCAACAAGCCATATTTATAAATAACAAAGAAATTGGAAATGGAAACAATGCAAAGACATAATGAAAAAAATGGAGCATAATTCTAAGAATATTTGTGCAAGTTAACAAAAGGGAACAATCGAAACACAAAATGAAGTTAACAAAAGGAAGCAATGGAAAGACAAAATGAACAAATGCAACAGAACTTTAAGAATATTTCTGAAAGTTAACATCATTGTCAATTGCATTTGTCAAATAAAATAACCATGAGGCTATTTATGAGTTTTACATAAGTGGTGCACCAATTCAACTGTCAAAATATAAAAAGTATCGTCTCTGATTTGTGCTAGATTGCAACTCCAACATATTCCAAGGTAAAAAGTTTCCTGCTATTCGTTATCAGACTATGGTTATACTATATGGATCTAAACAGAATTCAAGGATCAAGGAACCCAAACAAGGCATTGAGAACCAGATACGAGTAGTGCATAAGCGTACTTCCATAACGCTTCTCAAGAAGATCCATCATTATGGGACGCTGCAGGTATGATCCATATAAATGATGAACATGTAATATGTTCAAAGGACAGCTTTGGCAAACACAGCAACAATCTGCCTAAGCAAATTGTCCCAAGACTGTTGGCAATTGTGGCATGTGAAAGAAGATGCCCAAAAATTACAGATCTTTGATGATTCACAAATTGTGGTGAATTGGATGAATGGAACAAATTCATTGGATAATTATAAACTTCAACCTATATTTCAGGAGATTCGACTTGCTTAAACAGAGTATTTAATACATTATGTTTGAACATGTTTACAAAGACAGGAACATGGAAACTGATGGACTGTCAAAAGCAAGATTACACTTGGTAGCATGAGCTTGGGTCATTCAACAGAGAGTGGAAGGAGAGCTGATGGAATGTCTTTTAAATGTCAATATCTATATGTATAATTTTTTATGGCACTGTTTATGAACATATCTAGGACCTAATTCTTTATGAGACAAAACTGGTTTCAAACCTGTGATGTATGTCAGAATGACTAGGACAGGGCTGTCATATTGACATTTTTGAAAACTGGTTATGAAGCAACATATCTTCTCAGCCATACTTTTATCACTTCCTATGCTTAAGCATATCTCTATATATATATTTTTTTATGGGACTGTTTATGGACATATCTAGGAGCTAATTTCTTATGAGATAAAACTGGCTTCAAAGCTCTGATATATGTTAGAATGACTATGATAGGGCTGTCATATTGACATTTTTGAAAACTGTTTATAAAGCAAGATATGTTCCCAACAATTCTTTTATCACTTCCTATGCTTAAGGATATCTGTGAAATGCAGAAACATATATAATAAATGTAATTTTGTTTTCATAATAAAATATTTTTTTCTCTCTGAGCAGAATAAGGTAGTTAAACATCATATCAGAAGCAATCTGGTTATAAGTAGCTAACATGAGATTTTAATCTAAGGTTTAAATAGACAAAATGTCTTGATACATCATTATACGGAGCTAGTTGCATGCATTACTCAACTTCTACTTGTTGGGATCATCTCAAATAATATTATTGTTATGATTATAACAATTGATAATATTAATATTAATATTAATGTAAACACAGAATAAACAATGACAATTTCAGATTTGAATTCCAATATAATTGAATGAGAGAAAAAATATAAATGACTGAATACAGCTTAAATATCTATATTTTTTAAAACAATCACAGAGTAACTCGACTATAAATCTAGAGTAACTGAACCATAAACCTACACAATGCAAAAATTAAAAGCCTAACAAATTCACAAAAAGCAATTAATAGAAAAATTGACAAAAAGCAATTAGTCGAATAACACCGTACCTGGAACAAAGCCGACCGTTCAAATTCCTTCTCGTCTAGACCATATTCATGCACAACAGAGCCTGTACCAAGAACCACAGCTTCACCTAGGTCATCTCGGCCCAAATGACAAGGAAGTCACATGGTGCTCGAAACTGACATTTACGGGAATTTCCATAAAACCCATGCAGGTAAGAGAAACCCTCAGTATCACGGAAAAGCTTATAATTTTCGCAAACGAAACATTTCATCCAATATATAAACAACAGCAAACGAACAACATCTAGTACCAATATAGCAAACCTTCAATTCAACACTTCTTAACAAAGCAAATGAACTTAACACTAACTAAATGAACTTAACAGAGTTGTTAACAAAGCAACCTTCCGTTCTAGGAGTAATATCAGAGTCGAATATTCATACATCCATAACAGAATTACAAACTTAAAGAAACATTATGGACCAAAGTAAACATACACATAAATTATACGAGCGAAAAACCTTGAATACACGCCTAAGATAGGAAACCGTGCAGTTACAAAACAGACTGCAATCTTCAATATTTTAACATTTCAAACAGTTCAAAAACCCCAATTTATTTAGATCTTCATGTGCAAAAACAGTTCAAACTACAAAAGATTGCCACTCAATCTGTACCAAGAACCATAGCTTCACCCAGGTCATCTCGACCCAAATGATAAGGAAGTCACATGGTGGTTGAAACCGACATTTACAGAAATTTCCATAAAACCCATGCAGGTAAGAGAAACCCAGAGTATCACGGGAGGCAGCAACCACATTGTGTTTTCACCGCAGACAATACAACAAATACAAACGAAAAATCGCACAAATTGCAGAGCTAAACAACCAAGTAACAATAATAACCCAAAGGGCGCGAACAGGGTATAACCCAAGCCAAGTAACTTTCCAGGATCTCGAGCAGGGACAGTTGTCCGCCGATAAGACCACCACAGCACATGCTGTAACCCAAGTCAATTGTAAATCAATCTGAATTTATTGCCAAATCAATTGTATACTGTCCGATTCATACGAGCGTTACACATCCGCTTGGGAGTCACGGGACCACGTGCCCTTCACCTCGAACGATGCGAAGCACGTAATAAGACCCCAAATCCTTTCCACCCCCAAAAACCTTGGTTCGACTTAGGTTATATCGCAAATATAATCAAAAATCGCGTCATTCAACCCAAAGTCAGCGATCTATCGATCGCATATAGTCCCCAGCAGGGATCACGGAGTAACTGGACTATAAACCTAGAGTAACTGGACCATAAACCTACACAATGCAAAAATTAAAACCCTAACAAATTGACAAAAAGCAAGTAATACAAAAATTGACAAAAAGCAATTAGTAGAATAACACCGTACCTGCAACAAAGCCGAGCGTTCGAATTCCTTCTCGTCTAGACCATATTCATGCACAACCCAGCCTGTGCCAGTACCATGAGAAAATGTGCAAATGACAAAATTGGTTAACGAAGTCTGCACACAAAACCCTCAGTATTCAACCAGAATGCCATTAACTTATAATGCTCAAATAACCATGGACTGTTGCATGCAGGTAACAGAAACCCTCAGTATTTAACCAGAATGCCATTAACTTATAATGCAGTAGCCGAACTTAACCTCTAAACAATACAACCAAGAATCACAGCTTCACGCAGACATTTACCCAAATTTCCATAAAACCCATGCAACTAAGACAAACCCTCAGTATTCAACCAGAATGCCATTAACTTATAATGCTCAAATAACCATGGACTTTTGCATGCAAGTAACAGAAACCCTCAGTATTTAACCAGAATGCCATTAACTTATAATGCAGTAGCCGAACTTAACCTCTAAACAATACAGTAGCCGAACTTACCAAAGCGACAGCACACAGTCGAGGGATAAAAAGCCACACCTGGAACAACAGAACCGCAACCAAACGTTTGCGATAGAGTTAACCGAGCAGGCAGGAACCGCATTGTGTTTTCACCGCAGACAATACAACAAATACAAAGGAAAAATCGCAGAGACCGCAGAGCTAAACAACCAAGTAACAATAATAATCCAAATGCCATTAACTTATAATGCAGTAGCCGAACTTAACCTCTAAACAATACAACTAAGAATCACAGCTTCACGCAGACATTTACCGAAATTTCCATAAAACCCATGCAGCTAAGACAAACCCTCAGTATTCAACCAGAATGCCATTAACTTATAATGCTCAAATAACCATGGACTCTTGCATGCAGGTAACAGCGACCCTCAGAGCAGGCAGGAACCGCATTGTGTTTTCACCGCAGACAATACAACAAATAGAAAGGAAAAATCGCACAGACCGCAGAGCTAAACAACCAAGTAACAATAACAACCCAAAGGCCGCGAACAGGGTAAAACCCAAATAACCATGGACTCTTGCATGCAGGTAACATAAACCCTCAGTATTTAACCAGAATGCCATACAGTAGCCGAACTTACCAAAGCCACACCCAGCAAGCAGGAACCCCACCGCAGACCATAAATCGCACAGACTGCAGAGCTAAACAAGCAAGTAACAATACCCGAGCAGGCAGGAACTCCACCGCAGACGAAAAATCGCACAAACTGCAGAGCTAAACAAGCAAGTAACAATACCAACCCAAAGGCCGCGAAGACAGTAAAACCCAAAGGCCGCGAAGACACTAAAACCCAAGCCGAACTTTCCAGCATCTCGAGGAGCAACAGCTGGCCGCCGATGAGACCACCACAGCGCATGCCGACCACAGCTAAGACAAACCCTCAGTATTCAACCAGAATGCCATTAACTTATAATGCTCAAATAACCATGGACTCTTGCATGCAGGTAAGAGAAAACCTCAGTATTTAACCAGAAGACAAACCCTCAGTATTCACAATAATAATCCAAATGCCATTAACTTATAATGCAGTAGCCGAACTTAACCTCTAAACAATACAACTAAGAATCATAGCTTCACGCAGACATTTACCGAAATTTGCATAAAACCCATGCAGCTAAGACAAACCCTCAGTATTCAACCAGAATGCCATTAACTTATAATGCTCAAATAACCATGGACTCTTGCATGCAGGTAACAGAGCAGGCAGGAACCGCATTGTGTTTTCACCGCAGACAATACAACAAATAGAAAGGAAAAATCGCACAGACCGCAGAGCTAAACAACCAAGTAACCATAATAACCCAAAGGCCGCGAACAGGGTAAAACCCAAATAGCAATGGACTCTTGCATGCAGGTAACAGAAACCCTCAGTATTTAACCAGAATGCCATACAGTAGCCGAACTTACCAAAGCCACACCGAGCAGACAGGAACCCCACCGCAGACGAAAAATCACACAGACTGCAGAGCTAAACAAGCAAGTAACAATACCCGAGCAGGCAGGAACTCCACCGCAGACGAAAAATCGCACAGACTGCAGAGCTAAACAAGCAAGTAACAATACCAACCCAAAGGCCGCGAAGACAGTAAAACCCAAGCCGAACTTTCCAGCATCTCGAGGAGGAACAGCTGGCCGCCGATGAGACCACCACAGCGCATGCCGACCACAGCTAAGACAAACCCCCAGTATTCAACCAGAATGCCATTAACTTATAATGCTCAAATAACCATGGACTCTTGCATGCAGGTAAGAGAAACCCTCAGTATTTAACCAGAAGACAAACCCTCAGTATTCAACCAGAATGCCATTAACTTATAATGCTCAAATAACCATCGACTCTTGCATGCAGGCCACACAGTAGCCGAACTTACCAAAGCCACACCGAGCAGGCAGGAACTCCACCGCAGACGAAAAATCGCACAGACTGCAGAGCTAAACAAGCAACTAACAATACCCGAGCAGGCAGGAACTCCACCGCAGACGAAAAATCGCACAGACTGCAAAGCTAAACAAGCAAGTAATAATACCAACCCAAATGTCGCGAAGACAGTAAAACCCAAGCCGAACTTTCCAGCATCTCGAGGAGGGACACCTGGCCGCCGATCAGACCACCAGAGCGCATGCAACCACGTGCCCTTCACGCGCGCCACGTGCCATTCACCTCGAACGATGCGAAGCGCGTAATAAGACCCCCAATCCTTTCCGCCCCCTAAACCTTGGTTCGACTTAGGATATATGGCAAATATATCCAAAAATCGCGTCGGTCAACCCAAAGTCAGCGATCTATCGATCGCTTATAGTCCCCGGCAGGGACTAATAAGTAATTGCTATATTAAATGGCTAGTTTTTGAAAAATAATATTAAATAATGATATTAATTTATTAATTTATTAAAAATATTAATAAGTAACAACTATATTAAATGACTATTTTTTGAAAAGTAATATTTAAATTAATTTATTAAAATTAAATATTACTAGTTTTTGAAAAATAGTATTAAAATAATGATATTTGTTTATTAATTTATTAAAAAATTAATAAGTAACAGACAATAATAATAATAATAATAATATTTAAATTATTATTATTATTAATTTATTAAAACCAAATATTACTAGTTTTAAAAATAATATTTAAATTATGATATTAGTTTATTAATTTATTAAAAACTAAACAATTCCATATCATATTATTTTATTAACAATTTATGATATTAGTTTTTAATAAATAAATAAATAAATTATTATTTATTTATAATATTTTATTATTATAAATAAAATATTTTTTATTTTTTTATTTTTCAAAAACTAGTCGTTTAATATAGCTGTTACTTATTAATATTTTTTTAATATATTAATAAATTAATATCATAATTTAAATATTATTGTTCAAATATAACCGTTACTTGAAATTATGTCTCTACATTGCTCTCTATTTAAGCCTTTGCCATGATTTGCCTCTTCATCTGGTCTTGATGATGATGAACCACACTTATTGGTTCGGAATGCGTTGGTCAAATTTTTTTTTTATGTGATTTCTACCGAAAGACTTTGCTTAATTGAAATATATTATCAACCTGCATTACTTATATTGGTAGTGTCACGCCCCCAGGCCTACGGTAGTCTCTCAACCGTACTTGGCGAGGTGCGACACCACCGAACACTTTCTTTTCACCCATACTTATGTTCATGGACTACGCCTAATCACTTGTCCTACTTAGTTTGTGTTTTTCAACCAAGTAATTATTATGTTTCCTTTATACCAATGAACACCCATACACATTCATTATCACCAGCAATTATACAAGAGAACACAATCGCATAGTATAAAGGGAGGGGCAACTCCCTAAACAATGAGTCTGCCCGAATATATTATATTAACCAACTTTCCAATATTACAAAGCTTTACAAGTATACTTGGGAAACACCAAGTTTCATACTTAGCCAAATTTACAACTTGCCACACCTTCGTGTGCCAACCAAAGTTCCTTGCCCGAGCTGGGTGGGCGTGCCCTCACACGAGCTGCCAACCAACTCCTCAACCGAACCTTGTTTCTTCGTGCACGACGGGCGGGCGACCTACCCGAGTCACCCGAGACACCTTCGTTTCATTTCAACCGGCGGCAGCCTCACCAAAGTCTCCATCGCATTTTACTTTACACGTCGGGCGAGCAACTCACCCGAGTCACCACCCGTGCTCCTCGTCCGAACGACAGGGATCTTCACCCGCGCCCTCACCCAAGAACCGAGACCCGTGTGTTATCTCCGTGCAGCCTTGCCCGAGGATGGGCGCATAAGAACTGCGCCTCACCTTGCTGCGGCTTCACCCTTACTTCGCACTTCTCCTTGCTCAAGTTGTGATGTTCGAATGTCGATGTCCAAATGCCTCTTCACAGCGTTTACTTATATCGTTGGTGGGGCGAGTCGAGTTGCCCAAGCCGACTCATCCACCAAGTGTTCAACGCCCCTACGCATTGCAAACTTGCCATCTTCGTATGTCGGCCTTTGTCCAAGTCGTAGGTTAGCCCGTGGGTTGAGCCAACGCTCCCTAAGCTATAAACAAGCCTTCGCTCGACCTCTATGCGCATTATAACTATGTTACTTTGCACATTTGGCCGTAGAGTTGCTCGCACTTCGTTCGTCCAACCGCTTGTTCACCAATAAGTCGTCGCACTTCACTCGGGCGGTTATGCCAAGAACCGCAGGTCCTTACAGGTAGGGTCGGGAAGTCAAAACTAATATCCTCCCACCCACAGTTAGACTAGACTCAATCTCCTCCTCCGACTAATTAGGGTCGAAAAACTGTCCAATTTTACCTTTTTTTATTAAATTTGCCAGGAGCGTGACTCGATTTTGGCAATGGTCGCTACTTATTCTCTTTTTCTTAGGGAATTATTCTCATGCGCTCAGTTATTTAAAGGTTCCTTTGTTGAACTAGTCACACACCTCCAATGCAAAAACTGGTGCAGCATCGAGTCTCTTCCAATACTCCTATGTGTTATCAATCTCAATGAGCATTGCGAACAATATTCGAACTCATGGTCTCACTTCACATAAAGAGCGACCCTTTTGGGCAATTGCATTGCATTACAATTCACAAATGTTGTGCTTATAAATAATTATACACTCATGAGTGTAATAAATGTTGTACATATAACTTTAGCTTAATATCAAATTAATAAAGAAAATTCTCTTTTAAATTATCTTTGAACCTATGAATATGGTGGCTAAGAGAACATATTGTAGGCATATCTACATAGTAGTGGACATTGTGGAATGCCAATGACAATGACAATGGTTGGAAAGGTAAAATCATCCCTCTACTTTTCACTGTCAACTCTGCATGATGATGGTTCTTAGTACTTCCAATGCCACCGCTAAAAAATTAATAACTTGATTTTCACTAGAAAATAATATAAAAGGAAAAGTCATCCATATAAATTTTGGACATATTTTGGAATTTAATACACAATCGTTTTTTTAGATTTCAAAATATTTCAAAATTTAAAACTAGCTCTTATTCTTTTTGTTTCAAAATATTTAAATTCAACTAATAAAAATATAGAGAATGTTACTTGAATATTGGTTTTCACGATGATGCTCTGTCGACAACGATAACGATTCATTTTTCTTTCAAGATGAAACGATTATAGTAATTTGACGAAAAAATATTACAATATTATCAAATGCTTGATATACAGAGTGTAGCTTGTTAAGGTCATTTTGACTAGATATTTAAATGTTAAAGGAGCAAAGAAAAAGCATATAGTAATGTTATGGAGGCTCAAATATCATCTTTACTTATTGCCTTTAATGTGTTTGATCACTTAAAAAGAGTGAATTTCACTTCAATTGGCAAAGCCTTTATGCTCATCCATGTAAACTCATTCAGACTTGCAAATGTTATGGAGGCTCAAATATCATCTTTAGTTATTGCCTTTAATGTGTTTGATCACCTTAAAGGAGTGAATTTCACTTCAATTTGCAAAGCCTTTATGCTCATCCATGTAAAGTCATTCAGACTTGCAAATGGAAAAGTCAAACTGTCTATTACCTTTCATATATATAAAAAAAATTAAAATATCAAATCTGTAGAAAATTAAAATAAAAAAAATATTATTCCTGATTGGGGTGCGAGCCGGCATTAATGGGTTGTACGGGCCCAAGGATTGATGAAGGTTAATAAGACTATCCTCGCCACCCTCCTCATGCAGCGAGCACTTGAAGCGGTGGCGGCAAGCATGCGGGGGCAATAGCATGTTCGAGACATTTGGAGAGAGCCAAACTTTATTCCGTATGTTGAGGGCAGCAGTGTGGGTGATAACGAGTATGTGGAACGAGAGAGCGAAGGGAACTCGGGTCAATTGGAGATAGTCGACAATCATAAAACTCGGTTGCGCATCCTAGTATGTTCTCAGTCTTCATCCTGCAATTTTAGTTAGAATGGTGAATGAGTATTCAGTCCTATGTCGGGGAATTGCCAATCTCTGGGATGTGGGGTGACGGGTTTTGGAGGGCCCAGAGGCATGGCCTCGAAGGGCTCCAGGTTGGGTCGATGTCCATTGTATTGTTTGTCCCTATGTCTGTGGAATTTCAAATTTGTCTGTCTCTTATGGGCGCATGCATGGTAGAAGAAGTCAAGAGTAGGGTCGGTGAAAGTCACTTACCCTTGGAGCTGGAAGAGTTGACAGAGGGTTGGATGTGCAGAGATTGGGGGGGTTTAAACGACGTCGGTGAAGGGAGAGCCAGGGGCTCAAGAAAACCCAGATATACCATCTAGTGGCAGAGGGTGGAAGGCAGAGAAGCTTGGTCGGTAAAATCTTGCGTTAGTCCTATCCTGCGATCTTGAATTTCCTAGGTTGGGAACCTTGGCTTGGAGGGTATTCATCTCAGGCTTCGAGGGAGGGTGTCGAGTGATGTCGAGCATTTGAAGCCGACTACGGACATAACGGGCCTGAATCCCACTATCTGAGCTTTTTGTAAGGGGTCGCCTAACAAATCATTTGACGGGCGACAGGCTTAGAGCTGCGGCTGGCTCAAAACCCACTTCATTCCTTGTAATTATGTGTGGTTGATGCAATTGATTAATACTGGAAATTGTAGTTATATTATTGACAACATGGTGATAGTTCGTATGGCTCTGCATTGTTCGTTTAAACTCTGCAACGGGTAGAGGAAGGCATGCAATCAAGATGGCGTTAGAATCTTGTGTTGGCACTCATTTAATCACAGATAATGGAGGGGGCTCCTTACTCAGTTGGTGTTTGAATTTGAAGTAGGTCTGCAGTGGGGGTGAGACCTCTACTAGAGTTGAGCAACCAACTTGCAGCCCTAGGCAATAGAAAAGTTGAGAGTACAAGACAATGAAGAGCACTTTACAGATAGAGGCAACAAAATGGCTCGAGCGAAGGGGATAAAGAACAATGGAGGAGGAAACTGTGGTCAAGGGACACAGAGAAAGGTGGCCCCGGCTCCAAGAAGCCATCCCAACTCCTCTAAGGAGGTAGAAGGAACGGGACATGAACATAATCCAGCCTCACGTATTATTGATGAAGCAGCGCAAGCTTATCATGCAAGTAGCTCCAACCTGATTAGACAACTAATAGCACAGTGGGAATAAGAAATCTAATAGATAACGAAAGAATTCAATCTGGACCTGGATGAATGGCATGAAATTGCGTTGGTCCCAGGCAATACTAGAGGGAGAGTTACTCAGTACACGAAAACTGTGCGCCTATTCTGGATGATGAAGAGCATCCTGGCGAAAGTTATGGAACAGTTTCCTCTGGACATGCATGCAACCCCTCGGGGGCATTCGGTGAAGTTAGATTTTACCAAAGAATTGAAGAAAATTCAATTTTGATAGCAGCAGCAAAATGGTAGGCAGAGCAGGATCAAGCAGCACATCCCACACATACCTCACTCGGAGCTGCCTGATTCTACGTAGTGAAGGTCCCCTCTCCAGTGGATTCTGCTGACGATGAACAATGACAATGCACCCATGGTTTCCTTTTGAATGCTTTTATTATATGGTTATAGACTTATTATCAGTGATGTTTACAATTATTTAGAGAATAGGAAGTATAAAGGCTCTTAGGTTTATATTGCATGGTTGGACAGACTTTTGTTTTTTTGCTTATGGATGGCATATTTTGCAGATAGGTGGCCAACAGGTCCTGTTTTCCACTGGGAAGGTTGAGACCACCTAACTCGTGGATATATGGATGTAACCTAGTTCATTTTAGAAAATTAATAAAAAGGTACCACCAAACTTACAAAAAAAACAAAAACTACTATATAGAAACTCCATTCCTTATTGATTTGATTCAATCGATAAACCCATTATATTCATTCATTTAAAAACCATTCAAACTTGCAAATAGAAAATTCATATGCACATGCACTCTTTTAAATATATAGATATATAATTTCCTTTTCTGAGGAACTTGATTCAATCTGCACAACCATTTTGTATATATCGCGTTTCTATGAATTTTATCTTATTTGACAAATTTCTCTGCCACTTCATCACATTGATTTAAAAAAAATTGTTCAAATAAAGTAAACTTTCTTAACTTAAATATAAAATCGTACCAAACCAAACACGAGGAGGTAATTTTTTCTATTTCTTAATTGTGACCACTATTGTGACTTGAATATATCATATTCGTTTGGTAATAGTTGTCTATATAATCAATGTCCTTGTCCTCAATTTCATCTTCAATTTGCTAGAGTATTTACGAAACGAGTACAGTTAAAAATAAATATACCGTGAAATTCTAACTATAATGAGGGCAGAGCATATGTTAAATACATTGCCCCGTCGTGTAGTTAGGGGTTTCTTCAAGTCGAAAAACAAAATGTAGTGGACAACCATGTCTCATCCTTTTAATTTTTTTTTCATAAAGTAAACATTCAAACTTGGTTTACATATTGCAACAAAACATTGTAAAATAAATGAAAAATAAATCATGACCGCATATAAACATAAACGTATTGCAGAGCAACCATGCGAAAAATACATGAAATAAATAATGTTTCCATAACAAAATATAACCGTGGGAAATTGATACAAAACAAAATCTCCAGAGGGAAGCAGATCCGCCCATGAAAATAACTAACATGACAATTCCAGAACTCTAAAGAAAAGAATGTAGAAGAGAGTCTAATAACAAAATCAAGGGTTCGTATACACCCTCTCCCAGCAGAAAGAGTAGTTATTATTGCAGAGAAATTCATGGTTGCAATTATAAACTAACATGTGGATTTTTTTATTGGGAACCCATCTTCTGAAAAAACCTCTCGGCCATTCTGCAAATTAAGGGATGAGTTTTAAAAGTAGAGGTATTTGCATTAGAAAACACCATTCATAAGCAAAATTCATTGTGGAGGCATACCTCTTCGCCAAGATCGTATTAATCTGCATTGAAGGCATCTGATTGAAACACCTTGGTTGAAGTCATAACTTAGGGATCCAAGAAAAATTGGCTTGTGTTTCATTTCTTCCATTCCCGATGGCTTCGTAGGCAGTGTTAATCTCCAGAACGTCGACCCTGCTTGTCCCGCAATCCTTAAAAGAGAAAAACTACTTAGCAAAGAAATCCTTACTGAAAAACACTTAAAAAAAAAAAGGGACATTTTTAGTGTTTTTACGGCGTAGACTTAATTGCAGTAATAACAATTCTTAGCTACAATAACATCACAGGTGAAATTTGTGAGTTTTTCCACAACATAAAGAACATTCACAGCAAAACTGCTTAAAATAACATCTTCACTGTGAAAGTCTGTCGACGGTAATCCATGTAGTTCTTCTTTTCCAAAATAGAAAATTTTTCAGTGTCTTATAGCAAAGGGTTAATAAGAGTAACTCTTCCCGTCCCTCTTCATGCTCCTCCTAAGCAATCACCCAAGCTCTATTATAAAAATAAATTACGCAGAGAGTATAGTATGTTTGTCATATTATATACATCAGATAATTTATGAAAAACTATTAACATATGCAAAAAAATAGGCTCGTGTTGAGCTAGTTAAATTGTGAAATCCATGAATGGACGGTGGTAACACTGATAGTGTGCATCGTCCTTATGCGCCTGGATCAGCCATGTGCCACAAGGCTGAATTGCTGCTTCTTTGGATAACAAGTCGGCAGATGAGTTGTGTTCCCTATAGATATGATGACAAACAAAGAAGTCAAAATGTGTGATGAGTCTGTGGGCCTCGTCCTGAATAGGTCTCAGAGTGTAAGCAGAACAATTTGTAGATTTGTTACTCCAGTTGCATACAATTTTTTAGTCCCCGAAAATTTGTAGATCCCTGCATCGTTTTTCAAAGCAAATTGTATGAGATATTTAACAGTAATCAATTCTGCAAAATTGTTTGTGCCCCTGCACAAGCCCATTTGTATTTGGAATGATGGGATTCTTAAAGATATAGAATGACACTGCCCCCACACCCAGCTTCCTGTGTTGAACCGTCAAAATATTCCCAAGGGTGAGAGTGATTGATGTTTTCAGGGACAATGTGCCTACGGGGAGGATTATGATCGTCTTCAGGAATGGTGTGGTAGTCTGCCAGAACATGGGCAGTGATGGAGGGCCAATGAGGAACGGTGTCTTAAAAAATGCATCGGTTACGGGCAATCCATATTTCCCAGCAAATGAGGAGAGGAAGGTTTCTAGCCTTTGTCGGGGTTGCGAAGGTCCACCATGTGGTCCAAGCTTCCATAACTATCAAGCCCTGCCATGTGCAATGGATGGGGATGGTCGAGAGAACAGAGTTCCATAGGTCCCTTGTGACTGGGCAGGTGAGGAAGAGATGGTCTATATATTCGGAACTATTCTTACATAAGCAGCACCAAAAAGGTCCATGCTGAGCTCTTTTGATAAGATTGTCACCTGTGGGAGCCTTTTTTTTATAATTGACCACATGAATAGTCTAGTTCTGGAAGGTGCTTTTAGTTTCCACATGTTTTTCCACCAATGTTCGATAGCCTATGGTCTATGAATATTTACTAAATAGAGATATCCCTCCTTGGGGGAGTAAATCCCATTTTTAGCATGCGCTCAGATAATCTCATCCCCCCCTTCTACAATTCTGATGTGTGATTCTATTAATGTTAAAATATAGCCTGCCCAATATTGATGCCAGTGCTATGGGATGTGCAGGCTGCAAGTAGTTTTCCAAGCCTGATAAAATATGGTGGAACGTTCCATGTCTGCAATGTGGTTAATATGTGTGATACCTGAGTTGGCAAGATGGAGCTTGAGCTCTTCAGGCAGCCTGTCGGCATTACCACACCCGATCCAAGGGTCTAAACCGATGCGCATTGATGTGCCCACTTGGATTCTCCAAGTGAGTCCTCCTTTGATGATAGACATAGAATTTAACACATCTTTCTAGATGACAGAAATCCTTGTTTTGTTCCAATATGGCTATCTGAGCCAGTCCATCAAGTTTAGGGGGGCTATGTATTTAGAAAAATCCACCTTAGTCCAGAGGTTGTTTGATGTGATCAATTGTCAACCTGGCTTAGCCACCAATGCAAAGGAGAAGTCTTCCAGCTTTTTAATACCCCAACCTCCCCATTTCTTTGGGAGAGTAAGTGACTCCAAATTGGCCCAGGCAAATATTCTCCCTAATTGTTTGCCTTTTCAGAGGAACCTACAACAGAGGTTTTGTATTATGGAGAGGATTCCCCTAGGTATCCATGCCAGTGTCATCTAATATACCGGGGTGGCTTTAAGAACAGCTTTGATGAGTATAAGTCTTCCTACTCTGGAGAGGTACTTATGATACCAGATGTTGAGCCTTCTTTCCATATTGGAGATTAACCATGTCCAGTCTGCTATCTTGTAGCCATGGGGCATCACCCTGTACCCCAGGTATCTAAGGCCATCCTCCATCTATAGAAGGGTGAAATGGAATCTGTGGAGTGCATACTAAGTCTCATGAGGGGAGCATCCAGTGGCTGTAATGTTGGATTAGTATTATTGATGACCATATCTGTAGCAGTTTGAAATAGGGTGATGGTGTTATGTAAGATAGTCAGATCCCCAATACCACCATTGAGGAAGATCAACACATCATCCACGAAGAGTAAGTAAGTCAAAATGCATTTGTCAGTGATCTTGATTCCCTTAAGTTGTCCCCTGCTATGCTCTTCTTTAATAAGTCTGTTGAGCCCCTCCATGATAAGTAAAAATAATAATGGGGACAAAGGACACCCCTGCCTGACACCTCTTTCAAAGTGGAAGAAAGGCGAAGCTGCTCCATTGACAAGGACACTAAAAGATATATTTGTTATACAACACATGATCCATCTTATAAACTCATAAGGGAAGCCTAGATGAGTTAGAAGCATTCTGAGGTATAACCAACTTACCCGATCAAAGGCTTTTGAGAGATCTACCTTTAAGATCATACCTTTCATCTTCTTCATCTAAATAGAGTGTATCACTTCTTGTACAGTACCAACCGCTTCATGTATTTGTCTATCTTGGAGAAAGACAAATTGTTCAGAAGATATGTGGGTGGATAGGATGGGTCGGATGCGATTGGAAATGATTTTGGCGATGATTTTGTAGATATAGTTGCACAAGGAGATGGGGCGCAAGTCATCAAAGGAGGCGGGCATGTTTAATTTGGGGATAATGGTGATGTATGTAGAATTGAAGGCCTCATACATTCTTCCAGAGATCCGACAATCTTCAATGACCTTAAGCAGATCTTCTCCAAGGATGTCGAAAAAAGTTGTGTAGAACTCCACCGACCAACCATCTGGTCCTAGGCTCTTGTCGCTCTTGAACCATTTCAAGGTAGCCTCAAGTTCCCCCATTGTGACCTCCCTGTTCAGCTCCATGGCAGTCTCCTGATCCACAAACCGAGGAAATAGATGTGCCACTTGAATGACTTCTGCTAGAATGACATTGGGAGGTGCCTTGTAGATCTGCTTGAAGTGGGATGTGACCAGGGAAGCTAATTGTTGGAAGGTATTCACAGTATTCCCCTGCTCATTTGTCAGTTGCCCAATGGAGTTGATAGCTCTTCAACCATTTGCATGTTTGTGAAAAAATTTTGTATTGTCATCTCGTTCCAGCAACCATATTGCTTTCCTTCTCAGCCTCTAGGTTTGTTCCCGATCCTTTAAATTTTACCTCTCTTAGATATTAAGGTAGTGAGCTTTTCCTTCTGTTCATTTGAGGTGAAGACCCCCCTTGTTCATTTTCCAAGGCTGCAATCTCTGTTTCAATGTCCCTTAGGGTTTGATCATCCTATTCTCTCTTGTTGCGAGCCTATATTTTAGATAGTCTCCTCAACTCTTTAAGGTTAAGTGCAAAACCTTTAGCTATATTCCCACTAGCAACAGGAGGGTGGGTCATCCAGTATTCAGTTACCAATCGAGTATAGGCTGCATCCTTCAACCAATTGGAGTTGAATTTGAAAGGGGATTTGGTTTGTTCAATCCTCCTCTTATTTCAAGGTCTATCGGCAGATGGTCTAATATACCACCTGACCCGACCCACTGTTTGTAGTTATAGCCCATACACAGTAATCGCTCCTTGTTGAGAAAGCGATCAAGTCTTATAGCGAGGCTGTCTTCTCCAATCCTTCTGTTCCTCCAAGTAGGTTGTATTTTTGCAGGTGGGATATCAATAACACTGTGATTCTCCAGGATATTCTCAATGTAAGCAGATAGGGGGTCAATCTAGGCATGATGTCCCCATGATTTTGAGAAGCCAATAGAGAAGTTTAGGTCCCCTCCAAGGATAATGTTGTCCTTTTGTAGAAGATTGGATTTCAATAATTGTTCCTAGAATTCTCCACGGTATTGACATGGCCCTTATACATTGATAAGTTTGATGTCGGTGCCCAGTTCAGACGAGAAAATGTCAGCCCCGATGTGTCCAATGCCTCCCCATATGTTACAAATTTTGATAGTTCGAGAGTTGAAACCCATAGCAATGACTCCCGAGCGGCCATTGACATCAAGGGCTTGAAAAGACCAACCAGGAAGCATGGATTCTAGCAAGTGAGAGATAAATTCAACAAGACCCAGGGTTTCTTATAGGAATATGACATCTACAAGTTCAGTCCTAAAAATTCTGCGAAGAGCCAGTTTTTTCTCAAGGCTAGCTAACCCTCGACAGTTAAAAGATAGCAGCTTCATAGGGGAGATGTACCCAGGGTGCTCTGTTCTCTAAGAACCCGATCAATAGCAAGTTGTCGCCCCGAGGTAATCTCCTCTCCTGCCTGCATCTTGCCTTTGGATAGGGAGGAAGGTATACCTCTTGGTGGCTTCGAGGAGATGGGGGGAGATACTAGACCAATGCCTATGGAGTCAGGAGGCAGTTATAGAGATAGGGATCAGAGAGAGTATATGTGGGATAGAGACCCTTGATCAGTTTCAGAGAATTTAGATGGGGTCGTCTCGAGGAAAGATGGGGGAGTGCAAGAGAAAATGGGAGGAGGGGGGTGCAGAGAGCATGCCAATGTAATGGGGGGCGGGGGTATGAAAGCAGAGACTTGATGATTCACCGAAGATAAAGCTATGCTATCAGATGAAATAGAGAGATGAATAGAGCAGGGGTTAGAAGTGGACATACCCGAAGATAGCGCAACCTCTGCAACCGCCCTTTCCCTGGTCAGAGGAGGAGAGGGAGGCCGATATGGTGCTTTGCCACGCTTCTTCGGAGGCTCCTTGGCCGGTGTTTCCACTGCTGCTTTAGGGGCGGAGTGTTCCATTGCTGCTTTAGAAGAGGTGTGGTTCACAGGTGCCTGAGTATCCTTTGTAGGGATTGTCTTTCCCTTTTCCACTGCTCTTTCTTTGCCATTCAGGGGGCAGTCCATGAATAAGCGACCCACCTTATGGCATCTCCTGCACCTAAAAGGGACCCCCTCATAATCGAGGATCTGTGTCCGAGTGAAATTTCTCCATCACAATGTGATGTGTTCCTGCAACCCTTCCCTGGTATCTAGATGGACCAAAATCCTCGCATATGCCATGATGCCTGTGGAGAGGTATGATTTATCATACTCCAAAAAGGTACCCAGAGAGTTCCCAATGTGCCTGAAGATGTCCTCAGACCAAAAATGTAGTGGCAGACCTGGAAGATGGACCCATAGTGGCCCAGCTCCTAATTGCTCCCTCTCAGGGTCAAAAAGAGGGTTCCATCGCCTAAGAAGCACAGGGGCCTATTCAATGTGCCAGAAAGATGACAAGACCCAATTTGTATGCTCAACTCTGACGAATCACAGCGCAAACCATCCACAGACAAAGGTGTGTACGAAGGGTAGCTCAGCCAAATGTTTCCCCCACACTTTTATTGTCTATTGCTTTAGCCATGCCGCAGCGTAGCTCCTCCCCCAAACCCTACCAACCAAGACTCGATTGGCAGTATCCATGGTTTCGCCCCACTGAATATCTTCTCCCAGGTTGATAATTATGTCTTATGCCCTAGATTTGACACACTTTTGTCTTTTGCCTGGCTTTTGGCCCGCGTCGATGGCGTCCTCCTATGATCCGTTGAGATGAGGGCTTGGTTGAGGGTTTGAACGATTCAGATTAGGCCAAGAGGGGAAAGCATCTGAGAGAGGAGGTATGTCTGTAAAATTATCGGAGAGGGGAGATGATAACGGTATCGAGAGAGGGGTACCCTGAGCAAAGACCGAGGGTTCACCAAGGGGAGAAGATGAAGGGCAATGGGATCTGGCGGATGGAGGGAATGGTGGGCAGCCCAAGGAGAAAGTGGCAAGGTCCGGGCCTATGCAACGGGCCACAAATTGTAGGGAGGACGGTCGCGGGTGATGGGTAGCAGAGACCGGCCTGGAGGAAGGGACCGCAGGTAGGGTTACAACTAAACATGAGGGCCTTGAGATTGAGGGTAAGGGAGCGATAACCTCTGACAATTCACTACTGAAGGGGAGTAGTCCTTCCATGTTCGAGTGGAGGGATGTCCAGATGGAGACATCCTCAAAAGGGTCTTGAGAAAAATCAACTAAGTCCAAATCCATAACCGATCTGGGTTTTACGCACCAATTACCGTCGTAAGTGTAGAAAATCGTCGCTGTAGGAGTGGCGAACTGTAGGAAGGGGAAAATGGTGAGGGGCATGACGGAGTCACAGGGGTAAAGCTCAAAACCACGAACGAGAAACGGGATATGCGAGGAATGGCATCAGGGAGGTACAGCAAGAGGGAGGTGTCGTTGCTAGTCGAAAGCGAAGGGAAGGTGCAGCAAAAAGTCACTACAATCAAACCCTAGCCTGTGTGACGCACTATTCGCGGAGAGTTTCGGAGCTCCATCCTCCCAGTAACCTGATGTTCTCTTTTAAATAACCTATTGAAATAAATGTTATTTTATATAGACATTTAAATTTTTTATTTATGTTTTTTAAAAGAGAAAACAAAATATTTTAACTACATTACTAAATTATAATATTAATAATAAACCTAGCCACTAATTATTTTAATTAAAATTAACCAAATATTTAAATTTGTTTATGTTTTTATCATGACTTATATTAATTTTTATTTAGAATATATTTTATTTTATTTTGTTTAAGTAATAATTTTAAATAAAATTAATCAAATATTTAAATTCATTTATATTTTTTTTATGATAACTTAAATTATTTTTTATTTAAAATATATTTTATTTTTATTTTAAAATAGACGGGTCTCAATTTATGAAATCACGAGTGTTTCTACCCCGTTGAAAAAAAAAAAAACAACTTTTTGTACAGCCACATCTCTCTGCCAGAGCAGTCAAAGCTTCACAAAAATGGGACTTTGTAGATTGGTTTTGGGTTGCCTTTCCTAGAACAGTTGAATTGAGTCATAGTATTATGGCGGCGTGCACTTGACAATACAGTATGGATGAGATATGTAACATCTTGTGTATTGTTTGTAGATCAAATTGAAAAAAGTGACTTGTAATATATAAACAAACACCAATAATTACTATAATGTATAGATGACTAACACTATTAATTACTATAATGTGCAAACAAACACCAATAATTACTATAATGTATAGATGACTAACACTATTAATTACTAATTACTATAATCTGCAGATGACTAGATCTGACGGTTAAGAACATGTGTTTTTGGAGGTCACAAGTTTTCTTCGGATAAATTTCACCTTTTAGTAAATTAGGTAGTGAATTTTTCCCGCAAAGAAGAGAATTTTTCCCATCTATTTGATTTCTAACTAGACCATATTTGATTTCTAACTAGACCATAAGATAAACCAACATAAATCTATCATAAATACATCCTAAACACGATCTTTTAAGCAGCAACTTGGTTCCTAAATCTTTTCTTCATCCCTCTGCAATTCTGTCGTTGAATCTACTGGTAAGTGCCATCTCGGCATCCTTGTTATCGGATAATTTATTACACAAATTCCTAATTCTATCTCAGTCCCTATTGCAGAACACCCTTTGGTAGTGAAGACGTATTTGTTGATTTGAAGGAATGATCTTTTTGTAGACTTCTGATTATGATGATCTTTAAGAATTCAGAGGAGCTTGCGTTTTCTGTTTGCACAGTTCGTCGAAAGCGAGGGTGCGTTAGAGACCTATTATATGTATCAATGAGGAATAAATTTTGGTTTTTCGGCAGGAGTCCCTCTTATTACCAATAGCAATGACTATGATGCTTCCACTGCTGAATCTAGCATTTTGAAGCAACCTGAATGGGATCACCTTAGTGAGCTACACAAAGCCATTAAATTTTGTGAAGTACCATTGGCTAATCTAGATCCGAAATACGCATCTCTGGCCCTGGACTAGAGGCACATGTTTACTCGGTGGGACAGGAAATATGTTGAACATTGCTTGTCAAGTATAAATACAAAGTCTGACGTCACTGTGAAGTTCAGTGGGAACGCTCACTATTTGCCTGCGTGGTATGTCAGCATCTTGCTTGATGCAAAAATGTGGCCTTTTACACAGCAAAAATTGGTTCCCAGAATACTTATGTATAAATGAAGCGAACAGATCAACCGTTGACAGGATCCGTTTATGTGAAAACAGAAGATTTTGGAATGATACGGTCAAATTGGAGTTGGCTGCATGAGTAAGTAGGAGTTTGGGCAAGGGACGCAAATCCCGAGCCAGATTTAGTTGAACAGAGACACAATTGAACACTTCAGCAACTAGTCATAACACTTGAGCAACATAGACCCAAGTCTAGCAAGACAGACTAACTATTTGAAGCATTGATGGGAGTCCACTAATTTTCCATGCGCAAATATTTGGAGCATTGAACAAACAAAACCAATCCCCGATGCCCTCTCTTTTTTGCAGGTAATAGAAGCACGCCACACTATGCAGATGGATCTTAGATACCTAAGACATATATATATCATAGAACGTAAGATCTTACATATATATACCATATTTATCAAGTTACTCTGGGAGTATAGCCCCGAAATAACAAACCTACATACCTGCAATTTGAAGAATATATTAGGCATTGATTCCACAAATTGAAGAGTATATAAGGCATTGATTCTGCACATTGAAGAATATGTAAGGCATTGATTCCGCTTTGTATTTACAAGTGAGAGAGAAGCCTCCAAAAATTGGCGTATGACGCTGAGAGTGGCCAACACACGGTATTCTTTAGTAAAAGGCGAAAGAATAGTTCGCTTTGTGTTGACCACACGGCTCCGTGATTGCTAACATCGATCGGCCGCTTATTTGTAGTCCATCCTGTGTCTCCTCTTAATCTCACATTGAATGTGGGACAGTTTATCACCATACACACCTCACTTTTATTTATTCATAAATTGATATTCCTAGTAAATTTGTTCAGCTGGAATATAAAGCAGCGCATCTGATTCAACAAAAACCAAATATTTAGTAGTTAAATGTTTAATGATATTATCTAGAGTTATTAGTTGGTATGTACATGAATTGTGTGCGTGTAGTTTTTTTTGTTTATTCTGTGTTAACACAAAATTATTTAAAATAAGAAAATAATAATAAAAATTTATATGAAATATTGAATTTTCTTCCCTTTATTTTAAGAAAAAAAAATTATGAAATTTTAAAAATATTAAACATTACACATTATGAAACAATAATTAACATTAAAACTAATCAACAGAACAAAGTTGATGTGATTTTTATATAAATATAGTTTTCTCTACCATATAATTTAATAACCTTCATTTTTATAATAAAAGTTCAAACCTATGACGTCTTCATATCATAATATTTAGCGTTAAAACCTTCGTTAGCATTTAATCAATGTCATAATGAATTGATAAATGGAAAAGACTATGCGTTATTCATAAATCACCAAACTTTATGATTTATGAATATTTTAATAAATCATATCGACTATGTTTTATTTTAATTATTAATTTTTTACTATTATTTTAATATTATTTCTTTTTACTATACAAAATGGATAATTTATATAATAAAACCCTATAATAAAAAATTATTTGTGAAACAACGTAAAAAAAAACATAAAAAATAAACCACATGTAAATTTTAAAAAACAACTACAAAATTAAAGTATGAAATAATGATTTTTATATAGTAAAACCATGTAATAAAAAATTACTTTAAAACAACGCAAAAGAAACATAAAAAATAAACCACATGTAAATTTTAAAAAACAACCACAAAATTAAAGTATAAAATAATAATTAAACTAAACATTTGAAAAAAGAAACAATTTACTAGTATCCATGATCATTTAAAGATGTTAAACTAGCAACTAATATAATTCTCCCCAACTTAAAATATAATGCATATTTTTTTGAAATGAGCATTTAAACCTGGCCCTTAAAATATAGCAAATCTCTTACGTTCTACATTCCAGGCCTGATAAGACAAGAAATCGCCAATTGTTTCACTCCAAAAGAAGAAAATACTCTGTTTTGATAATTTAGCATCAATTTAACGAATAGAGCATGTTTATTACTTTAATATACAATTATATAATATTATTGAATTATTTTTAGGGCATGTTTATTACCTTAATATACAATTATATAATATTATTGAATTATTTTTCTTAATATAACCTAAGATAAAAATAAATGAAATCTATAAAAAAAATTACATAATTATAAGAGCAAATAAAATATATTGAATGGTTTAAAACATTATTGAATTATTATTTTTTGTATGACATAAGATAAAAATAAATAAAATTTAAAATAATCACATAATTATAAGAGCAAGTAAAATATATAGAATGGTTTCCCTGGTGCTTAAATTTTATAAAATAAATATGACAATATGTGAATTTAGATTTTACTTTACATTTGTTTTTCATGCATTAAGTTATTAAAATATTTCATATTTTCCTTTTAATTGGATTTTGGAATTTGAATACTATATTTTTAAATTATTTTTAGTTTAATTTTTAAACAAATAAATAATTTATTTGGTTATTTTATTTATTTATTTTAAATATGAAGGATAGAAATTAGTCAATAATAAATAATATATATTATTATAAAAACTATTTGCTTGCTTATTTATATTTATAAAAAATAAATTTAAATTAACATTTTTTTGGTTGGATTATTCATAACAACTGGTTTTATTAGATATTTAACTTTTAATTCATAATATATCAATTAATGATAATCTCAATTAAATAGTTTATAAAATAATAATAATAGCACTGTACCTCAATTCTAGGAAACAAAACACAAAAAAATAATATTTTCAATTTATATTGAATAAAAAAAAGTACATTACATGTCAAATATGTATGAGAAGAGAAATAAAACATAGATGAAGGAATAAGTTATTTATATTGAATGAAAAAAAGTACATTACATATCAAATATGTATGAGAAGAGAAATAAAACATAGATGAAGGAATAAGTTACAGTTTGCATGTAGACAAGGGCTCATGGCTGAGTTGCATATTGGTTTATGCATTTCGTAATCAACGAGAAACAATGGCAGTTCAAATTATGTTATGAACTTCAAAAATAACAACAATATAATCTGTATTGACTTATAATCTGTACTGCACTATTGTGGTATAATAAAACAATGATCCTTGTCTTTTTAAACTATTTTTATTAATATATTTCATTGAGAAATTTTTGACTTTATTAACCTTCAGTCATCAATACTTTTCAATGCTGAATCACACGACTTTCTATCATACTTATCAAATTCTACCGAATCAGTAAAAAAGTTTGAAACTTCGTTAATTCATTTGTTTCGGTTTAATTATCCTTAAAGAGTAGATTGTTTTTACGATACAAGACGATTACACGGAAGGGAGACAGAGGACATCAAAGTCATAGAAAGATTCACAATCACGATTAATCATAGAATATGTACGCTTAATCATAGAAAGATTCACAATCACGATTAATTAGAAATATGTACGCTTGTGTGATGACGTACGAAATAGATTCTCAAAATTATTTATATTTTATTTAAACTTTTTAAAGTTAAAAAGGATTATTGAAAAGGATATACAATGCGAAATTTCAATATTTGAACTTTATGGACACTCAACTCTTTTTTTTCAGAGGGAAAAAACAGAATAGATTATATTAAGTGAATATAATGGTCGATACATTTGTGGGCTGCTACCGAGCCAAGCATGAACATAGCAAGCCAAACGCCATTGATCAGAGCATATTTAGATGATACAAAAACGTATGATCAGTGCATGATGTGTGAGAAATATATTGTTGAAGCATTGATCCGCGGCAACTGTCGGATCCAAAACATAGAATAAAATCTAAAAAAAAAAACAGTTCCGCAGAATCGTAATAAGAAGTGAGAGGGCAACAGCAAAAACTCGTTGACGATAATAAAAAAGAAACTGATCACCAAAGCGCTGATGGAGATGATGTAGCAGGTAACGAAGATTGCAGCCAGCCAATTTAAATCGGTGGAGCCAAAGAGCCCAGAATAGAAGGAAGTATGGAGGCGAGCGGCAGCCCGCAATCTTGAAAAATGCGACTGTTCCTCCACTTCCAAGTGTACCAGCATGTGAAGATGAAGAGAGCCTGCCAGTTGGGGCGTTGAGAGCCCCACCAAACGAAGGCTTCCTGAACCGAAGAGAAATGCATGTGAGGAAAGCCGTAGAGTAGGGATAGATCATACCAGATGGCCGAGGAGGCCGAGCAGCAAAAGAACATGTGGAAGTTCGTCTCCAGCTCCGTGAGACAAAGTTGACACCTGCCCGGACCAGTCCACCCCTTCTTTTGCAGTACATCCCATGCAAGGTTCCTGTTGTTGAAGAGGAGCCAGGAAAAAAGAATGGTTTTGAGAGGACAGGGTGCCTTCCAGAATTTGATTGGGAAGGTAGAGGGTAGAGGAGGCTGTGAAGCAATAACGGCAGAGTAGATGGTCCGGACAGAAATGGAACGGATGGTGTTATCAATAGACCATATGAGATTGTCTTTGGTGCCTAGTTGGAGGATCCCTCGGCCTGTGAATCTGGCGGTGAAGGAGAGCCATAGGGGGCGGAGGGCAGGGGGGATGGCTAATTGAAGATCAGATTTCCAGAGGGGTTCGAGGGAGGACCAAGATTCGATAAGAGTATTCCAGGTGAAAAGGCCTCTGGAGTGAAAAAAGGAGAGAAGTGGAGGAGGGATGAGGGATTCTAGGTTGTATAAAGTGGGGTCAATGCCAATGAGGACGCTGGAACCAGAGAAAAAAGTCCATTTGAGGTTCTTCAGGAAGAAGGGTTGGATTTTTTTAAAGCTGAGCCAGATAGGGGATCCGAGCCTAATTCCAATAGAAGACCTTCTGTGCCAATAAACAAGATTCCTGCCTTTGAGGTACTTTTGCTTGATTAAAGAACTCCACGGGCTGTTCCCGTATATACCCCTGTGTAGAGACTTGCAGATGAGAGCTTTTCCAAATTGTATCATGTTGAGAAGACCCCAGCCACCTTTTTCTTTTGGTCTGGAGATGTGGTCCAGCTTTACAAGATGTATTTTGGACTGAAAGGATCGGCCACCCCACAAAAAGTTTGCTGCAATGGACATCATCTTCTTGTGAACAGAAACCGGGAGAAGATAGAGGTGTCCCCAGTATACCACGAGCTGGGACAGAACCGCTTGCACCAAAGTATATCTGCCGCCGAGGGACAATGTGCGCGATTCCCAGGTAGATATCTTGTGGTAAAAACGATCAACGAGCCAGTCCCAGTCCCTGCCACGATAACCCTTTGGTTTGAGACGAAACCCCAAATAGGTGAACCCCTCCTTAATCTGGGCGAGACTGATCTCGAAACGGTCAGCAATCCACTGTGCCAAAGCCGAGTTAGTTTCGTTGTGGTAGAGCACTGATTTCCCGCAGTTGATTGAGAGGCCGGTGGCATCTTGAAACTTGTTGATTAATAGAAAGAGGCAGATCCAAGTGGGCTTACATAGCATGGCGAAAATAAGGACATCGTCCACGAAGAGATTGTGGGAGAGCTGTATGTCTCTACAGATCCTGACGGGCTTAACTCTGCCATCAGCCACCGCAAGGTTGATGTGCGTACTGAGGCAGTTCATAACCAATATGAAGAGGAGGGGAGAGAGAGGGCATCCCTGTCGGAGCCCTCTCTCTGCATTGAAGAAAGAGGAGGGGATGCCATTTATAATAACAGAGAATTGGACAGATTCGACGCATGCCATGATCCAGCTGATCGCCATGGGCCTGAGGCCAATTTTTGCCAGGAGGAATCTGAGGAAGCACCAGTCCACGCAGTCGAAAGCCTTTTTAAGATCGATTTTTAAGGCAGCAGCATCGGTTTTCTTGGAGATGATGGAGAAGAGGCATTCCTGTGCCATAGCCACTGCGTCCATGATAAGCCTGTCCTTTAGAAAAGCATGCTGGTCTTTTGTTATATGGGAGTGTAGAGCCTTCTTCAATCTTTCAGCTATGATTTTAGAAATGATCTTATAAAGCGTGTTGCACAAGGCAATCGGCCTGTAGTCCCCCAGAGAAGTGGATTTTTCTCGCTTTGGAATTAATGCGATGAAGGTGGCGGATAGAGCCGTGTTTATGCTTCCAGAGTGGCGGGAGGCGTCTACCATGCACAAAAGATCTTTTTTGAAAAGCTCATAAAAATGGGAGAAAAATTCGATCGGCCAGCCGTCTGGTCCGGGGCTCTTGTCTTTTTTAAGGCTCCTTAGAGTTTCAGATAGCTCGTCCTCCGTGACGGGCCTGTAGAATGCCTCGTTTGCTGCGTCGTCGAACATGAGCGGCACAGGTTCTATCGCCCAAAGAATATTGTTTACATCGCTGTGGCGCCTTTTGTATTGCTCCCTAAAAAATCTGGTGGCTTCTTCTGCAATATCGTGTTGGGAGAAAAAACAGTCACCATTATCATTTACGATTTTCCATATTGTATTTTTTGTCCTGCGACCATTTGCAAAGTTATGGAAAAATCGTGTGTTCCTGTCCCCGCTCTTTAACCATGTTGCGCGGCTTTTCAACCTCCAGGATTCTTCCTCTTTTTTAAGAAGAGCCTGTTTCCTTCTTTGTAGGGAGCTGATGAGAAAAGCATGGTTGAGCGTCCGGCCACTGTGCTGTATAGAAGAAGAAAGCCGGCTTAATTGGAGATTGATGTCGTGTAGCTCTTGTGAATCTCTGCGATGCTTATCGATCTGCCAGGACTTCGTTTTTTCCCTGAGCTGTCGGATTTTGTCTCGGAAGGTGAGAAGGAAGGCATCGTCGGCAAGATTGATTTCCCTCCAGCTGTTTTTTATGAAATCATTGAAACTTGCATCGTGTAAATGGGTAGCATTGAACTTGAAGGAATATCCCATTTTGCGGGCGACTGGCCGCCAAAGCAGATAGATTGGCTTATGGTCGGAAGTGAAATCTCCTCCAGTTTTTGCGGTCGGCATTCCCCATAATTGAATCATGCTGGAGTGTAGAAAAAAGCGGTCGATTCTTTTAGCTATGAAGGCATCGCCCAGCCTACCGTTGTCCCACGTAGGAGCCAAGATTTCAGGGACGATATCAACGAGATCCCTTCTCAAAAACTCCTTTCTCATTCTGGCAGCCAACCTGTCAACCGGGCAGCGACAATGGCCCCAACATTCTTCCGAGCTAAGAGTGAAATTTAGGTCACCTGCAATAAGAAGGGAGTTAATGTCCAGAATTCCCGAATTGAACAGCGAATCCCAGAAGAGGGATCGATGTCTGTATGGAGCATAAATGTTCAGCATGTTGAGAGTTTGAGAGCGTCCTCTGATGGAGGCCGAGAGAAGAATGCCCGCAGTACATTTGAAGGCTTTTGCTTTGATGTAGAGCGGATCCCACATAGCCACCAAACCGCCGGATAGCCCCTCTGAGCTTGTGGCAGCCATATGCCATAATGGGAACATCTTTCTGAAGAAGGCCAGGGACAGTGTGCTGGAATGCATAGTTTCCTGAATAAAAATTACTTGTGGGCGGGCAGCAAGAAGAGTCTCCCTTAGAGCCAGAAACTTTGGGGCGGCTCCCAAACCCCTGATGTTGTAAGAGATGAGAAAGGTCATTTGGAGGGTTGTCCAGCCGAGCTTGCTCTAAGGGGCCGTGGAGGAGATGACTCGAAGATCGGAACATCTATCAAAGGAAAATTGGTTATTCCAAGTTCGGAGGCAGTAGTCCTACCTCTGAAATGTCGACTCCCACCTCTATGCTTTTTTCTGACAGTGATGTTCTTGGCGGAATTTGGGCTGATGGAGGGGAAGGATGGCTTGTGGATGGTCAGAGGTTCTAAGATCGGAGGGTGACGGTTGAGCAGCTGGTCAATATCACTGTCATAGTTATTGACTGGGGAGCCCGATGGTGAATTGCAGGGGGTCGGGGTCGACTGGGGGACTTTTCCTTTGTCGGTGGCGGATGGTTTAGAAGGCGATGAAGATGAGATGAGAATTGGATGAGATCCAACTACGAAATCTGCTGCGTTCATTTCGGGAGGGGGAGGGACCGCCTCCTCTTCAAACTGTTCTGTGACAGGGGGGCTGAAGAAATCAGACCTGTTCTTTGGAGAAGAGCACTTGAAACCTGCAAAATTCGGCGACTGAGGCCTCAACACTGAATCTTCGTGAGAGCTTCGAAGCTCCGTGGATTTGAAGGAGAAGTTTTCCCCAGGGGGGCTGTCGGAATCCACTTGCGGCCTTTTATCCGGGCGGAAGACAGATCGTCTATGTCTGCGAAAACGGCAATCTTTAAGAAGATGGCCAGTCCGATGGCAGGAGGAACAGCGAAACGGAATGCCCCAATAATCAAGCCTTTGGAGGATCTTTGAGCCATCGCAGGAGATTTCTATATGGTCGGGGTAAGCACCCTTATATGGTTTTTCAATGAGTATCCAAGCAATTCTTTTGTCCTTCGCACCACGAACCCACGGGTCGACGTAGATGAACTTGCCGATGGCATTTCCAATGATAGCCAGAATCTCCGGCGTCCACAGTTGAAGAGGGAGATTGGGGAGTTTTGCCCAGATCAGACAATGAGAGGGAGTATTTTTGAGAGGATCAAAACCAAGGTACCATCTGGAAAGAGAGAGGAAGCTTCTGCCCGACACCCACGGTCTGCAAAGAATGAGCTCCAGGTCGCTTTCCTTCTGAAAGTGAAAGGAAAACCAATCCTTCATGAGGCGGGAGATAATCGGAGTGTAGCCTATGATTGGAGGCCAAGTTTTTGCGATCCAGTTCCTCATATGGGCCTCGTCCATTTCCGGAAAGTACCATTTCCCCACCAGGGCGAACTTTTGTAAGCTCTCAATACGTTCCAGCAGGGGAGTGCCAGAGACCGAAATCGCTTTTGGGGGAGGAGCTGTTTTGACAGGAGCCCTTTGTTTGTGGCGGTCCTTTTGATGCTTGAGAGATGCAAGGTTCCCGGAGAGGGGAGGGTCCCGCAGCCCCGGAGGCAGAGAGTCCGATAAGGAGTTTTGCCACGTCGAGATCCCACCAGCGGGATTTCGGGCTGACTCAGCTTCAATGGCCGCGGCAAAAAGGGCTATCGTGGCCGGAGAGTCGCTTCCATCTGCCATCTTGGTCAGAGAGGAGGTCCTGTGGATCTGTGGAAAAATCCCAAAAAGGGATCCCCCGTACCTTGGAAGATCCCAAAGAGTAAGACCGACGGTGAAAGAATGCCTGGAGAAAAAGAATTGTGGATGAAGGACAAAGGGGAGGACAGAATTTGAACGTTCTGAAGAGAAACTGGCAAAGAAAAGTACAACTTGTAATTAGAGAAGGCTCTAGAGAATGACTTTGGTGGGTGAGATGACGCTTGCCAGCCGTCGAAAATCCATTTTGTTCAGAAAAAGAGATAAGGTCATTAATAGTAGCAGAGGGGAGGGACGCCGGAAAAAGATTTGAAATTTGCTACCGGGAGGGTGGCCGGGAATCCCTGAAGCCCTGAGAGGATTCGATGGCGGGGCTGTGGGTCTATTTTGTTTCAGAACAGTTGTTGCAGTCAAGGCAGCAACAGAAAAAATGGAGGACACACCACCATTTACCAATTCGGAAGCGAATGTCCCGACATGGGCTGTAAATGTAAAATGTGGATCTAATTTTGCTGAAAAGAGTCTTTATCATTGTTGCCTAAATTGGGAAAACTTGTAAGAAAAAACCATACCCCCCTTGGATTCAGGAGAAACTGGGCCAGTAGTGCGGACCATGAGAGTCCGTAGAAATCATAGAAAGCCTATCACGAAGCTTTTAACTTCAGCATTTAACTCCTCTAATATTCAAAAGACATAACAATTCCAGAGCAAGAATAAGATCACAGAAAGCCTGTGTCTTCTTCTTCGCGATCAGTTAATAAGACGATCCCACAATAAACAAATTCACAGTAAGCCTATCACTCACCAAGACCCTGTTGCGGAGCCTATATCATCTGCATAAATCATATCATGCAACCGCGCGACGCCAGGAGCAGGGAACCGAGCCAGGGAGAGACTCCAGGTCGAGCATGGAGAGAAGAAGTTACAGTGTAAAAAATGAGCCTCCAGCCCTCAGAGGCTGGAGGGAGGAAACCCGGCAATAGAGATATGGAGCTGGTTAAATAGAAAGAGCGAGAGAGAAGCTTGCATGAGAGTGAAGAACGACGTAGAGCCACCAGTTAGCTTGACAGAGGCAGAGTGAAACGGGTGGCAAGCTCCATGCGAAGAGCGCCAATGAGCAGCAGGGGGAGGCTGATGAGTGGTGCAGGCAGTGTGTTGAAGAGCCTCCGGGTCCACAGCCTAGGGGCTATAGGCTGGAAAAACACAAAGCCATGGGGATTGGACGCTGGGTGGCCATGGATTCAGCGATTGGGAGCATGTTCTTGGCTGGATTCAGCGATTGGTGGCGAGTTCATGGCTGGTCCCCAGATTGGATTCTCTCCACTTATGAGGAGTCTGGACACTCAACTCTATCAACAAGTCAAGTCACTGAATTTACCCCTGCGTTTTTTTAGGTTATTTGGCATTCTAAATTGTTGTGATCTTGATATTGAAACATGTTTGTATTCAAATTTTTATAATCCATAATGAATTAAGCAAAGTTTTTTTTGGTAGATCATCACTGCCAGATGAAGACGCAGACCATTGCAAAGGCTTAAATAGGGAGCAATGTAAAGACTTAGATAAAAAGCAATATAAAGGAGTAATTTCAATTAACTACTATATTTGAACAACAATATTTAAATTATGATATTAATTTATTAACATATTAAAAACAAATATTAATAAGTAATTGCTATATTAAATGGTTAGTTTTTGAAAAATAATATTAAATAATGATATTAGTTTATTAATTTATTAAAATATTAATAGGTAACAACTATATTAAATGGCTATTTTTATATTTAAATTAATTTATTAAAATCAAATATTACTAGTTTTTAAAAAATAATATTAAAAATATGATATTAGTTTATTAATCTATTAAAAAATATTAATAAGTAACCAACAATAATAATAATAATAATATTTAAATTAATTTATTAAAACCAAATATTACTAGTTTTAAAAATAATATTTAAATTACGATATTAATTTATTAAAAACTAAATAACTCCATATCATATTAGTTTATTAATAAATTATGATATTAGTTTTTAATAAATAAATAAATAAATTATTATTTATTTATAATATTTTATTAAATAAATAAAATTTTTTTTTTTTTTTTTTTTTTTCAAAAATTAACTTGTCCTGACGATGAGCCACACTTGCTGGTTCGAAACGCGTCGACAAAGGTCTTTCTATATGTGATTTACGCTGAAGCTCTTCTTATAAACTAGCTGCTGTTACTTATAATATTTTTTTTAATATATTAATAATTAATATCATAATTTAAATATTATTGTTCAAATATAACCATTACTTGAAATAATGTCTCTACATTGCTCTCTATTTACGCCTTTGCCATGATCTGCCTCTGGTCTTGATGATGATGAACCACACTTGTTGGTTCGGAATGCGTCGGCCAATTTTTTTTTATGTGATTTCTACCGAAAGACTTTGCTTAATTAAGACATATTATCAACCTACATTACTTATATTAATAAAGTCGGGAAGTCAAAACTAATATCCTCCCACGAACTGTTAGATTAGACTCAATCTCCACCTCTGACTAATTAGGATCGAAAACTGTCCAATTTTATTTTTTTATTAAATTTGCCAAGAGCATGACTCGACTTTGGCCATGGTCGCTACTTATTCTTTTTTTCTTAGGGAATTATTCTCGTCCAATTTTATATTTTTATTCAATTTGCCAAGAGGATGACTCGACTTTGGCAATGGTCGCTACTTATTCTTTTTTTCTTAGGGAATTATTCTCATCCGCTCGGTTATTTAAAGGTTCCTTTGTTGAACTGGTCACACACCTCCAATGCAAGAACTGGTGCAGCGTCGAGTCTCTTCCAATACTCCTATGTGCTATCAATCTCAATGAGCATTGCGAACAATATTCGAACTCATGGTCTCACTTCACATAAAGAGCGACCCTTTTGGGCAATTGCGTTGCATTACAATTCACAAATGTTGTGCTTATAAATAATTATACACTCATGAGTGTAATAAATGTTGTACATATAACTTTAGCTTAATATCAAATTAATTAATAAAGCAAAATCTCTTTTAAATTATCTTTGAACCTGTGAATATGGTGGCTAAGAGAACATATTGTAGGCATATCTACATAGTAGTGGACATTGTGGAATGCCAATGACAATGGTTGGAAAGGTAAAATCATCCCTCTACTTTTCACCGTCGACTCTACATGATGATGGTTCTTAGTACTTCCCAATGCCACCGTTAAAAAATGGATAACTTGATTTTCACTACAAAATAATATAAAAGGAAAAGTCATCCATATAAATTTTGGATTTTGATACACAATCATTTTTTAGATTTCAAAATTTAAAACTAGCTCTTATTCTTTGTATTTCAAAATATTTAAATTCAATTAATAAAAATATAGAGAATGTTACTTGAATATTGGTTTTCACGATGACGCTCTGTCGACAACGAAAACAATTCATTTTTCTTTCCAGATGAAACAATTACAGTTATTTGATGAAAAAAATATTACAATATTATCAAATGCTCGATATACAAAGTGTAGCTGGTTAAGGTCATTTTGACTAGATATTTAAATGTTAAAGGAGCAAAGAAAAATCATATAGTAATGTTATGGAGGCTCAAATATCATCTTTACTTATTGCTTATAATGTGTTTGATCACCTGAAAAGAGTGAATTTCACTTCAATTTGCAAAGCCTTTATGCTCATCCATGTAAAGTCATTTAGACTTGCAAATGGAAAAGTCAAATTGTCTATTACCTCTCATATATATATATATATATATATATATATATATAATTAAAATATCAAATTTGTAGAAAATTAAAATAAAAAAATAGTATTCCCGATTGGGGTGCGAGCCGGCATTAATGGGTTGTACGGGCCCAAGGATTGATGAAGGTTAATAAGATTATCCTCGCCACCCTCCTCATGCAACCAGCACTTGAAGCGGTGGCGGAAAGCATGCCAATGTTATTGCATGGGGGCAGTAGCGTGTTCGGGACATTTGGAGAGAGCCAAACTTTGTTTCGTATGTTGAGGAGAGCAGTGTGGGTGATAACGAGTATGTGGAACGAGAGAGCGAAGGGAACTCAGGTCAATTGGAGGTAGTCGATAATCGTAAAACTCGGTTGTGCATCCTGGTATGTTCTCAGTCTTCATCCTGTAATTTTAGTTACAATGGTGAATGAGTATTCAGCCCTGTGTTGGGAATCGCCAATGTCTGGGATGTGGGGTGACGGGTTTTGGAGGGCCCAGAGGCATGGCCTCAAAGGGCTCCAGGGTGGGTCGATGTCCATTGTATTTTTTGTCCCTATGTCTGTGGAATTCGGAATTTGTCTATCTCTTATGGGCGCATGCATGGTAGAAGAAGTCAAGAGTAGGGTCGGTGAAAGTCCCTTACCCTTGGGGCTAGAAGAGTGGACAGAGGGTTGGATGTGTAGAGATTGGGGGGGGGGGGGGGGTTCAAACGACGTCGGTGAAGGGAGAGCCAGGGGCTCAAGAAAACCCAGATATACCATCTAGTGGCAGAGGGGGGAAGGCAGAGAAGCTTAGCCGATAGAATCTTGGGTTAGTCCTATCCTACGATCTTGAATTTCCTAGGTTGGGAACCTTGGCTTGGAGGGTATTCATCTCAGGTTTCGGGGGAGGGTGTGGAGTGATGTTGAGCATTTGAAGCCGACTATGGACATAACGGGCCTGAATCCCACTATCTGAGCTTTTTGTAAGGGGTTGCCTAGCAAAGCGTTTGACGAGCAATAGGCTTAGACCTGCGGCTGGCTCAAAACCCACTTCATTCCTTGTAATTATGTGTGGTTGATGCAATTGATTAATGCTGGAAATTGTAGTTATATTATTGACAACATGGTGATAGTTCGTGTGGCTCTGCATTGTTCGTTTAAACTCTGCAATGGGCAGAGGAAGGCATGTAATCAAGATGGCATTAGAATCTTGTGTTAGCACTCATTTAATCACAGATAATGGAGGGGGTTCCTTACTCGGTTGGTGTTTGAATTTGAAGTAGGCTTGCGGTGGGGGTGAGACCTCTACCAGAGTTGAGCAACCAACTTGCAGCCCTAGGCAATAGAAAAGCTGAGAGTACAGGACAATGAAGAGCACTTTACAGATAGAGGCAACAAAATGGCTCAAGCTAAGGGGATAAAGAACAATGGAGGAGGAAACCGTGGTCAAGGGACGCAGAGAAAGGTGGCCCCGACTCCAGGAAGCCATACCAACTCCTCCAAGGGGGTAGAAGGAACGGGACGTGGGCATAATCCAGCCTCACGTATTATTGATGAAGCAGCGCAAGTAGCTCCAACCCGATTAGACAACTAATGGCAGAGTGGGAATAAGAAATCTAATAGATAACGAAAGACTTTGATCTGGACCTGGATGAATGGCATGAAATGGCCCTGGTTACAGGCAATACTAGAGGGAGAGTTACTCAGTACAAGCAGACTATGCGCCTATTCTGGATGATGAAGAACATCCTGGCGAAAGCTATGGAACAGTTTCCTCTGGACATGCATGCAGCCCCTCGGGGGCATTCGGTGAAGTCATATTTTACCAAAGAATTGAAGAAAATTCAATTCTGACTGCAGCAGCAGAATGGTAGGCAGAGCAGGATTGAGCAGCACATCCCACACATACCTCACTCGGAGCTACCTGATTCTACGTAGTGAAGGTCCCCGCTCCAGTGGATTATGCTAATGATGAACAATGACAATGCACCCATGGTTTCCTTTTGAATGCTTTTATTATATAGTTATAGACTTATTATCAGTTATGTTTACAATTATTTAGAGAATAGGAAGTATAAAGGCTCTTAGGTTTATATTGCATGGCTAGACAGACTTATGTTTTTCTGCTTATGGATAGCATATTTTGCACATAGGTGGCCAACAGATCTGGTTTTCCATTGGGAAAGTTAAGGCCACCTAACTCGTGGATATATAGATGTAACCTGGTTCATTTCAGAAAATTAATAGAAAGGGACCACCAAACTTACAAAAAAAAACAAAAACTACTATATAAAATCTCCATTCCTTATTGATTTGATTCAATTGATAAATCCATTATGTTCATTCATTTAAAAACCATTCAAACTTGCAAATAGAAAATTCATATGCACATAGACTCTTTTATATATATATATAATTTCCCTTTCTGAGGAACTTGATTCAATCTGCACAACCATTTTGTATATACCGCGTTTCTATGAGTTTTATCTTATTTGACAAATTTCTTTGCCACTTCATCACATTGATTTAAAAAAATGTAAAAAAATTTGTTCAAATAAAGTAAACTTTCTCAACTTAAATATAAAATCGTACCCAACCAAACACGAGGAGGTAATTTTTTCTATTTCTTAATTGTAACCACTATTGTGACTTGAATATATCATATTCGTTTGGTAATAGTTGTCTATATAATCAATGTCCTTGTCCTCAATTTCATCTTCAATTTGCCGGATGTTAAATACATGGCCTCGTCGCGTAGTCGGGGGTTTCTTCAAGTCGAAAAACAAAATGTAGTGGACAACCATGTCTCATCCTTTTAATTTCTTTTTTCATAAAGTAAACATTCAAACTTGGTTTACATATTGCAACAAACCATTGTAAAATAAATGAAAAAGAAATCATGATCGCATATAAACATAAACGTATTGCAGAGCAACCATGCGAATATAGACGTGGGAAATTGATACAAAACAAAATCTCCAGAGGGAAGCAGATCCGCCCATGAAAATAACTAACATGACAATCCCATAGCTCTAAAGAAACATTTATAAAACCAAATTTTCTCCCTAAACGCTTTCAGCGAAGGTTTAAAAGGCCTCAAGTCTCGACTTCCCTTACCTCCATTTTTTTCCGTAGGTTGCAAGCTTCATCTTGACGAGACCGACGAACCTCCCACGAAAGGCCAAATATTAGTGGTTATGTATGCATATGATAACGAAGAATGGATTTCAAACGCCTGCGTGGATTCAACCAAAACAAGGCTACAGTTGACGGTAGGCTTATTAAATTTGCAACCCTCATCAAAATGTTTGGCATGTGATTGGTCTGTCCACTGATGTTCACCCTCGAAACCCGGACCCAAAAATTGACATAAAAAGCATGATATTAACAATATAAAACTGAAAAATTTATGCGATACGGATAAACTAATACAAGTCAACCGATCCTAGATGTCACGTGTCACTGCACAAAACTGACATAATAATAATACTCCATTAACTATTTAAATTTATAAATCACTATATTTTTAATAAAAGATTAAAATTTAAGTATAATTTGCATTTTATTTTATGATCTATAAATTAGTGTAATCATATAAATTAAATGGTTCGTAAATGTGGATAAATATTATAATACTTACTTCATTATACGATACATATTGGCGGAATTTTAAAAACATTATAAAAAATAAATAAATTATAATTTTACTTCAAATTAGTATTATTATTAATTATAATAAGAATTAATATACGGGTGGCAAGAGTGGGAGAGGTGATTCTTAGTCTCGGTGTACAAACAAAGATACAATTCGTATGGGGATTGGGAGCAACAACCAATAGCCAAGTTGAGTTTCTCGCTATATGGTAAGGTTTAAATTTAGTAATTAATCAGAAAATACAACAAATCATGGTATTCGACGACTCAATGACTGTCATCTAGTGAGTTTGGAAGGCATTATGTCACTCTAAAGAGACCTCCTCTTCAATAGAGGCAAGGATCCTCCTCCAACTTCAACAATTTGAAAAGGTTGAAATTATGCATGTGTTAAGGAATTTAAATTCCTTAGCAGATCTCCTAGCAAATAAAGGATCAAGGATGCCACAAGGAATATTGGAAGTTAACCACAAGCAAATAATTAATTCCCCTTTGCCATGAGAATTAATATATGCACAATGGCATCAATGATTACAATTGATGAACAATTAACAAGGAGGAATTTCGAATTTATTATGAAGCATGGGATAAGACAACACTTAAGGTCTTAGGACTGAGGCTAAGAATGATTTGGCGTCCAATACTTAAGGATAAACCTTGATTATCTCTCGGGGCATACACCTGTCATTTCTCCATCACCACTTGGACGACGATCTCACTCCTGCTCTGCATGGCTCGTCTTAAGTCTGGTGTTGGGTAGAGGTTAATTAAAAAGTCGAAGCCAAATCAATTAATTCATATTCATTCAGAGTCTCAGCTAGACGATTGTTGTATCAAGTGGTTTTTCCAGCAATTATTTTCTAGTGGTTTCATCTGATATCTCCTAGGTCTACATTTAACGAAGGAGGCATTGGTAACCATAGTTGATATGGTTTGTTATAGTGGCATGATCTATCAGATTCACGTCTGGAATTTGGGTATTAATACCCCCCTTCAGTCTTCATGTTGTGCAATTTCTTCTCACTTTAGCCATTCCAGAGTCTACTTCTATAAGTTGGTTCTAACATCAGATACATATGCCATGAACATTGAAGGCTCTTCTTCTCGTGAGTTTGAATCAATGGACATCAATTCTGTAAGTTTTAACCTCGTACAGAAATTACCTGCATACGAATTCTAAGAACATAAAATAAACAATGCAAGTGCATAACACATAAAACACATATACATAGAGATTTTCCCCTGGATCCCAAAACTGGGACTACCAACTTGATTTTTCATTATGTTCCTTTCAATGTTACAATGCATATATATACATGCCGAAGCATCCAATACCATGGACCGAAAACCATCGCGCCCAAAACCATGTGCGAAAACCATGCACAAAACCATAGGTAGGTTCGCCCACCTAATATAAGGTACAAAAAAAACTTTCCTTGGGGCACTGCCCCGAACCCCATAGAGGGGGGCTAACTGCCCCCATCAAACCCCCTGTGACCCCTCCGCTGTGCAGTCAGCGCAACGAAGGGGGGGCGAAGTAACCCCCCGGTTTAACTAAGGGAGCTAGTTGTGGAAAGAATATAACACAACCCAACAAATTGAATTATGGATAAGTTCCCAGCTATGATGGAAGACATGAAATTGGGGTATAGATTGAGGCAAGAAGTGGAGGATAAGACACGCAATTCTTTACAAACGATTTCCAATTCGCAATTTGAGCTCATGTACGCCAAGATCAATCAACTTTAACACAAATTAAGGATGGAGATAACAACAATTCATTGAAAGTTGGAGGAAATGGAGGAGTTGTTCATTGTGAGGCTACAAAATTATTTAGATGACCCCAAGTCATAGAAGGAGGTAGTGAAAAAGCGAGGAAGGTTGGCCCAATCTCCTAGCCACCCAGGTTGCTTACTTTTGATGCTTAGCATCGTGTTGTTAAATTTTGTTTTCTATGCAATGTAGATATAGGTTGCTTTTAATCTCTTTCATCACGATATATTAGACATATCTTTAGAGTTACAATGAGAATATGTCATAAGCTTAGACTGTATGTGTCTTGGACTTCAAAATCCATACTTTTGATGGAGTTAGATGAATTTTGTAGGGGTTCTGGCCCATATTCTAGATTTTTCCTCTTTTAATATAAAACTCTATATCTGTTTCTTTGAAAATAATAATAAGAAGAAGAAGAACTAATATATGATCCCCTTGATTGGGGTGATTGGTGACGTGGTAAGGGAGGTTGGGGGAGGAGGCACCCTAGTACCTCCCACTGCTTTTAAGAGGGGGGTGGAATGGCCATCCTGCCCCATGCATAACGCATGCATGTTTATTCTTCATTCACTATGATGTTAAGCTTCCGAGTGTTCTCTTGTCCTGTGAAGCATATCACTACTCTTTAACATTTATGGTGTGCCTAGACTCCTTCCCTACCACTTGGGGGATCATTTTCTTAGATATGTAATGCTATCAAACCTATGCACGAAGAAAATTTTGCAGAACCATGGCGTGATTCTTAGCCTTTTTCTAAGAAGGGGTCACTTGTCTCTAGTGATGTAGTGGTAGTGACCTAAGATTGCATGCTAGCCAGTTCGATTTTTGTTTCTAGTAGGAACAGTTGCTTGCTTAGGATGTTGGATTATGGATCAAAGTCATTAATTGGGCTTACAAAGATTATGTGCCTTGTAACTCTACGAATTTCACTAGAAATGAAGAGGGAAGTTGTCAGCATCGCCACCCTACATTCTGTGTTTTAAACCCTATCAGCTCTAGTAAAATGGGTTAGTGCTTCAGGTTACAAGCTTTTCTCTTGACCCCTATTATTTGTTGTTATTACTATGAGTCTGTGTGGTTCAAGTTTGGGTATTTCATGTTAAAATTTACGGGGTTTTATTGTGTCTTATACCTTGGGGTTTCTTGGTGAGCTGGTGTTTCTACCTGGAGGAGGTATTTTGCATCTGTGGTTTATTGGTCTTTTTATTTGTTTTGGCTCCAGCTAACCTGTATTCCTTATATATTCTGGCCTTTCATCTATCTCGACCAGTTTAGTTTCAATCCCCTCAATTTGGGTTTGTTGGGCTTTAGTAACCTCATCAAGCTTCATTCTTGTTAGTGCAAAATGCCCTGGAAACATATGCCTAGCAGCAAGGGAGCTAGTGGTAGAGGACCATAATGGCGACTGCATACCCAGGCCCAAGCCCAGGAAGCCATTGATATCTTCCACTCTGCTACACCTTCTGATATTCATGAATAAATCTACCAACTTGAAACTCTCACCACTAATGACTGCTAGGCATATTCCGAATCTAAAATTCTGAAGGAGGTAGCAAATTGTTTTTGATCTGTAAACTATCGTGGATATTCCATTGGACAGCTCGTCACAACAAATCTAATGATATTATATTAAAACTATGAAAATTCTACACTATTAAAGTTTATTGAACTTTAAGATATGTGGATTTAACTGTAATTAGTGCATGCATGTGAATGAAAATTATGCAAAAAAGTATAGATCAACAAAATAAACACACACACACACAGGACACAAGATATGCTTTGTGGGAAACCCCTTCGGGAGAAAACCCAGCTCGAAGGTGAGGTCGCTTCTCTCTCTTTCTCTATCTAGAAATATGGTTGTAGGTACAAATAAGTAATGCTAGTGGCATGTGGGCTACTACAATGCACATATCCTCCCTGTGTGCTCTACCTTATATCTCTTCTGGATATATTTTCTCAGTTATAGAACAAAATTCTCTCGAAAGAATGGAATTCCTCTTCCTCCTAGTGGCCCGGTTATAATACAACTTGATAGCCTACTAGTGGTTAAGTTTGACTACATCAACTCTTAACTAGAGATACAAAATAGACTCTTCTAGAATCTTTTACATCAAAAACACATGGCTAGCCCCTTTTCCATGAATAATGGGGGTTGACGCGACATCCTCCCGAACTATAGGTGTGAAAACAGGAAGGTCAACTTTTGAATCGCATAACTTTTGCATACGGATTTCGATTGACACGCTTCTTGCGTCGCTAGAAATATCTCTATGTGTAGAATAATATGAAAAGGTGTGGCACATAAGCGACAAAGTTTTACCCCCAAAAAACATTGTTTGATGCCTCAAAATGCTCCTTGAAGGTTTCAGACCCTGTTTCACCAAACTGGGTCTCGCCGTAAAAACAGTCCCGTGAGCTGATTCCTCCACTTTTTCCACTCCAAATGCATCGAGATGGATGACAAACAATATAATGATCCAATTCAGATCACACCTCCCCATTTTGGGAGGCTTTTGGTCCCAAAAGCTTTTACTAAATGAGGAGAGGAAAATTTTCCTCCACCTTCTCTCTGGTGTACCATTTAGCTTTGCCTGGTAGTTGTCCCTTCATCCCAATCTGCCAAAGGTCATGTTGCCCTTGTCTTGTAGTTCTGGACCTCTTCTGCAAAAATGTATCGTTTGTCAACTCTACCTGAGTGCCTGAATTCAAATCCTCCACATAAGGTAGGACCTAATCCTCTTTTTGATCTAGTACGGAAGGCTCACAAAGTTTCAATCTCTACATCCACAACTTAGTAAATGTGCATATATGGTGGTAAACTGAATCGATAGGAATTATCACCCACATTTTCCAGTATCTTAAAGGGAACATACCTTAGAGCCTTAATTTTCTTATCAGGCCTCTGCAACTTCTCCTTGTTCAACTGTAGCCATACTCTGTCTCCCACCTTGAATGATTTCTTTATTTTGTGATAACCATGCTTGGCCTTATACTTCTCCAGTGACTTCTGCAGTGTTCCTTGTACCTGTAGATGGATTTGCCTGATCTTCTCCATAAAATTTTCAGCCCTCAAAGCATCTCGTGTTAGATCTTCCCTCACTCCTCCTTACTGCCCATATGCAATATCCAAAGGTGAAGGTGGAAAATATCCAAAACAAGTCTCAAATGGGGACTTTCTTGTAGAAGTGTGGATTGATCTATTGTAAGAATGTTGTATATATACCAGATTTTCATCCCAGATCTTCGGATGCTTCTAGTTGTATCCCCTTAGAAGTTGCATCAAAGTCCCGTTGACTACTTCTGTCTGCCCATCTGTCTATGGATGGAATGATGTCGATCTCTTCAACTTTGTGTCCATCTTCTCCCACAGTATAGTCCAGAGTGCACTGAGAAATCTTGTGTCCCTGTCTGAAATGATGCTCCTTGGTATCCCAAAGTGCACCCAGACCTGTCTAAAGAACAAGTTTGTTTCTTCTTTTCCACTAATAGTCTTTTTACAGGACATCAACACACATATTGTTGAACCTAACAACTACCATGAACATGTAGTCATCTCCCTTTCTAGTTGTCGGTAAACCTCCCACAAAGTCCATGGAAATGATTCCCCAAGGATGAGTAGGTATAGGTAAGGGATGATACAAACCCTGTTTCATGTTGCAAGGCTTGCTGGTACAACAAAGCATGCATCCTCTTATGAACCTAGCTACCTACTCTTGCATCTTGGGCCAATACACATACCTTTGCAAGTTAGCCATGATATTCCCTATACCAAATTGCCCTACAACCTTGGAGGTGTGAGCCTCTCTAATCAGTTGCAATCTCTCATCTTTAGGAATGCATAGCTTATCCAGCATGTAGAGTAACCCGCCCTGGAGATGGTAGTCAACAACATTGTTTCCATCGTGCACATGACTCTGACTTTTCAACTGTTGATACACCTCATTGAAGTCCTCATCTTTTGAATATGCATCATGGGTGAATGGATCCATGTGCATAAGAGTCCCCAAAGTTGTAATATTTGATGTGGGTGGCCTTGAAAGCATATCAAATAACTTGTTCGTGCTTCCCTTCTTATACTTGATCACCAAATGAAATTGTTGTAAAAATTCCATCCACTTGTAATGCCTAGTCTGTTGTAGCTTACTGTGGGCCTGCAAGTACTGTAACGACTGATGATCTGTGTGGATTATCATATCCTTTCCCATCAGATAGTGCTTCCACTTCTTCACAACTTACACCATGGCATATAACTCCTTATCGTAGGTAGGGCAGTTAAGAACTACCCCATGAAATACTTCAGAATGGTAGCAAAAGAGCCTTCCTCCTTGCATCAAGACAACTCCCATAGCATACCCACTCGCATCTGTCTCCACTTCAAAGGGTCGCTGCAAGTTTGGTAATGCTAGGTTTGGTTCTTGAATAATCTTCTTCTTTAGCTCCTCGAAATCCTTCTACTGACCTTTTCCCCACCGGAAACTCTTTCCACTTGTTGGTATGGTATGTAGTGGTGTTGCTACCGCTAAAAACAAGGTTATGAATTTCCTTAGGTACTGTGATGCCCCAATGAAACTCCTGACCTCATAAACATTAGTAGGCACTGGGCCATTTCATGATGCCCTCCATCTTGGAAGGATCTATCTTCAACTCTCCTCCACCAATCACGTACCCCATATACACCAAGGATTGTTGCGCAAACTTACACTTCTTGAGATTTGCTAGCAGTCGGTGCTTCTTCAATATTTCCAACACTTGCGTCAAATGTGAAATATGCTCCTCCCAGGTAGCACTATATACTAGTGTAACATCCAAATAGAAAATAACAAATGAATCTATAAAAGGGCGCAATGTATCCTTCATTAATCTCATAAACGTAGTTGGTGCATTACTTAGGCCAACTGGAAAAACTAACTACTCATGCAAACCTTGCCTGGTTTTGAAGGCAGCCTTCCATGTATCTTCTTCTTTGACTCAAACCTAGTGATATCTAGACTTTAAGTCCATCTTGGTGAAATGCATTTCTTGTTGCAACTGATCTAGCAGATCATCTATCCTAGGCAGGGGGTATATGTTCTTGAGCATGATTTTATTCAACGCCCTATAATCTATACACATCCGCCAAGTCCCATCTTTATTTGGCACAATGATGATGGGTGACCCACATGGTGATGTACTTGGTTGAATGACACCTTGTTCCAGCATCTGCTGCAACTATTTCTTCACCTCACTTGCTTCTATAACATACTGCCTGTACAACCCAATATTTGGCAATGGGGAGTCTGAAAATAGTTGGATCTCGTGCTCTACTTATCTCTTAGGTGGTAACCCTTTAAGCTCTCGAAACACATCCTTGTATGTTTGTAACAACTCCTCCAATTGTTGTTTTTGTTTCTTAGTACACCCCTCCAGAGATGCCTTGCCTCTTATTGACTACTCTTCAGCCTAACTTTCTCTTAAAAACAATAAAACATTCTTCCTGCTGGAACTGATCAGTTTCTTGGCTTGGTTAGCACTTACCAATGAAATTTCGACTTGCCTTTGTGCGTGTTGATGATGAATGATTTTCCATCCTTGATTAGCTGGTATTGGTTATCTCTCCTCATGAATATTGCATCACGCATGTACATGTATGGACTCTCAAACACGACTCCACAAACATCAAGGGGAACCACATCCAGATCTACTTCATCAATAAAATCAACACTGATAACAAATCTAATTTTGCATTGTTTTGTTACCTCTAGCTTTGAATCTTTATTTACCCATCCTAGTGGATATGGGTTTGGATGATCAAGAACTTCCAGCCCCAACTTCTTAACCACCTCTGTTGCAATGAGATTCGCTTGCGATCCTGAGTCAAACAGAGCATCAATCTTTGGCTTCTTGACCTGTATCTTTATATGGAAGAGTTTTTCTCTTTTGTATGGCCATCAATGTTGCAGTGGTTGCTAGGATCTTTTCATTGGTGTACTGCGGCTACCATCTTTTTTTATTTTCCCCCTTTTTGCTTCTTCTTCCCCTCATTAGAAGCTTCATGTTCCTCCTTCTGATTCAATCCACTTGATTGTGTTTTTTTCAGGCCTATGTTCTCCAGGTATTGTGCCTGTACACAAGCCTCGTCCACCGATTTGGCTTGAAAAACATCACTTGCTCACGCAGATGGCGTTGCAAACCCCCCAAATACTTGAGGAGTACATTTGGGTTCTTTGGAGAGATACCAACATTATAGCCATCTTTCTGAATTCTGTGGTGTACTCCTGCACACTTTGGCCTGACTTTTGTCTGAAGTAATGCCATCGGATCCATTGGTCCTCCACATACCCAATGCGATAAAATTGTGACTTAATGAGATATTTGAAATCCTCCCACTTAGTCACTGGAGGTTCTCCCTCCAACCTCAGGGTTTTCGTGTCGCTCTCCCACCAAGTCAGTGCATGGCCCTCTAATTTCAACCGCGTGAATGAGATATTTTATCCTTCCTTGATCTAATGGACACCGAAATAAACTTTCAGTTGCTGCAACTAGTGGTTTAGATTCAGAGCTTCGAGCTCGCCATGGTACGACTTGATATCGACTTTTGGTTCCATTTTGAACAAGGATTGATTCACAACACTCGAACTGGGTTGATATTTTTTGGGGTTCTTTCTTCGGTTGGTTCTTCGTGTATTCTCGATCTCTTGATCCCCCTTTTGATTTGTCCTTTGCATTTGAACCCCCTTCTTCTCCAAATATCCCAAGCTTATTGCTTAGAGCCGCCATAAGGAGGTTTACATTACGGTTTATATTTGCGACTTGTTATTCAAGCCGTGAAAACTCACCTCTGTAGGATCACGGGGTTCATTTATAGATTCATTGACCATGATTAGGGCTTTACAATTTTCAACCCCACCAACCTAGATCCCCTGCAAATATTCACAAATACCCAAAGAAACCCATTTTGATACCAAATGATCTGTAAATTGTCGTGGATATTCCACTCGATAGTTCGTCACAATAGATCTAATAATATTATATTAAAACTCTGAAAATTTTACACTATTACAGTTTATTAAACTTCAATATTTGTAGATTTAATTGTATTTAGTGCATGCATGCGAATGGAAATTATGAAGAAAAGTATAGAATGACAAAATAATAACACGCACTCACACACACAGGATGCAAGATATGCTCTCTGGGAAACCCTTTCGGGAGAAAACCCAGCTGGAAGGTGAGGTCGCTTCGCTCTCTTTCTGTCTAGAGATATGGCTGCAGGTATAAAGAAGTAACGCATGTGGCCCATGGGCTACTACAATGCACATATCCTCTTTGTGTGCTCTACATCCTGTCTTTCCTTAGCTATGGAACAAAATGCTCTCGAAAGAATGGAATGCCTCTTTCTCCTAGTGGCCCGGTTATAACACAACTTGATAGCCTACTAGTGGTTAAGTTTGACTACAACAACTCTTAACTGGAGTTACGAAATAAACTCTTCTAGAGTATTTTACATCACAAACACGTGGTTATTCCATTTTCCATGAATAATGGGGGCTGTGCGACATCCTCCCGAACTGTAAGTGTGAAACAGGAAGGTCAACATATGAGTGGCATAACTTTTGCGTACGGATCAATGATTGACGCGCTTCTTGCGTCGTTGGAAAGATATTTGTGTGTAGAATAACATGAAAAAGTTTTTGGCTATAAATACAAAAATCCCCCCCCCAAAAAATGTTGTTTGTTGCCTCAAAACGTTTCGGGAAAGTTTCGAACCTTGTTTCACCAAACTGGGTCCCACCGGTAAAACCGGTCCCATGCGCTGATTCCTCCATTTTTTCCACTCGAAATGCATCGAGATGGATGAAAACAATATAATGATCCAATTCGAATCAGGGTTCCTAACCCTAGTCACACCAGGGGAAGATGAAGATAGTATTTGATCTCCATCACCCCCCATTTGCAAATGAAAAATATTTTGGGTAAAGTCCTCAAAGAGAAGCATGAAGATCATAATGACATCGTTTCTTCCTTAAATGAGATCAAGTGGATGCAACGATATCATAGTTCATGTTTGGCTAGCTTGGATGCTCGTCTGGCTCACTAGGAAAGTCACCTTAAATGTGAGTTGAAGACCTCTACTCCAACCAATACAAGTGCATAGGATCTTGCTCGAGTGACTTCTTCTGACTGTTGAACTCATGATATGTCTCTATGCAATTATTTTGATTCTCTATGTAACTCAATCTCAAATAGTTCTTGTAGTTTTTAGCAATAGTTCTTGTTGACAAAGGAAAAGATAGACCCCCTCAACATGCCTTTAATTTGGGAGTTGGAAGAAAGGGGCTTGAGATATGGGAAGCTGACACAGGAGGTTGAAGAAATGAGGTTATAATCAGAAAATAGACTAATGGTTAACTTTATAACCAATCAGCTTTACTTAAACATATTTTGTAGATGGCTTTCTTTTTCCTGAGGGTCCCGCTTTTCCTCCTAATCACAGCTCGGCCCACTTGCTTTTTCTCAGAAACGAGCACTTCGATCTGCACCATCGATTTCACCTTTCCAGATCCAATGGCTATTAATCACATGCCAACTAGCCGGACAATCACCACCGTCGATTTACCCTACTTGATCCAACGTTCGTTGCGCAATTTCGCGCGAACTCTAGCACGGTCATTATCAAATTGAGAGCACGCGAGAAAAGTTATTTTGGGGTGCTACATGTCGAGTGCTAAGGCTAATCGTGCAAACTCGGAACAATACTAATTACCACTTTATGAGCACACGATATACCGCTTCCCACTCATCAAATACAACCCATGTGCTTATTACTTAACTTTAAGGAAAATGCTTTAAGTAAGGTTTAGCGCTTTAACCCCAATATTAACCTTAAACACTAATTGGCGGCGATTAATGATAAAACACTAATTGGCATGAGTCCCTCTTATTACTAATAGCAATGACTATATGCTTCCAGTGATGAATCTAGCATTTTGAAGCAACCTGAATGGGATCACCTTAGTGAGCTACACAGCCATTAAATTTTGTGAAGTACCATTGGTTAATGTAGATCCGAAATACGCATCTCTGGCCCTGGACTAGACGCACATGTTTATTCGGTGGCACAGGAAATATGTTGAACATTTCTTGTCAAGTATAAATACAAAGTCTGACGCGACTGTGAAGTTCAATGGGAACGCTCACTATTTGCCTGCGTGGTATGTCAGCGTCTTGCTTGATGCAAAAATGTGGCCTTTTACACAGCAAAAATTGGTTCCCAGAATACTTGTGTATAAATGAAGCGAACAGATCAACCGTTGACAGGATCCGTTTATGTGACAACAGAAGATTTTGGAATGATAAGGTCAAATTGGAGTTGGCTGCATGAGTAAGTAGGAGTTTGGGGAAGGGACGCAAATCCCGAGCCTGATTTAGTTGAACAGAGACACAATTGAACACTTCAGCAACTAGTCATAACACTTCAGCAACATAGAAACGATTTTCCATGCGCAACATAACACTTCAGCAACATAGACGCAAGCCTAGCAAGACAGACTAACAATTTGGAGCATTGATGGGAGTCAACCGATTTTCCATGCGCAAATATTGGGAGCATTGAACAAACAAAACCAATCCCCAATGCCCTCTCTTTTTTAAAAGTAATAGAAGCACGCCACACTTTGCAGGTGGATCTTTGATACCTAACATATACATATCATAGAACGTAAAATCTTCCTTATATACCATATTTATCAAGTTACTCTGGGAGTATAGCTCCGAAATAACACACCCACATACCTGCAAATTGAAGAACATATAAGGCATCGATTCCGCAAATTGAAGAGTATATAAGGCATTGATTCCGCTTTGGATTTACTTTGTGGGCTTCATATCTCAAGTGAGAGAGAAGCCTCTAAAAATTGGCGTATGCCGCTGAGAGTGGCCAACACACGGTATTCTTTAGTAAAAGGCGAAAGAATAGTTCGCTTTGTGTTGACCACACGGCTCCGTGACTTTCAAAATCAATCGCCCGATTATTTGTAGTCCAGCCTGTGTCTCCTCTTAATCTCACATTGAATGTGGGACAGTTTATCACCATACACACCTCACTTTTATTTATTCATAAATTCATATTCTTAGTAAATTTGTTCAGCTGGAATATAAAGCAGCGCATCTGATTCAACAAAAACCAAATATTTAGTAGTTAAATGTTTAATGATATTATCTAGAGTTATTAGTTGGTATGTTATTTTTTATTTATATACATGAATTGTGTGCTTGTAGTTTTTTTTGTTTATTCTATTAAAATGAAAATGATGTGTTAACACGAAATTATTTAAAATAAAAAAATAATAATAAAAATTTATATGAAATATTGACTTTTTTCCCTTATAAATTATGAAATTTTAAAAATATTAAACATTAAACAATAATTAACATTAAAACTAATTAACACAACAAAGTTGATGTGATTTTTGATATAAATATATTTTTCTCTACCCTATAATTTAATAACCTTCATTTTTATAATAAAAGTTCAACGCTATGACGTCTTCCTATCATAATATTTAGCGTTAAAACCTTTGTTAGCATTTAATCAATGTCATAATGAATTGATAAATGGAAAAGACTATGCTTTATTCATAAATCACCAAACTTTATGATTTATGAATATTTTAATAAATCATATCGACTATGTTTTATTTTAACTATTATTTTTTTTACTATTTATTTTAACTATTATTTTTTTTACTATAGAAAATGGATAATTTATATAGTAAAACCATGTAATAAGAAATTACTTGTGCAACAACTCAAAAGAAACATAAAAAATAAACCATATGTAAATTTTAAAAAACAACCACAAAATTAAAGTATGAAATAATGTTTTTTTATATAGTAAAACCATGTAATAAGAAATTACTTGTGAAACAATGCAAAAGAAACATAAAAAAAAATAAACCACATGTAAATTTTAAAAAACAACCACAAAATTAAAATATGAAATAATGATTAAACTAAACATTTGAAAAAAAATTCTCAAATAAGAAACAATTTACTAATACCCATGATCATTTAAAGATGTTAAACTAGCAAACTAATATAATTCTCCCCAACTCAAAATATAATGCATATTTTTTGGAAATGAGCATTTAAACTTGGCCCTTAAAATATAGCAAATCTCTACGTTCTACATTCCATGCCTGATAAGGCAAGAAATCGCCAATTGAGTCACTCCAAAACAAGAAAATGCCTGATAAGACAAGAAATCGTTATTACCTTAATATACAATTGTATAATATTGTTGAATTATTTTTCTTAATATGACATAAGATAAAAATAAATGAAATCTAAAAAAATTACATAATTATAAGAGCAAGTAAAATATATTGAATGGTTTCAAACATATTATTGAATTATTTTTCTTACTATGACATAAGATAAAAAATAAATGAAATCTAAAAAAAATCACATAATTATAAAAGCAAGTAAAATATATTGAATGGTTTACAATGTTCAAAAGATTTTTTTTGCCTGGAGCTTGAATTTTATAAAATAAATATGACAATATGTGAATTTAGATTTTACTTTACATTTGTTTTTCATGTATTAAGTTTTTAAAATATTTAGTATTTTCCTTTTAGTGGGATTTTGGAATTTGAATACTATATTTTTAAATTATTTTTAATTTAATTTTTAAACAAATAAATAATTTATTTGGCTATTTTATTTATTTATTTTAAATATGAATGATAGAAATTAGCCAACAATAAATAATATGTATTATTATAAAAACTATTTGCTTGCTTATTTATATTTACAAAAAATAAATTTAAATTAACATTTTTTTTTGTTAAATTAACCATAGCAATTGGTTTTATTAGATATTTAACTTTTAATTTATAACGTATTGATTAATGATAAACCTCAGTTAAGTAGTTTATAAAATAATAATAGTAATAATAATAGCAGTGAACCTTAATTCTAAGAAACAAAACACAAAAAAAAATTATTTCCAAATTATATTGAATAAAAAAAGTACATTACAAGCCAGATATATACGAGAAGAAGAGAAATAAAACATAGATGAGGGAATAAGTTACAGTGTGCAGGTAGACAATGGCTCATGGCTTCGGCCATATGTTGTAAATATCTGCTCGCCTAGGCCATATGTTGATTTTCTCTCTGAAAAAAGACAATGGCTCATCGCTGAGTTGCATATTGGTTTATGCTGTAAATATCTGCTGGCCTAGGCCATATGTTGATTTTCTCTCTGAAAAAAGACAATGGCTCATGGCTGAGTTGCATATTGGTTTATGCATTTCGTATGCAACGAGAAAAAATGGCAGTTCAAATTATGTTATGAACTTCAAAAATAACAACAATATAATCTGTATTGACTTATAATCTGTACTGCACTATTGTGGTATAATAAAACAATGATCCTTTTCTTTTTAAACTATTTTTATTAATATATTTTAATGAGAAAATTTTGAGTTTATTAACCTTTAGTAATAAATACTTTTCAATTCTGAATCAAACAACTTTCTATCATACTTATCAAATTCTACCGAATCATTAAAAAAGTTTGAAACTTCGTTAATTCATTTGTTTCGGTTTAATTATCCTTAAGAGTAGATTGTTTTTACGATACAAGACGATTACATGGAAGGGAGAGAAAGATTCACAATCACGATTAATCATAGAATATTATAACATTAATTAGAAATATGTATGCTTGTGTGATGACGTATGAAATAGATTTTCAAAATTATTTATATTTTATTTAAACTTTTTTAAGTTAAAAAGGATTATTGAAAAGGATATACAATGCGAAATTTCAATATCTGAACTCTATGGACACCTAACTCTATCAACAAGTCAATGAATTTATCCATGTTTTTTTCTTACATTATTTGGTATTTTAAATTGTTGCGATTTTGATATTGAAACATGTTTGTATTCAAGTTTGTATGACCCATAATGAATTAAGCAAAGTTTTTTTGGTAGAAATCAAATAAGGGAAAAAAAAATTAGCCGATGCCTTTCCAACTAACAAGTGCGGTTAATCATCAAGGCCAGATGAAAAGGCAGACCATTGCAAAGGCTTAAATAGAAAGCAATATAAAGGAGTAATTTCAATTAACTACTATATTTGAACAATAATATTTAAATTATGATATTAATTTATTAGCATATTAAAAACAAATACTAATAAGTAATTGCTATATTAAATGGCTAGTTTTTGAAAAATAATATTAAATAATGATATTAGTTTATTAATTTATTAAAATATTAATAGGTAACAACTGGCTAGTTTTTGAAAAATAATATTTAAATTAATTTATTAAAATCAAATATTACTTGAAAAATAATATTAAAATAATAATATTAGTTTATTAATTTATTAAAAAAATTAATAAGTAATGGACAATAATAATAATAATATTTAAATTAATTTATTAAAACCAAATATTATTAGTTCTAAAAGTAATATTTAAATTATGATATTAGTTTATTAATTTATTAAAAACTAAACAACTCCATATCATATTATTTTATTAATAAATGATGATATTAGTTTTTAATAAATAAATTATTATTTATTTATAATATTTTATTATTATAAATAAAATATTTTTTTATTTTTTATTTTTCAAAAACTAGCCGTTTAATATAGCTATTACTTATTAATATTTTTTTTAATATATTAATAAATTAATATCATAATTTAAATATTATTGTTCAAATATAACCGTTACTTGAAATTATGTCTCTACATTGCTCTCTATTTAAGCCTTTGCCATGATCTGCCTCTTCATCTGGTCTTGATGATGATGAACCACACTTGTTGGTTCAGAATGCGTTGGCCAATTTTTTTTTTAATGTGATTTCTACCGAAAAACTTTGCTTAATTGAAATATATTATCAACCTGCATTACTTATATTGGTAGTGTCACGCCCCCAGGCCTACGGTAGTCTCTCAACCGTACTTGGCGAGGTGCGGCACCACCGAACACTTTCTTTTCACGAATACTTATGTTCATGGACTATGCCTAACCACTTGTCCTACTTAGTTTGTGTTTCTCAACCAAGTAATTATTATGTTTCATTTATACCAATGAACACCCATACACATTCATTATCATCAGCAATTATACAAGACAACACAATCGAACAGTATAAAGGGAGGGGCAACTCCCTGAACAATGAGTCTACCCGAATATAGTATATTAACCAACTTTCCAATATTGCAAAGCTTTACAAGTATACTTGGGAAACACCAAGTTTCATACTTAGCCAAATTTACAACTTGCCACACCTTCGTGTGCCAACCAAAGTTCCTTGCCCGAGCTGGGCGGGCATGCCCTCACACGAGCTGCATACCGACTCCTCAACCGAACCTTGTTTCTTCGTGCACGACGGGCGGGCGACCTACCCGAGTCACCCGAGACACCTTCGTTTCGTTTCAACCGGCGGCAGCCTCACCAAAGTCTCCACCGCGTTTTACTTTACACGTCGGGCGGGCGACTCACCCGAGTCACCACCTGCGCTCCTCGTCCGAACGACAGGCATCTTCACCCGCGCCCTCACCCAAGAACTGAGACCCGTGCGTTTTATCTCCATGCAGCCTTGCCTGAGGATTGGCGCATAAGAACTGCGCCTCACCTTGCTGCGGCTTCACCCTTACTTTGAACTTCTCCTTGCTCAAGTTGTGATGTTCGAATGTCGATGTCCAAATGCCTCTTCACACCGTTTACTTATATCGTTGGTGGGGCGAGTCGAGTTGCCCAAGCTGACTCGTCCACCAAGTGTTGAACGCCCCTACGCATCACAAACTTGCCACCTTCGTATGTCGGCCTTTGTCTAAGTCGTAGGTCGGCCCGTGGGTTGAGCGAACGCTCCCTACGCTATAAATGTTGTACATATAACTTTAGTTTAATATCAAATTAATAAAGCAAATTATCTTTTAAATTATCTTTGAACCTATGAATATGGTCGCTAAGAGAACATATTGTAGGCATATCTACATAGTAGTGGACATTGTGGAATGCTAATGACAATGACAATGGTTGGAAAGGTAATCATCCCTCTACTTTTCACTGTCAACTCTGCATGATGATGGTTCTTAGTACTTCCCAATGCCACCGCTAAAAAATTGATAACTTGATTTTCACTACAAAATAATATAAAAGGAAAAGTCATCCATATAAATTTTGGACATATTTTGGAATTTAATACACAATCGTTTTTTTGGATTTCAAAATTTAAAACTAGCTCTTATTCTTTTTATTTCAAAATATTTAAATTCAACTAATAAAAATATAGAGAATGTTACTTGAATATTGGTTTTCACGATGACGCTCTGTCAACAACGATAACGATTCATTTTTCTTTCAAGATGAAACGATTACAGTAATTTGACGAAAAAAATATTACAATATTATCAAATGCTTGATATACAGAGTGTAGTTGGTTAAGGTCATTTTGACTGGATATTTAAATGTTAAAGGAGCAAAGAAAAATCATATAGTAATGTTATGGAGGCTCAAATATCATCTTTACTTATTGCCTTTAATGTGTTTGATCACCTAAAAAGAGTGAATTTCACTTCAATTTGCAAAGCCTTTATGCTCATCCATATAAAGTCATTCAGACTTGCAAATGTTGTGGAGGCTCAAATATCATCTTTACTTATTGCCTTTAATGTGTTTGATCACCTGAAAGGAGTGAATTTCACTTCAATTTGCAAAGCCTTTATGCTCATCCATGTAAAGTCATTCAGACTTGCAAATGGAAAAGTCAAATTGTCTATTACCTTTCATATATATATAAAAAATTAAAATATCAAATCTGTAGAAAATTAAAATAAAAAATATTATTCCCGATTGGGGTGCGAGCAGGCATTAATGGGTTGTATGGGCCCAAGGATTGATGAAGGTTAATAAGACTATCCTTGCCACCCTCCTCATGTAACCAACACTTGAAGTGGTGGCGGCAAGCATGCGAGTGTTATTGCATGGGGGCAGTAGCGTGTTCGGGACATTTGGAGAGAGCCAAACTTTATTCCGTATGTTGAGGAGAGTAGTGTGGGTGATAACGAGTATGTGGAACGAGAGAGTGAAGGGAACTCGAGTCAATTAGAGGTAGTCGATAATCGTAAAACTCGGTTGCGCATCCTGGTATGTTCTCAGTGTTCATCCTACAATTTTAGTTAGAATGATGAATGAGTATTCAGCCCTGTGTCAGGGAATTGCCAATCTCTGGGATGTGGGGTGATGGGTTTTGGAGGGCCCAGAGGCATGGCCTCGAAGGGCTCCAAGTTGGGTCGATGTCCATTGTATTGTTTGTCCCTATGTCTGTGGAAGTTGGAATTTGTCTGTCTCTTATGGGCACATGCATGGTAGAAGAAGTCAAGAGTAGGATCGGTGAAAGTCCCTTACCCTTGGAGCTGGAAGAGTGGACAGAGGGTTGGATGTGCAGAGATTGGGGGGGGTTTAAACGACGTCGGTGAAGGGAGAGCCAGGGGCTCAAGAAAACCCACATATACCATCTAGTGGCAGAGGGTGGAAGGCAAAGAAGCTTGGTCGGTAAAATCTTGCGTTAGTCCTATCCTGCGATCTTGAATTTCCTAGGTTGGGAACCTTGGCTTGGAGGGTATTCATATTGGTTTATGCATTTCGTATGCAACGAGAAACAATCGCAGTTCAAATTATGTTATAAACTTCAAAAAAAACAACAATATAACCTGTATTGACTTATAATCTGTACTGCACTATTGTGGTATAATAAAACAATGAACCTTATCTTTTTAAACTATTTTTATTAATATATTTTAATGAGAAAATTTTGAGTTTATTAACATTTAGTAATCAATACTTTTCAATTCTGAATCACACAACTTTCTATCATACCGAATCAGTAAAAAAGTTTGAAACTTCGTTAATTCATTTGTTTCGGTTTAATTATCCTTAAAAAGTAGATTGTTTTTACGATACAAGACGATTACATGGAAGGGAGACATAGGGCATCAAAGTCAGGGAGAGATTCACAATCACGATTAATCATAGAATATTATAACATTAATTAGAAATATGTACGTTTCTGTGATGATGTATGAAATAGATTTTCAAAATTATTTATATTTTATTTAAACTTTTTTAAGTTAAAAAGGATTATTGAAAAGGATATACAATGCGAAATTTCAATATCTGAACTCTATGGACATCCAACTCCATCAACAAGTTAATGAATTTACCCATTTTTTTTTTACATTATTTAGTATTTTAAATTGTTGTGATCTTGATATTGAAACATGTTTTTATGATCCATAATGAATTAAGCAAAGTTTTTCGGTAGAAATCAAATAAGGGAAAAAAATTGGCCGATGCCTTTCCAACTAACAAGTGTCGTTAATCATCAAGGCCAGATGAAAAGGCAGACCATTGCAAAGGCTTAAATAGAAAGCAATATAAAGGAGTAATTTCAATTAAACACTATATTTGAACAATAATATTTAAATTATGATATTAATTTATTAACATATTAAAAACAAATATTAATAAGTAATTGCTATATTAAATGGCTACTTTTCGAAAAATAATGTTAAATAATCATATTAGTTTATTAATTTATTAAAAATATTAATAGGTAACAACTATATTAAATGGCTATTTTTGAAAAATAATATTTAAATTAATTTATTAAAATCAAATATTGCTAGTTTTTAAAAAAATATTAAAATAATGATATTAGTTTACTAATTTATTAAAAAATATTAATAAGTAACGGACAATAATAATAATAATAATAATATTTAAATTAGTTTTATAAAACCAAATATTACTAGTTTTAAAAATAATATTTAAATTATGATATTAGTTTATTAATAAATTATGATATTAGTTTTTAATAAATAAATAAATAAATTATTATTTATTTATAATACTTTATTATTATAAATAAAATATTTGTTTATTTTTTATTTTTCAAAAACAAGTGGTTTAATATAGCCGTTACTTATTAATATTTTTTTAATATATTAATAAATTAATATCATAATTTAAATATTATTGTTCAAATATAACCGTTACTTGAAATTATGTCTCTACATTGCTCTCTATTTAAGCCTTTGCCATGATCTGCCTTTTGATGATGATGATGAACCACACTTGTTGGTTCGGAATGCGTCAGCCAAATTTTTTTTATGCGATTTCGACCAAAAGACTTTGCTTAATTAAAACATATTATCAACCTACATTAGTTATATTGGTAGAGTCAAGAAGTCAGAGCTAATATCCTCCCACCAACTGTTAGATTAGACTCATTCTCGAACCTCCAACTAATTAGGGTCAAACAACTGTCCAATTTTATTTTTTTATTAAATTTTCCAAGAGCGTGACTCGACTTTGGCAATGGTCGCTACTTTTTTTTTTTTGTTGATAAGTGGGTGAATCCTGAAAATCACTCTTACCCTGTGGCTGAGAGGCCACGACTCAGGGGCATCTAAGCCGTCAAAATCACCCGGGGATCGCACCCGGCCTGAGCCGCACCAGCGGAAACCATGCTGGATTTTTTGGTATCGGCGAGACTAGAACCGGTGACCTTTGCATATGGAGCGCCTTAACAGCGCGCTCCTTCACTGACTGTTCTATATCTCTTTGATGGCAATGGTCGCTACTTATTCTCTTTTTCTTAGGGAATTATTCTCATGTGCTCGGTTATTTAAAGGTTCCTTTGTTGAACTGGTCACACACCTGCAATGCAAGAACTGGTGCAGTGTCGAGTCTCTTCCAATACTCCTATGTGATATCAATCTCAATGAGCATTGCGAACAGTATTCGAACTCATGGTCTCGCTTCCCATAAAGAGCGACCCTTCTGGGCAATTGCATTGTATTACAATTCACAAATGTTGTGCTTATAAATAATTATACACTCATGAGTGTAATAAATGTTGTACATATAACTTTAGCTTAATATCAAATTAATAAAGCAAATTCTCTTTTAAATTATCTTTGAACCTATGAATATGACGGCTAAGAGAACATATTGTAGGCATATCTACATAGTAGTGGACATTGTGGAACGCCAATGACAATGACAATGGTTGGAAAGGTAAAATCATCCCCCTACGTTTCACCGTCGACTCTGCATGATGATAGTTCTTAGTACTTCCCATTGCCACCATTAAAAAATTGATAACTTGATTTTCACTATAAATTTTGGGCATATTTTGGAATTTAATACACAATCGTTTTTTAAATTTTAAAATATTTCAAAATTTAAAACTAGCTTTTATTCTTTGTATTTCGAAATATTTAAATTCAACTAATAAAAATATAGAGAATGTTACTTGAATATTGATTTCACGATGTCGACAACGATAACGATTCATTTTTCTTTCAGGATGAAACAATTACAGTGATTTGAGGGAAAAAATATTACAATATTATCGAATGCTCGATATACAAAGTGTAGTTGGTTAAGGTCATTTTCACTGGATATTTAAATGTTAAAGGAGCAAAGAAAAATCATATAGTAATGTTATGGAGGCTTAGATATTATCTTTACTCATTGCCTTTAATGTGTTTGATCACTTGAAAAGAGTGAATTTCACTTCAATTTGCAAAGCCTTTATGTTCATCCATGTAAAGTCATTGAGATTTCCAAATGGAAAAGTCAAATTGTCTATTACCTCTCATATATATATAAAAAATTAAAATATTAAATTTGGGGTGCGAGCCGACATTAATGGGTTGTACGGGCCCAAGGATTGATGAAAGTTAATAAGACTATCCTCGCCACCCTCCTCATGTAGCCAGCACTTGAAGCAGTGGCCGCAAGCATGCGAGTGTTATTGCATGGGGGCAGTAGCGTGTTTGGGACATTTGGAGAGAGCCAAACTTTGTTTCGTATGTTGAGGAGAGCAGTGTGGGTGATAACAAGTATCTGGAATGAGAGAATGAAGGGAACTCGGGTCAATTGGAGGTAGTCGACAATCGTAAAACTCGGTTGTGCATCCTGGTATGTTCTCAGTCTTCATCCTGCAATTTTAGTTCGAATGGTGAATGAGTATTCAGCCATGTCTCAAGGAATTGCCAATGTCTGGGATGTGGGGTGACGGGTTTTGGAGGGCCCAGAGGCATGGCCTCGAAGGGCTCCAGGTTGGGTCGATGTCCATTGTATTGTTTGTCCCTATGTCTGTGGAATTCGGAATTTGTCTGTCTCTTATGGGTGCATGCATGTTAGAAGAAGTCAAGAGTAGGGTTGGTGAAAGTCCCTTACCCTTGGGGCTGGAAGAGTGGACAAAGGGTTGGATGTGCAGAGATTTGTTGGGGGGGGGGGTTCAAACGACATCGGTGAAGGGAGAGCCAGGGGCTCAAGAAAACCCAGATATACCATCTAGTGGCAGAGGGGGGAAGGCAGAGAAGCTTGGTCGGTAAAATCTTGGGTTAGCCTTGTCCTGCGATCTTGAATTTCCTAAGTTGGGAACCTTGGCTTGGAGGGCATTCATCTCAAGTTTCGGGGGAGGGAGTGGAGTGATGTCGAGCATTTGAAGCCAACTATGGACATAACGGGCCTAAATCCCACTATTTGAGCTTTTTGTAAGGGGTTGCCTAGCAAAGCGTTTGACAGGCGATAGGTTTAGACCTGCGGCTGGCTCGAAACCCACTTCATTCCTTGTAATTATGTGTGGTTGATGCAATTGATTAATGCTGGAAATTGTAGTTATATTATTTACAACATGGTGATAGTTCGTATGGCTCTGCATTGTTCGTTTAAACTCTGCAATGGGCAGAGGAAGGCATGCAATCAAGATGGCATTAGAATCTTGTGTTGGCAGTCATTTAATCACAGATAGTGGAGGGGGTTCCTTACTCAGTTGGTGTTTGAATTTGAAGTAGGTTTGCAGTGGGGGTGAGACCTCTACCAGAGTTTAGCAACCAACTTGTAGCCTTAGGCAATAGAAAAGTTGAGAGTACAGGACAATGAAGAGAACTTTACAAATAGAGGCAACAAAATGGCTCGAGCGAAGGGGATAAAGAACAATGGAGGAGGAAATCGTGGTTAAGGGATGCAGAGAAAGGTGACCTCGGCTCCAGGAAGACATCCCAACTCCTCCAAGGGGGTAGAAGGAACGAGACGTGGGCATAATCCAACCTCACGTATTATTGATGAAGCAACGTAAGTAGCTCCAACCCAATTAGACAACTAATAACAGGGTGGGAATAAGAAATCTAATAGATAACGAAAGACTTTGATCTGGACTTGGATGAATGGCATGAAATGGCCCTGGTTCCAGGCAATACTAGAGGGAGAGTTACTCAGTACAAGCAGACTGTGCGCCTATTCTGGATGATGAAGAGCATCCTGGAGAAAGCTATGGAACAGTTTCCTATGGACATGCATGCAGCCCCTCAGGGGCATTCGGTGAAGTCAGATTTTACCAAAGAATTGAAGAAAATTCAATTCTGACAGCAGCAGCAGAATGGTAGGCAGAGCAGGATTGAGCAGCACATCCCACACATACCTCACTCGGAGTTGCCTGATTCTACGTAGTGAAGGTCGCCGCTCCAATAGATTCTGCTGACGATGAACAATGACAATGCACCCATGGTTTCCTTTTGAATGCTTTTATTATATGGTTATAAACTTATTATCAGTTATGTTTACAATTATTTAGAGAATAGGAAGTATAAAAGCTCTTAGGTTTATATTGCATGGCTAGACAGACTTATGTTTTTTTGCTTATGGATAGCATATTTTGCAGATAGGTGGCCAACAGATTTGGTTTTCCACTAGGAAGGTTGAGGTTACCTAACTCGTGGATATATGGATGTAACCTGGTTCATTTCAGAAAATTAATAGAAAGATACCACCAAGCTTACAAAAAAAACAAAAACTACTATATAGAAACTCCATTCCTTATTGATTTGATTCAATCGATAAATCCATTATGTTGGTTCATTTAAAAACCAATCAAACTTGCAAATAAAAAATTCATATGCACATGGCCTCTTTTATATATATATATATATATATATATATATATATATATATATATATATATATATATATATATATATATATATATATATATATATATATATATATATATAATTTCCTTTTCTTAGGAACTTGATTCAATCTACACAACCATTTTTTGTATATACCGCGTTTCTATGAGTTTTATCTTATTTGACAAATTTCTCTGCCACTTCATCACATTGATTTAAAAAAATTTGTTCAAATAAACTAAACTTTCTTAACTTAAATATAAAATCCTACCAAACCAAACACGAGGAGGTAATTTTTTCTATTTCGTAATTGTAACCACTATTGTGACTGGAATATATCATATTCGTTTGGTAATAGTTGTCTATATAATCAATGTCCTTGTCCTCAATTTCATCTTCAATTTGCTAGAGTATTTGCGAAATGAGTACAGTTGAAAATAAATATACCGTGAAATTCTACTAACTATAATGAGGGCAGAGCATATGTTAAATACATCGCCCCGTCGTGTAGTTAGGGGTTTCTTCAAGTCGAAAAACAAAATGCAGTGGACAACCATGTCTCATCCTTTTAATTTCTTTTTTCACAAAGTAAACATTCAAACTTGGTTTACATATTGCAGCAAACCATTGTAAAATAAATGAAAAATAAATCATGACCGCATATAAACATAAACGTATTGCAGAGCAACCATGCGAAAAATACATGAAATAAATAATGTTTCCATAACAGAATATAAACTTGGGAAATTGATACAAAACAAAATCTCAACAAGGAAGCAGATCCGCCCATGAAAATAACTAACATGACAATCCCATAGCTCTTACCTCCCACGAAAGGCCAAATATTAGTGGTTATGTATGCATAAGATAACGAAGAATGGATTTCAAAGGCAGCGCCTAACCAGCCATATATAGCGTATTCAATGCACCCGGAGATGCACGAGAGATAATCCGTTAACACACGAATTTGGAAACTCGTCACTAAATAAAAAAAGGCAATTTGCGTGTTAGCGGGCTATGTCCCGTGCATCTCCGGGTGCATTGAATACGCTATATATGGCTGGTTAGGCGCTGCCGATTTCAAACGCCTGCGTGGATTCAACCAAAACAAGTCATCGAAATGTCAGATCTCTCGTACGTGCAGATCTTGTATACAGAACAGTGGACGGTAGCCTTATTAAATTTGCAACCCCGAAGTGGAGGACCCAACGATGGGCTAACGTCATCCAAAAATTGACATAAAAAGCATGACATTAACTATGTAAAACTAAAAAAATTATCTAGTACGGATAAACTAATACAACTCAACAGATCCTAGATGTCACTGCCCAACATTGACATAATAATAGTACTCAATTAAATATTTAAATTTATAAATCACTAGTAAATATTAGTGTAGTCATATAAATTAAATTGCTGGTAAATGTGGATAAATATTATAATACTTCATCATACCAGCATTTTAAAAATATTATAAAAAAAATAAAAAATAAAAATTATAATTTTATTTTAAATTAGTATTATTATTATTAATTATAATAAGAATTAAGATAAGGGTGGCAAGAGCGGGAGAGGTGATTCTTGGTCTCGTTGTACAAGGAAAGATACAATTCGCATGGGAATTGGGGGTAACAACCAATAACCAAGTTAAGTTTTTCGCTATATGGTAAGGTTTATATCTAGCAATTAATCAAAAAATACAATAAATCATGATATTCGACGACTCAATGATTGTCATCCAGTGAGTTTGGAAGGCATTATGTCACTCTAAAGGGCCCTCTTCTTCAATAGAGGCAACGATCCTCCTCCAACTTCAACAATTTGAAAAGGTTGAAATTATGCATGTGTTAAGGAATTTAAATTCCTTAGTAGATGTGTTAGAAAATAAAGGATCAAGGATGCCACAAGGAATATTGGAAGTTAAACATAAGCAAGTAATTAATTCCCCTTTGCCATGAGAATTAATATATGCATGATGGCATCAATGATTACAATTGATGAACAATTAACAAAGAGGAATTTTGAATTTATTATGAAGCATGGGATAAGACAAGACTTAAGGTTCTTAGGACTTGAGGCTCAGAATGATTTGGCGTCTAATACTTAAGGATAAACCTTGATTATCTCTCGGGGCATACACCTGTCATTTCTCCATCACCACTTGGACGACGGTCTCACTCCTGCTCTGCATGGCTCGTCTTAAGTCTGGTGTTGGGTAGAGATTAATTAAAAAGTCGAAACCAAATCAATTAATTCATATTCATTCAAAGTCTCAGCTAGATGATTGTCGTAGCAAGTGGTTTTTCCAGCGATTATTTTCTAGTGGTTTCATCTGATATCTCCCAGGTCTACATTTAATGAAGGAGGCATTGGTAATCATAGTTGATATGGTTTGTTATAGTGGTCGGATCTATCATATTCACGTTTGGAATTCGGGTATTAATACCCCCCTTCAGTCTTCATGTTGTGCAAGTTCTTCTCACTTTAGCCATTCCAGAGTCTACATCTTTAAGTTGGTGCTAACATCATATACATATGGCATGAATATTGAAGACTCTTCTTCTCGTGAGTTTGAATCAATGGACATCAATTCAATTATGGATAAGTTCCTAGTGATGATGGAAGACATGCAATTGGGGTATAGATTGAGGCAAGAAGTGGAGGAGAAGACACGTAATTCTTTACAGATGATTGCCAATTCGCAATTTGAGCTCATGTACGCCAATATCAATCAACTTCAATACGAATTAAGGATGGAGATAGCAACAATTCACTGAAAGTTGGAGGAAATGGGGGAGTTGTTCATTTTCGGTCTGCAACTTTCTCTGGAGGACCCCAAGTCATAGGAGGAGGTAGTGAAAAAGCGAGGGAGGTCGGCCTAATCTCCTGGCCACCCAGGTTACTTAGTTTTGATGCTTAGCATCGTGTTGTTAAATTTCATTTTCTATGCAATGTAGATATAGATTGCCTTTAAGCTCTTTCATCAGGATATATTAGACATATCTTTAGAGTTACAATGAGAATATATCATAAGTTTAGATTGTATGTGTGTTGGACTTCAAATTCCATATTTTTGATGGAGTTAGATGAATTTTGTAGGGGTTCTAGCCCATATTGTAGATTTTCCTCTTTTAGTAGAAAACTCTCTATATGTTTGTTTGAAAATAATAATAATAATAATAACTAATATATGAGCCCCTTGATTGGGGTGATTGGCGATGTGGTAAGGGAGGTTGGGGGGAGGGCGCCCTAGCACCTCTCACTGCATTTAAGAGGGGCGTGGCATGGCCATCCTGCCCCATGCATAATGCATGCATGTTTATTCTTCATTCACTATGATGTTAAGCTTCCCAGTTGATCTAGGGTGATATTGGTGGCCACCTGCCAAGTCCACTTACACCCCCACCATTGTTTCTTTCAGCTTTTCAGTTTCCTTAATTGTAGCACGGTTTAGTATTTTTAGCAGTTTTCCGGATCCTAAACTTCTGGAGTTGTTTTGAGGCCCTAAACGACGTTTTTTTTGGGAAAACTGGGAGCAACATGGGTCAGTCCATGACCGATGTTGCTCTTCCCAAAGTTGTAGTTCTCGGATAGATATTTCTAACAAGATATTGTGCACGTCAAAAGGATATCGTATGCCAAAGTTACGACCCTGGGAAGTTGATGTACCAATATACCCAAACGAGGCCCACGGTTTGGCGTTTCATCTTCTAGGGTTAGGTTTTTGGATGTTTAGGGTTTTCCATTGTTTCTCAACAATAAATAGGCCTTCGAGCCTCATTGTAACAGAGTTTAGAGGCATGCAGCCGCCACATCTCTTCTCAGAGATAAGCTACCATCGCCCTAGTTGGTTTATTTCCATTGTTGTTTGTAAGCATATTTCGATATTTTACATTAATGAAATGAAGTATTATTTCCGCTGCATCTCTGTGTTTATGGTTATCTCTGTAATTTGTTGCGTTCCTATTTAAATCCGGATCAGTGGTATCAGAGCGGTCTGCTTTTTCTTTGTTTTTCTTTGCATGTCCCCAGTGAGGTCGGGATATAAGGAGTTAGGGCTTGAACTGGTCAAACCTTTCCAAGACCGGCCTCGCAAATCCCGACGACCTCCCATGGTGAATGAAAAGAAAGACGAGAGGGCAGGAGATCCTATCAAAATCTTGCTTGAAGAAGCCCTCGAGCGACAAAAGAACGTAATGATGGACAACTTTGCCCAGATCCTTCAGCGGCTACTCAGGGGTGATGCATCGGCTTCCAACAGCTACTCTGGAAATGCCACACCGTTTAAGGTACAAGTTAATTTTGAAATCCCCATATTTGAGGGTCAGATAGACGCATATGTCGTTGATAAATGGTTAAATCTGCTAGAGGGTTATTTTTTTGTTCATGATTTTTCCAGTCGGGAAAAGATTATTTCCGCTCTTCTCAAAGCAGCCCCCCACGTCAAGGACTGGTGGGAAACCTACTGCGATCAGAAGGATGAAAGTACAAGCTCGCTATTTTCAGCCGCACCCACTTGGGAATCATTCTGGGGTGCCATCAAGGAACAATACTACCCTGTCGAAAGCTATGAGGATCAATACATAAAGTGGACCACGCTACGACAAGGAAGGGACCAAGACGTGCGAGATTTTACCAATATTTTCCATACCCTTCGCACAAAGTTGGGTATCAAGGATTTAGAGCAGCATTTGGTACTCAAATACGGCGGCTGCCTGCATAAGTACATCCAAAAAGAAATAGAATTCCTAAACATCCCCTCGCTCGGCACGACATACCGATATGCCGTCAAGGTCGAGCAAAAGTTTAAACAGAAGAAGCGAGACTTTGGATCTGCGAATCTGAATCAAGGGAAAGGTGCCCCCAAACTGCATAACAAAGGACAAAGCCAAGGCGGGGTGGCCGAAGATAACCCGCCAAAGCTGCAAGCAAAGAACAGCGTTGTGAAGCCGAAAAAGGACACGGGAAAGTGGTGTGAGTTCCATAAGAGCTCTACTCACAACACAAGTGAGTGTCGGGCCAAGCAGTCACTGGTGGCCGAGCTTAAGGTTTCAGAGTCAGATGCATGTTCCGACTCTAAGTCAGAACCCGACAAGGGGAATGACAAAGGGAAGCAGATTATCGATGTGGAGCCCAACGCCACCGTTGCAACCACGAAGATCCAGAAGGAGGAACCCGAAGATCGAGAGGAGGAGCGTCTCTTCCACTCCCAGATGTGGGTAAAGTGCTCCCCGCTACAATTCATTGTCGACAACAGGAGCCAAAAGAAGCTCATTTCGGCAGAGATCGTGAAGTGGTTGGGCTTACCAACCACAACACATCCACAACCATACACCATCGGTGGCTTCACCAAGGACATGATCTTCCGTGAGCCAGCAGTGTCACCTTCCATACAACATCAAGCCCTTCACGGATGAGGTATTGTGTGACATTGCTCCCCTTGAAGTTTGTGATGTATTATTAGGACAACGATACTTGTGGAAGCGACATGTTGGGTATGAATCAAGGCCTCGTGTTGTTATTGTTACTTTGGGAAATAAGTTGTACAGTATACCAGAGGTAGCACCACCTACCACCATCTCTTTGGTTACTGCAAAACAATGCAGTAAGCTCATTGCCAAAACCAAGAAATTTGTTTTCCTGATGATACACCCTAAAGGAAAGAAGAAGACATTGGCCACGACCTCCAAACAAGGCCTCTCCGCACGACAACTATAGATGGACAAGATCGTGAAGGAGTAAGAGGACATTTCACCTCCCCCGTAGGGGTTCCTCTGCACTATCAAGTCAAGCACTCCATTGATCTGACCCTAGGTGCGTCGCTGCCCAATCGACCAATCTATCGGCGCTTTGTTCTGGAGAACGATGAAATCAAGAGGCAGATTCAGAAGCTGCTGCAGAAAAGTCACATCCGTCCGAGTTCATCACCATGTGGGAGCCCGATCGTGTTGGTACAAAAGAAGGATGGGACTTGGAGACTTTGTATTGACTATCGGGCGCTGAACAAGATCATTGTCCGTAATAGGTACCCGATCCCACGGATTGATGACCTCCTGGACCAACTAAAGGGGGCAAAATATTTCAACAAGATCGATTTGAAGTCAGGATATCACCAAGTACCAATCGAACCCTCCGATGTGTGGAAGACTACCTTCAAAGCCAAGGAGGGCCTTTTCGAATGGTTGGTTATGCCTTTCGGATTGACGAATGCTCCTGCAACCTTCATGAGGCTAATGGATGACATCTTGCAGCCATTCACCAACTCATTTGTAGTGTTATACTTGGATGACATCCTGATCTTCAGCCAGAGTTGGGAAGAGCACCTCCACCACATCCAACAGGTTCTCCAAACACTGCGGCAACACAAGTTATGTGCCAATTTGGAGAAATGCATTTTTGGCATGACCCAGGTTCAGTGATTAGGATATATTATTGATGAAAAGGGGGTGCATGTGGATCCAACCAAGATCCAAGTCATTCGGGATTGGCCATCTCCAACCACTCTGACAGAGCTCTGTAGCTTTCTAGGTCTTGCCAACTTCTACCGCAGGTTCGTGTTGGTATTTTCTCATATCACTTGGCCCTTGAGTCAAGTCACCAAGGGAGGAGCGAAAGCAAAATTCTTTTGGTCTGAATGTCAACAGAAGGCATTCACAGAGTTGAAAGATCGCCTCTGCACGACACCAGTGCTCACATTACCAGACTTGCAACAACCATTTGAGGTCGAGACAGATGCCTTTGACTATGCTATTAGGGCAGTACTTACTCAACACAGGCATCCAGTGGCATATCACAGTGAGACACTTTCAGACACAGTTCGGAAGTATCCCAATTATGATAAAGAGATGTATTCCATTGTGCATGCTTGCCGACAATGGAAGCATTACATTTTGGGGAAGGAAACGGTCATCCACACAGACCACTGACCCCTACAGTTCATACAGACCCAAGGGAAATTGCAGAATGATCGCCATTAGAAGTGGTCTACATACCTGCAACAGTTCCATTTGAATATCAAGTATAAGAAGGGTAGCACCAATAATGTTGCAGATTGCCTCAGTCGACCACCAATCATGGCGTTAACCACCGTGCTCAACTCTTGTGGGCACAAGACTTCTGATTGGCCACTTCTCTACAAAAGCGACCTAGAATTTGGCCACACATACCAGACACTCTTGGAGGCCCAACATGTTCCAGATTTTCACCTCCAGGATGCCCTGTTATGCCACCTGGGTCACCTTTGTGTTCCTTCAAGCGAGCGTGCCAAGATGATTTGGAAAGCACACTACAGTCGGGCTGCTGGGCATTTTGGGGTCGAGAAAACGGTGGTAGTACTGCAGAAGTATTTCTATTGGCCAAATCTTCGACAGGATGTCGGGAAGTACATCAGGTCATGCATTGCCTACGCTATTTCCAAACCGACTATCAAGAAGCAAGGCCTCTATACCCCACTGCCTACCCCTAGTCGACCTTGGGAATCCATCTCCATGGATTACATGTCGGGCCTTCCTTCCACTAAGCATGGAAACGACTGTGTTTTTGTGGTCGTCGACAGGTTCTTGAACATGGCCATTATGGCGGTCTGCAAGAAGAATATCACAGCATAAGCCATTGCTAAACTCTTCTTTGAACGAGTGTGGGTACACTTTGGGATCCCACAGAGTATCATCTCAGATCGGGACAGCAGGTTCCTCAGTACATTTTGGTCCAGTCTCTGGTCGATGCTGGACACCAAACTCACTAAGTCCACATGGCTAGATAGAGGTTATCAACAGGATGATCGTACACATTCCGCACATGTACAACTCAAAGCATCCACGCACATGAGACGAGAGCCTCCCCTATGTTCAGCACAGCTACAACCGAGCTCTCCACAGCTCGACTGGCTACAACCCTTTTCAGGTGGGCTTGGGATTCCAGCCACTATGTCCCATTGATGTGGCCATGCCATTTGCAGCTACTCACACAGATTCGGCTCATGTCCAGACCAAAACAGATAAGGCAAACAACTTCATTGAGCACATCCAACATATTCGCCAGCAGGTCCATGGCATTCTGGAGAAATCAAATGCCAAGTACAAGCAGCAACATGATCAACATCGAGTGCCACACAAGTTTCATGTGGGTGACAAAGTCTGGTTGCATTTGCAAAAGGAACACCTTATCGGAGCCTATCGGAAACTCAGACCACTCCGATATGGGCCTTACACCATTACCAAGGCTATGGGAGACAATGCATTTGAGCTCAACATTCCCCCATTCCTTGGCCTGCACCTAGTGTTCAATGCGGACCGCCTTCGGCCATACTTTCCACCATTACTAGACACATCTGACATTACAGAACAGCTCACACCCACAGAGTTGAATCCAGATTGCATGGAACACGTTGCAACTGATCGGATCTTGGACACACATATCAAGCACACTTGCCAGCAGAATATCCAACTGTATCAAGTTGTCAAAGCATGCCAACTCCTTCACCAGGGACCAAGTTCAGTAGAAGTTTCCTCATCTCATGGAGGAACTCAACGCAATGGGGACCATTGCTTCCTAAGGGGGGAGGAATGATCCAGGTGGATATTGATGGCCACCTGCCAAGTCCACTTGGACCCCCATCACTGTTTATTTCAGCGTTTCAGTTTCCTTAATTGTAGCACAGTTTATTATTTTTAGCAGTTTTTCGGGTCCTGAACTTCTGGAGCCGTTTTGAGGCCCTAAACGACATTTTTTGGGAAAACTGGTCCAAGACCAATGGTGCTCTTCCCAAAGTTGTAGTTCTCAGATAGATATTTCTAACGAGGTATTGTGCACGTCAAATGGAGATCGTATGCCAAAGTTACGACCCCGAGAAGTTGATGTACCAATTTACCCAAACGGGGCCCACAGTTTGGCGTTTCATCTTCTAGGGTTAGGTTTTTGGCTGTTTAGGGTTTTCCATTGTTTCTCAACAATAAATAGGCCTTCGAGCCTCATTGTAACAGAGTTTAGAGGCATGTAGTCGCCACATCTCTTCTCAGAGATAAGCTACCATCGCCCTAGCTAGTGTATTTCCATTGTTGTTTGTAAGAATATTTCAGTATTTTACATTAATGAAATGAAGTATTATTTCCACTGCATCTCTGTGTTTATGGTTATCTCTGTAATTTGTTGTGTTCCTATTTAAATCCGGATCACCAGTGTTCTCTTGTCCTGTGAAGCATATCACTACTCTTTGAAATTTATGGTGTTCCTAAACTCCTTCCCTACCACTTGTGGGATTATTTTCTTCGATATGTGATGCTATGAAGCCTGTGCATGGAGGAAATTCTGTAGAACCATGGCATGATTCTTAACCTTTTTCTAAGAAGGGGTCACTTGTCTCTGGTGATGTAGTGGTAGTGACCTAAGGTTGCATGCTAACCAGTTCGACTTTTGTTTCTAGTAGGAACAGTTTCTTGCTTGGGATGTTGGATTATGGACCAAAGCCATTAATTGGGCTTACAAAGATTATGTGCCTTGTAAATCTACGAATTTCACTAGAAATGAAGAGGGAAGTTGTCGGTGTCGCCACCCTACATTCTGTGTTTTAAACCCTATCAGCTCTAGAAAAATGCGTTAGTGCTTTTAGGTTACAAGATTTTCTCTTGACCCTTATTATCTGTTGTTATTACTATGAGTCTGTGTGGTTCAAGTTTGTGTACCTCATGTTAAATTTTACGGGGGTTCATTGTGTCTTACGCCTTGTGGTTTCTTGGTGAGCTGGTGTTTCTACCTGGAGGAGGTATTTTGCACCTGTGGTTTACTGGTATTTTTATTTGTGTTGGCTCCAGCTAGCCTGTATTCCTTATATCTTCTGGCCTTTCATCTGTCTCGACCAGTTTAGTCTCAATCCCCTCATTTTGGGTTTGTTGGGCTTTAGTAACCTCATCAAGCTTCGTTCTTTTTGGTGCAAAATGCCCTGGAAACATATGAGTAGCCGCAAGGGAGCTAGTGGTAGAGGATCGTAATGGCGATTGCATGCCGAGGCCTAGGCCTAGGAAGCCATTGCTATCTTCCACTCTGCTACACCTTCTGATATTCGTGAGGAAATCTACCAACTTGAAACTCTCACCACTAATAACCGCCAGGCATATTCCGACTCTAAAATTATGAAGGAGGTAGAAAATTGGGTTTGATCTGTAAACTGTCATGGGTATTCCACTGGACATTTCGTCACAACAAATCTAATAATATTATATTAAAACTGTGGAAATTCTACATTATTACAATTTGTTAAACTTTAAGATATGTGGATTTAACTGTAATTAGCGCATGCATGCAAATGAAAATTATGCAGAAAAGTATAGAACGACAAAATAAACACACACACAGGACACAAGATATGCTCTGTGGGAAACCCTTTCGGGAGAAAACCCAGCTAGAAGGTGAGGTCGCTTCGCTCTCTTTTTATATCTGGAAATATGGTTGTGGGTAAAAAGAAGTAATGCCAGTGGCCTGAAGGCTATTACAATGCATAAATCCTCTCTGTGTGCTCTACCTCCTATCTCTCCTGGCTATATTTGCTCAGCTATAGAACAAAATTCTCTCGAAAGAATGGGATGCCTCTTCCTCCTAGTGACCCGATTATAATACAACCTGGTAGCCTACTAGTGGTTAAGTTTGACTACATCAACTCTTAACTAGAGTTACAAAATAAAATCTTATATAGACTTTTACATCACAAACACATGGCTAGCTCCTTTTCCATGAATAATGGGGGTTGACGCGGCATCCTTCCAAACTATATGTGTGAAAACAGGAAGGTCAACTTCTAAGTGGCATAACTTTTGCATACAAACTTTGATTGACGCGCTTCTTGCATCGTTGGAAAGATCTCTATGTGTAGAATAGCATGAAAAGGTGTGGCATTATAGAGACAAAATTTTACCCCCAGAATACATCATTTGATCCTCAAAACGCTCCTGGAAGGTTTCAGACCATGTTTCACCAAACTAGGTCTCGCCAATAAAAACAGTCTCGTGAGCTTATTCCTCCACTTTTTCCACTCCAAATGCATCGAGATGGATGAAAAACAATATAATGATCCAATTCAGATCACACCTCCCCATTTTGGGAGGCTTTTGGTCCCAAAACCTTTTACTAAATGAGGAGAGGAAATTTTTCCTCCACCTTCGCTCTGGTGTACCATTTAGCTTTGCCTGGTAGTTGTCCCTTCATCCCAATCTGCCAAAGGTCATGTTGCCCCTATCTTGTAGTTCTAGATGTCTTCTACAAAACTGTATCTTTTGTCAACTCTGCCTAAACGTATGGAGTCAAATCCTCCACATAAGGTAGGACCTATTCCTCTTCCCAATCTAGCATGGAAGGCTCATAGAGTTTCAAATTCTCTACATTCACGACTGAGCAAATGCGCATATCTAGTGGTAAACTGAGTCGATAGGCATTATCACCCACATTTTCTAGTATCTCAAAGGGACCATACCTTAGGGCCTTAATTTTCTTATTAGGCCCCTGCAACCTCTCCTTGTTCAATTGTAGCCATACTCTATCTCCCACATTGAATGATTTCTTTATTTTGTGATGATCATGCTTGGCCTTATACTTCTCCTGTGACTTATGTAGTGTTTCTTGTACCTATAGATGGATTTGCCTGATCTTCTCTATAAAATTTTCATCCCTCAAAGCATCTCTTGTAAGATCTTCCCTCACTCCTCCTTACTACCCATATGCAATATCCAAAGGTGAAAGTGGCAAATATCCAAAACAAGTCTCAAATGGGGACTTTTGTGTAGAAGTGTGGACTGATCTATTGTAAGAATGTTGTATATATATCAGATTTTCATCCCAGGTATTTGGATGCTTCTGGTTGTATCCCCTTAGAAGCTACATCGAAGTCCCATTAACTACTTCTGTCTACCCATCTATCTATGGATGAAATGATGTCGATCTCTTCAACTTTGTGTCCATCTTCTCCCACAATGTAGTCCAGAATGCACTAAGAAATCTTGTGTCCCTGTCTGAAATGATGCTCCTTGGTATCCCAAAGTGCACCCAGACCTATCCAAAGAACAAGTTTGTTGCTTCTTGTCCACTGTTGGTCTTTTTAAAGGGCATCAACACACATCTTGTTGAATCTGACAACTACCATAAACATGTAGTCATGTCCCTCCCTAGTTGTCGGTAAACCTCCCACAAATTCCATGAAAATGATTTCCCAAGGATGAGTAGGTACAGGTAAGGGATGATACAAACCCTGTTTCTTATTGCTAGGCTTGTTGGTACAACAAAGCATGCATCCTCTTATGAACCTAGCTACCTACTCTTGCATCTTGGGCCAATACACATACCTTTGCAATTTAGCCATGGTATTCCCTATACCAAAGAGCCCTGCAACCTTGGAGGTGTGAGCCTTTCTAATTAGTTGCAATCGCTCACCTTTAGGAATGCATAGCTTATCCAGCCTGTAGAGTAACCCATCCTAGAGATGGTAGTCAACAATGTTGTTGCCATCATGCACATGAATTTGACTTTGCAACTGTTGATACACCTCATTGAAGTCCTCATCTTCTGAATACGCCTCTCTATATGCATCATGGGTGAATGGATCCATGTGCATAAGAGTCCCCAAAGTTGTAATATTTGATGTGGGTGGCCTTGAAAGCATATCATCCAACTTGCTCGTGCTTCCTTTCTTATACTTGATCACCAAATGAAACTATTGTAAAAACCCCATCCACTTGTAATGCGTAGTCTGTTGTAGCTTACTCTGGGCCTGCAAGTACTGTAATGACTGATGATCTGTGTGCATTATCATCTCCTTTCCCATCAGATAGTGCTTCCACTTCTTCACGGCTTGCACCATGGCATATAACTCCTTATCTTAGGTAGGGTGTTAAGAAATACCCCATGAAATACTTTAGAATGGTAGCAAAAGAGCCTTCCTCCTTGTTGTTGAGCCTCAAACCTGCACCTTCCTATACACCCTCTCAGCCTTCTTTTTCCACTTACTTCATCCACCAAGCTGTTAAATCATTGCATTATAGTCTAAAAAGAGCTTCTGACATGGTTTTCTAACTATGCTTATGATTGTTGTTTGGTTTAGATTTTTGTTCAAGCAGCTGCGGAAACTTGTCAGTTTCCGCAGCCAGCACAGGTTTCCGCAGCCATTTTGTTAAAGGCTATGCTACAGGTGTCCTATGAATAAACGAGCCACATGGGCAAGCTACAGGTGACGTGTACATGGAACGTGTCCCTTCAGATTAGCCAAATCATCCATAAACGGTCACAGTCAACAAGGGTCAAAGGCAAAGCCAACCAAGGAATTTAGTGGTGGCACGTCTCTGTTTTGAGCACGTGAAGGTTTACGTGGCACAGTCCTCAGCTCACGGAGATATCGGCACACCTGGAAATCAACCCCGTAACCTGGATCCAGCAGCTACCACTCCGAAGATTTAATGAACATGATGACCATTACGCTAGATCTCGGGCTGAGGAGATCTACGTGTCTCTGGCAACGCAGTTAACAGCATAGGATTTAGGAGTTAGTTACAACACTTTTCATTATAAATAACGTGTTGATAAACGTTGTGTAGAAGCTTTGGATATGTAATTTTTAAACTGTTTTTATTATCACCCCACTACACTCTGTTTAACGTATTTTGCTGTTGCTTTAATACATGAGAAGACTACTTTCCTGAGCTCGTTTTTGTGACTGTTCATTGACTGGCTGAGGTGGCAAAGGGCCCATGCGCACTAAAGCTTTGTATAGTTCTCATTTGATTTATTATGTTTCTGCTTTCATAATTATTAGCTTGTATAAAACATGTTGTTTTGATGTTCTTTAATTCACTGTTGTTTACATTTCCATTTATGTTTTCTTATAGCTGTCAGCTGATCAGTGCTTTTCTACAGGTTTTCTTAGGCAGCCCGGGCAAATTTTCATCTTTTTGACAACTACTGACATATGAGATCATCTTGTCCTTCCTGCTAATTTTCATTTTCTGAAGTTTAATTCCAGCACTGTCATTTTTCAAATTGTGTTTTGCTTATTTATTTTTCTGCTACTTAGACATCATACTACTCATTTGTTTATGGTTTCTTTCTATAGTCAAGTGACTCTATTAGTAAGGAATCAAAATATTACTTATTGTAGTGTGATTTAGTTTTCTTTCTTGCAATTTAGATATCATATTGCTTAACTTATTCATGATTGCTTCCCATAAGGTAGATTGAGCTGAAGGGTAAAGGATCAGAAGAGTTGAAGTAGTGTGATTAGTTTCCTTTATGCAATTTAGATATCATATTGCTTAACTTGTTCATGATTGCTTCCCATAAGGTAGATTGAGCTGAAGGGTAAAGGATCAGAAGAGTTGAAGTAGTGTGAATTAGTTGCTTTGCTTTCAGTCTTTGAGTTGCTTTAAGTTCAGTTTTTACTTTCTTTTTCATACAGCAGTAAGGATATTGGGCCATTGTCATTAGTTCACTGTTTGATACATTTACTTCCTCTTAAGAATTGATTTCATTACAGTTATTTTAGAGCTTTCTTTTTGAACACTTTTAAGTTTGGAAAATCACTGTAGAAATCACCATTACCATCCATACTTAACTTTCATTTTCGCCATCACACACTAGGGAATCCATAAAAGATAAATCCAAAAACAACTAAAAAAAACTCAAAAACGACAAAAGACTAAGAAAATGGTTATCTTGTACATATAGTACACTTCACTTCGTCAGTTTACGAATCCCGGATTGACATTTTAATCAGCAATTTAGAACACACTAAATTGACCAAACACTTGCATCAAGACAACTCCCATAACATACCCACTCACATCTGTCTCCACGTCAAAGGGTCGTTGCAAGTTTGGTAATGCCAAAATTGGTTCTTGAATAATCTTCTTCTTTAGCTCCTCGAAATCCTTTGGCCTTTTCCCCACTAGAAACTCTTGCCACTTGTTGTTATGGCATGGAGCGGTGTTGTTACCGTTGAAAACAAGGCTATGAATTTCCTCACGTATTATGATGCCCCAATGAAACTGCTGACCTCGGAAACATTAGTAGGCATTGGGCCATTTCATGATGCTCTCCATCTTGGAAGGATCTATCTTCAACTCTCCTCCACTGATCACATACCCCATATACACCAAGGATTGTTGCGCAAAATCGCACTTCTTGAGATTTGCTAGCAGTTGTTGCTTCTTCAATGTTTCCAACACCTGCGTCAAATGTGAAATATGCTCCTCCCAGGTAACACTATATACTAGTATAAAATCCAAATAGACAATAACAAATGAATCTATAAAAGGGCGCAACGTATCATTCATTAATCTCATAAACGTAGTTGGTGCATTACATAGGCCAAATGGCATAACTAATCACTCATACAAACCTTGCCTAGTTTTGAAGGCAGACTTCCATGTATCTTCTTCTTTGACTCGAACCTGGTGATATCCAGACTTCAAGTCCATCTTGGTGAAATACTTTTCTTGCTGCAACTGATCTAGCAGATCATCTATCCTAGGCAGGGGGTATTTGTTCTTGAGCATGATTTTATTCAATGCCCTGTAATATATACACATTTGCCAAGTCCCATCCTTATTTGGCACAATGATGATGGGTGAACCACATGGTGGTGTACTTGGTTGAATGACACCTTGTTCCAGCATCTGGTGCAACTTTTCTTCACCTCATGTTGATTTGGGGTGGCATCGGATGTGCTCTAGCCACGAAATTTGGTGGAGAGGTTGGGGCACATGGGATCTCCAATACCCAGAAAGGGTTTGGGCAGATTCTAAACAGATCAGGAGATATTAAAATAAATAATATTTGTAATGGAGTCCCTAAGTCTAAACTTAGGGAAAATAAAATATTAATGGGCATTAATATGAATCTGTGTTAGAATGGTCCAAAAAACATGGATCAAGCCAGATCTAATCTTAGCCGTTGATTAGGGACTTAATCTCGGCCATTGAGATGTCAACATGAAAAGTATAAGAGGAGGCTTGAGGGTCACTTAGAGAGCACACCAGATGATCAGTCATTCTATTCTCTAGAGCGGGGTTTGCTAAGAGAGATAGAATCAATGATCATGAGAGCAGCTGAGGGGAATTGAGTATAGAGAAATAGAGAAGGCAGAGATTGTGCCAGGAGAGCAGCGCAGCAGCCAAGGAGGGTGACACAGAGCTAGGAAGGGCTCACATAGGGCCACGCAGAGGCAGCCAAGTGTTGCGCAAAGCACCAGAGGGGCCAGCGTAGCTAACGCTGAGGCTCCCAGAGCTGATGCAGGGCCTCCTAGGGCTGACGCTGGGCCAGGAGAGGCTGACGCATTCCAAATTGGGGCAGACGCTGGGGTTACAGAGCAGTTTTGTGTTGAGGAACTGTTGGAAGGATTTTTCGGGGTTTCAGCCATGACATTTCTCTCAAACTGTGAGGTATAGGTGCTAAGGAAATTCTCTATTGGGTAGGCCAGTTTCAGCACCCAGATTGTACTCATATATTTCTTAATAAGAAAAATCTCAGATAGCTACACCGGTTTTCCCGCATTGGGTTTTTCCGGGGACATTGGTCCAAAATGAATGGTGTCATTTGGTGTGTGTTGGAGAGGTAAATCCCCTCTGCGGACAGAGGCGATCCCACTAGCCCAAAATGGGTCTAGCAACAATCAATCACGCTATCATGCAAGTTCCTAGTTGCAAATTGAAAGTGGATTATGAAAACCAACCTAGAGTCCAACGCTAGTGTCGTAGACGAGTTGATATCCCCGTTCCCTTGCTCCGGCAGGTCACGATCCTCACGATCCCCGCGAATGGACACCTGCACATGCAAAGAACGAAGCGAATACAAGCATAAAATCCACGAAATACAACTATATATCGGTCAGAAAAGATATAGATCAAACATTATCATCATGAACAATAAAATCGGAACCATAATAATAGTCGTTTATTAATGAATAAGCAGAGAAAAGTACAACCAATGTTCTGACGTTGAATCTCTCCTCTGGCTGGGCGAACAGCTACACATGCCTTGCAATAGACCTTCTCTCTCTCTTTGCTTATGGATACACAGCTCAGACTTCCGGCAACATGACCTCCCTATGCTCCAAGACTCTTACTATCACTCAAGACAAGCGTTATCACTACTAGCACTATCACCAATACTCAAGAACTAGCTTGTCAAATGCATGAGGATGGACTTTTATAGATGGAGAAGGGAAGAAGATACAATGCATCCAGACACTCATTATGGATTGGCATTATCCCCAAAAAGCCGCTGTGGATAGATGTAAAGGATAGATGATGAGTCTCGACATCTAGAAGGTCAGCTTTATTCCCAAAAGACTGCATGACAATGAAGGGAAAAAACATCCGGGCGCGCGTTTGTCAAAAATCTCTTCCAAACTTGGTTGGCGCGGGTGTTACTCTATGACAGAGCGCCAATGGTCGCGGGTGTTACATTGTGGACCTGCGCCAATGGAAAAAGGGCACTTTTTAGGGATATTTTGCAGGAGGTGTCTTCAGGGCACATGAAGTCCATACTGAGGGGAACATAATGCAAGTGTTTTTAAGTTATGTCACTGCTCACAGGTCCCGGAATGAGTCCTCCAAAGTACGGGAAAGGGGTAACAGGACGGTGACAAATTACTATGTAACAGATGCCCCCTAAAGCATGAGGCCCGAGAGAGAGAGAGGGGTGAAATGCTTTACAAGAACACATGTAGCCGCCGCGGAGAATCTGCATCGAGAGATACAACTGATAACTCAAGTACCTGATGTATGTGGTATGGTCACAGCCATCCATAAGAGAGTACATGATAATCTAGATCGATAGTATGGGCGCAGCCATCTGGTTAGGATCAATGAATAGACTCAGGTATGGTCGCAGCCATCCAATGAATGAGTCATGTGACAAGAATCACGCCTGGATTACAACAGACAAAATCCAGGGTCTTGCGCTCCATCTCGACCCGAACAAAAGTACAAGTTCAAGCATGCGAATATATGAGCTGAAGTCGAACATGCATGAACATCGTCTGATTACCAGTCAATAATGGAAACTGTTAACAGACGCGAGAGGTTCCACCAATAATGACAATGGCCCTCAAGGTACTATAGGTACAATCTACGGCGTGCGAATTAGTGATCTGATGTCGAACACCCGTAGAATCATTCGATCGGAGACCAATGATGAAAACCTCACATCGAACACGAAGAACCTGCCATTGAGGCATGCAGGCTCCAAGGCACCGGAAGGGAGTCTCTAGATCAGCTTCCTGGATAATGAGCTGAAGTCGACAGGAAGTGACCTTGATCAAAGGTGGGCCATAATGTTTCCCACATCATCGACACGAGACAGAGAGATAATGTTGTGAATCAGGATTATGTGAGCTATCAGAGGGAGGTTGTTCTTCTGCAGAGGTCAACTTCTCTTGAACATATCAGCGGCACGACAGTGGAATTGGCAGTATTTGACATCAATGGATCAGAGGTCATGGTGACGAGGCAATGAGCAGATGAGAGGTCAAACAAGATTACCCAAATCCACAGGGGCAAGTGAAAAATGAGATGAGATATCCCCACCCAGACACGAAAGCAGACAAGTGCCATGTTCAAGAGCGACATACTGCCGACACGACAATAATTATGGTTCCATTTTTTCCCCCGCCATTTCTGGCGAGTACCCCAATTATTTTTAACAAGCTTGATGGGGATAGCATGTGCTTGTGAAGTGTCATTTCGATGGAATCCGATGTCATCAGGTTTTACGAGTCTGACAAAGGAAGAACTCGGCGTCTTTTCATGTTTAGAGAGTTTGAAAAGACAACAGAAAAGAAAACTCCAGGGTGTCCTTTTTCGTAAAGTTGTGTCTCTCGAGCCCGAAAAAGTATAAAACAATGCTCGAAAGAACCGCCCGACCATTACGATCGAGGAGTACTTTTCATGAGTGGTGATTTCGACCTGAAAAAAGTAAAAAATCGATCGAAACCACGTCGCTTCGTAACCGTTAACGAACCTGAAACGACAAAGGTCCGACGATCTTTTCGTTTTTTACACGGTCGGAAAAGAGTTTAAAGACGACCGCCTCTTATTCACGTTTAACGAGTCAAGAGGGGTAACTCGGCGATCTTTTCACATTTAAATGGTCGGAAAAGAGCTGAAAGAAGACCTCCATTTTTATTCTCTTTAACGAGTCAAAAAGGGAAAAATACTCGGCAATCTTTTCATTTTTTACGAGTCAGAAAAGAGCTTAAAAGGAGACTCGTCCTAGAGGAACGAGTGGTATAAAGGGTAGCAACTGGTTCCGGAAATGGTGGAATTGCTTAAAACATATAATGGTCAAGAGGCTGGCTAATAAAACCACTCATCGTTGCGGTTCCTCAGGAAAGGATAAACAACCAAGTGAAAGCATATGATCAGCCAAAGAGATGGTGGCGATGGAATGAAACAACCAGGGCTCATCTAACAGAATTTAGCAGATAAAAGGCAATCACGAGATGTAAATCAGGTATGGGTTCATTTTTACACAAGCTTGAACCATGGAGAACTTTTCTTAGATTCGGTTTCATGTTTACACAAGCTTGAAACGAAAAACTATGCTTGTTATAAGTTCGCATGCCCCCAGCATAATAACACAAATCGAGGTACATGCCCCCTAAGTTTCATTGCATTCAACGAGGTGGATGGAATGAAGGTTCACTCTCGAGATCTGTGAAAGACTCGACTTGTATTTTACGAGATCTTAATCAAAAGACTCGATTTGGAAAGGGAGTTGTTTCATTTTTTAAGGAGCTTGACATAGGAAAACGAACTATGCTCCGACCGACCTTGTTTCATTTTTTAAGGAGCTTGATATAGGAAAACAAACTATGCTCCGCCCGAACTTCATCATAATGAACAGGAAGTCGGTGCTGCCGAGAATGCCACTCCCGGTGGAAGGACCACATCTCGGAAGTCATGACCCAATGCCCCCAGGACACTGTGCACGACGACGGCATCGCTGGATACAGGCACGGGATAGGTGGCCACGTAGTTGATCTGCGGTGGGGCAGATGCAACTGGTGGATGAAAACCAGGAGGGGATGACAACTGCGCAGGAGGGACCCGTGGACAAACGAACGATAATTGATCGATAGTCACAATTCTTCCATCGTGCGGAAAGAAAACCACACGTAAAAGTGAAGAGACAAGGGCCCCCATGGCATATACATAGTCACGGCCAAGGAGAAGACTGAAATCTAAAGCACCTTGGGTAACCGATACGTCTATATAGACGGTTTTGCCTCCCAAAGTAATAGGGAACTTTGGAAGGATCCCTAATGGTTGAGTAGTTCCTCCGTCAAAAGCCGTCAGATTCGGTGTGACTGGCTGAAGCTGTGGGGAACCTAAAGCTTGCCAAGTAGTGGCAGGCATAAGACTGACAGATGCACCTTCATCCAAAACAGTGCCAGGTATCGCCTTATTATAGGCGTGTATCGGGATCCAGAAAGGCACATGGGATGGAAGGCTGGGGTTAGTCAAACGACTCCAGTCGAAGGAAACGACTGAACTACTTGGTGGGGGAATCGTATGATTGCCCCCCTGCTCTACAAGGACCGAAGCAGGACTCTTGGGAGCAGCTGGGATAGGAGAGTCATTTCCGAGCTCAGGAGAATTTGAGGAGACGAGAAGAACATGGGAATTATGCTCTTCCGAAACAGAGTGATCGGGTGGTGAACTCGAGTCGACACTCTTTCCAACCAATGGTTGGTCTGGAACAGGCTTGGCAGAGCCAGGTTCGGGAATAGGGGCCTGGACAAGAGAAGAAATTGAATCAATCTCTTTGTCAATAGGGGGACGATCTGCGGCCGCAGAGAGACGTTGATAACCAACGGGGAGTTGGGGTGAAGGAGCTGTGAGACTTTCCAAGACAACAGAGGCTTTATCCATGAGCGGACAAAGGTGAAGGGGATGATTGCCTTCACAAAGTCTACAAGGGATTCAAATCTTCCCTTTTCCCTTACCATTTCTAGCTGATAGAGTAGGATCGCCGTGAGCTTCAGAGGACGATGAGGGGCGGGCCGGATCATGAGACCATACTTCTAAGACCCTGGGAATGCCAGGACAATCGCGAAGAAGGTGGTCCTCCTTGCACAACCTACAAGGAAATTTGACCTTCCGCGGAGGAGCAGAAGGTGGCTCGACTTGAGTTGTACTTTTAACCTCTCGCTTAGGAGTCTTCTTCTTCTTCTTAGCCACCTGGTTACTTGAATCCAAACTTTCGCCAGGCGAAGTAGAAGATGAGGACGCGGAAACAGGCGAAGAAGGGGAGAGGTCCACCTCGGAATCAACATGATGTTGTTCGGGTGGAGGAGACGGTGGAACAGGAGTCATCACACTCGGGACCACCGAGGTTGAAAACAACCATACGGGCAAACCGATGGTTAACCCAGGCAAAGACAAAGTTGCCATATACGGAGCACCGACATTTCCAAAAGAAGGAAATGGACTAGGGTTTCCATCCGGGGGAACACCTTGGCCGGTAGACTCGGGGAAGGTTGCCATTGAAAACGAGAAAGAACCCTACTCAAGCTAACACAAACAAGATCTAACCGGGTAAATGTGAATCGTGGCCGAATAAATTTTAAGACGCGAGGACATAACTTGACCTTTTCATTTTTTAAGAGTCGAGAAAAGGACAAAAAGATGACTCTAGTCGCCTTCGAATGTTTAATGAGCCTGAAGTGACAAGTGCTCAGATGGACCTTTTCTTTTAGGGAGTCCGAAAAGGAACGAAAGTGACTACTCTGGAGAAACTAGGCAAAAGGTTTACCAGACAATCCGTAAAACTGCTTATACACCTTGGCAATCGTATGAAAACCAAGGACTTTCCGTACGGCAGTCAATCTTCCCGAATGCTGTGTTCGGTGCGTTACGGCTTGTAAGGCGGCAGACACGGCTTCCTGTGGATAAAGGATGATAACCTAGTGGGGTCTCCACATATACTCGACGGTATGTGGGAGCACAAATCCGTGTTAGACCACTATCGAGTCACAAAAGGAGGAATCACCCAACCATAATGTGAAACAACAGTGACTAGGTTTAACGACGCCGGAACACGTCTCTAGCCTAGACTTCTAGAATGTATGCGTTAAGTTCCAATGCGTTGTTAGATTCATTCAGTTCATTTTACGGTTGATCTTGGATTAGGTTTCAATTTTCAGGCCTTACCGTATGTAATCTCTCACAATTTCCTAAATGCAAGCTATATGCCAAAATATATCATTTCATTCAATGAATGCTAACTACAGAAGAGTTGAGAGCTTTCACACAAACAAAAATGACCATAAAACAATCAACAATAACTCTAATGCAGCTAATGGAAATTAACAAAACTTTTCTCTAAAGTCACTAATCACTAACAACAACGAAAAGCTCTAATTTCCATTAACTAATGCAAAGCAAAAGAGATTGTTTGTTTCTTTTTTGATGGCAAAATGCACTAAACAAATTTTGAGAAACAATAACAAAGAGTAAAAAGACAAATTTCACTCAATGAAAGCACAATCAAGCCCCTAAATACCAAGGCAGTCCTTCAACCAAGAGAAGATCTCAAAGACCTCAATGGGCCATGTGATCTAAGCCCAAGACGAAGCCAAGTGGAATCCAAGTGAAAAAGAAGTAAATCACTCAAATAACGCAATAAAAAGTTTAACAACCACTAAACGAGTGCAATGGAGTAATCAAAAAGTCGACTGGACTGATAGAAGACCAAAAACTCAACACGCAAAGCCACTAGATGTCCTAGGGCTGAAATGTGAAATCGATAGAAAATGGCAAACACCCAAAGTATGCAAATGTAATCTATGCACACTTTTCATTCATATCCTAAAAATGAGAATTCTAATTATGCAAGTGTGATCTATGCAAGAGAATTCTCAAACACACGATGATTCTAATGTAATCTAAGAACCAATCAAGTGCAAATCAAGAAAAACGGGTGAGAGTTCCAAAGATCATAAACTAAAAACACTCAAATGTGATTAACACTCATACCGAGACAAACCTCCAAGTAATGATCAAAGGAAATCAAATTAATAATTTGCCAAAAAAAAACTCAAAACCAGTCAAACAAGACTCTGACACACTCCAGTGATTGAAAAAGGTGTAGCTAGACACAAAACCCAAGCTTGGAAGGCTGCAAACAAGCAAACTGGAAAAGTTCACAGGCCTGGCGCGACTGTCAGGTGGAAAATTGCGCTAATTAAGGATTGGCGCGGGCTGTAAACTAGGAAGTGGCGCCAATTGGTGCGACTGTCATGCACAAAAGAGCGCCAATCAAGTTTGCTATGCTAAAATAAAAAACAAGCAGTCCAAGGCTTGGTCGACAGTATCCAGACAGACCAGGGAGTAAGAGACAGCAAAGAATCCAAACCAGAAAGCTATCTAAGCAATCATAACAAGAGAAAACCAAAGTGCAAGACAAACTCCAAGCTGTTCGGTTCGTAAACCAAACCGGAGATTGACTGAAGTGGCGTTGATCTACTTCGCTAATGCAGAGCAATAGCGTTTCGAAGGCTACCTGGTCGTACTTCAGGCTCCATCCAAAGTTTACGAATCAAACAACAAATAGCTTCCCCAGTGGAGTCGCCAAATTGTTGGAGAGGTAAATCCCCTCTGCGGACAGAGGCAATCCCACTAGCCCAAAATGGGTCTAGCAACAATCAATCACGCTATCATGCAAGTTCCTAGTTGCAAATTGAAAGTGGATTATGAAAACCAACCTGGAGTCCAACGCTAGTGTCGTAGACGAGTTGATATCCCCGTTCCCTTGCTCTGGCAGGTCACAATCCTCACGATCCCCGCGAATGGACACCTGCACATGCAAAGAACGAAGCGAATACAAGCATAAAATCCACGAAATACAACTATATATCGGTCAGAAAAGATATAGATCAAACATTATCATCATGAACAATAAGATCGGAACCATAATAATAGTCGTTTATTAATGAATAAGCAGAGAAAAGTACAACTAATGTTCTGACGTTGAATCTCTCCTCTGGCTGGGCGAACAACTACACATGCCTTGCAATAGACCTTCTCTCTCTCTTTGCTTATGGATACACAGCTCAGACTTCCGGCAGCATGACCTCCCTATGCTCCAAGACTCTTATTATCACTCAAGACAAGCGTTATCACTACTAGCACTATCACCAATACTCAAGAACTAGCTTGTCAAATGCATGAGGATGGACTTTTATAGATGGAGAAGGGAAGAAGATACAATGCATCCAGACACTCATTATGGATTGGCATTATCCCCAAAAAGCCGTTGTGGATAGATGTAAAGGATAGATGATGAGTCTCGACATCTAGAAGGTCAGCTTTATTCCCAAAAGACTGCATGACAATGAAGGGAAAAAACATTCGGGCGCGCGTTTGTCAAAAATCTCTTCCAAACTTGGTTGGCGCGGGTGTTACTCTATGACAGAGCGCCAATGGTCGCGGGTGTTACATTGTGGACCCGCGCCAATGGAAAAAGGGCACTTTTTAGGGATATTTTGCATATTTTGCAGGAGGTGTCTTTAGGGCACATGAAGTCCATACTGAGGGGAACATAATGCAAGTGTTTTTAAGTTATGTCACTGCTCACAGGTCCCGGAATGAGTCCTCCAAAGTACGGGAAAGGGGTAACAGGGACGGTGACCAATGGTGACAAATTACTGTGTAACAGTGTGTTTGCTCTTGTTTCGTTTAGTTGTTGATCTATAATACATTGAGCATGCACTGGTGTTTATTTTCAGTATTTAATTTGTAAATAACTTGTTAAAGGAAAAATAACAAGTAGGTAGGAATAAATCAAAAAAAGTGCATGAAGGGTTTCTAAACTAAGTAGACTTGGAAACTTCAACATGGTATCAGAGCGTGATTGCAAATCACAGGAGGACTAAAAGACATCAGTCGAGCGGAGAAATAGCAGCAGAAAATAGTTGTATCGAGGTGACATAAGTTTTTTTCTAGTAGCACAAAAGCCAAGGAAGTGTGACGCGAAGCCAGCCAGAGCCACGCAGAAGAAGCTGGGAATTGCGTAGAGCCTAAGAGAGGCCATCGTTGTTGATGCAGTGGGCCATACGGCTAACACAGGGCATCCCAGGGCTGATGCAGACCCATCTGGGGTGACACAGAGCTAGCATGAGGCAGAGAGGGGCTGACGCAGTTCATAGAGAGGCAGTTGCTGGGGTCTAGAAGGTTGCAGGAATATTGCAGAGTGGAGTTGGTGAGGTATTGTAGTCAGAACAATACCTAACAGAGCAAGGTCAAAGGAGTTGCTACCGAGGGTTTCTAGCCGAGGAACCCGGATTAGTGGTGTGGTTGCACAAGATAATCAGAGTGGGGGGCATCTCGACAGCGACAGAAGGATTTCTAGGAGGGAAATGAGGACTCAGAGGGAGTCCAGAAGAGAATTTCTAGACAGGAAGTAGAGACTCAGCACGAGTCGAACAGAGAACTTCCAAGTGGGAAGTAGACTCAACAGGAGTCAAATAGAGAACTTCTAAGCGGGAAGTAGAGAGACTCAGAGGATTCGACAAGAAGGGCAGAGAGATGGCCATGAATGGGCTGAGGGATTAGGACAGGTTGGATGAGGCATCCAACTTTGTCATCTGGAAGGCTAGGATCCTGTCTGTTCTATGTGCAGACACATCGAGCTGTAGTCAGGTGGACTACAGGTGATGAGGGGTAGGATCCTCGAGGTACCCAGCCTCTTGGATTAGACCTTGCTACGGGAGCCCCGACAAGGAGTAGCAGGACTGGTTGAGTCGAGTAGAGACAGATGCGGATGAGGCGGCAGAGAGAGCTACAGTGCAGGAGTCTCGAGACAGCGCGAGGTTAGTAGGCTGCAGCAGTGCGAGAGGCACATGAGTGTTGCACCAGTGTAGGATGGCATAGAGAGGTGTGCAACGATGCAAGATGCAAGGAGTTGTTGCAGCAACGTAGAGGTCAGAGAGGGAGCGCTTATCAGCGGCAGAGGGAGATTGAGCATCAGTGGGTGTCTCTAGACCAATAGGGATGTCAGTTGGGAGATTAGTTACTTACTTCTCAGTAACTGAGTTGCAGTGCAACAATGGGCAGCGCGATGCAACATGATGAGAGGAGGTGCAATGCGGATGTAGTGCTGGGAGAAAGGACCAACAACAGCACAGATGCAAAGGGAGTTGTCATACAGATGTAATAGTGGCAGTGGTAGAACCATGGGCAGCAGTATAGGATGCAATAGGGCAGAGGATGTTGGGTAGGAAGGCCTAGCATCAACACAGGTACCGATGTCGGATGATCAGAGTAATACTCAATGAGGAGTATTGCTAGAGCACAGTCCTCGCTAAGAGGGTGTGTTGATTTGGGGTAGCATTGGATGTGCTCTAGCCACGAAATTTGGTGGAGAGTTTGGGGCACATGAGATCTCCAATACCCAGACAGGGTTTGGGCAGATTCTAAACAGATCAGGAGATATTAAAATAATTAATATTTTTAATGGAGTCCCTAAGTCTAAACTTAGGGAAAATAAAATATTGATGTGTATTAATATGAATCTATGTTAGAATGGTCCAAAAGACATGGATCAAGCCAGATCTAATCTTAGTCATTGATTAGGGACTTAATCTCGGTTGTTGAGATGTCAACAGGAAAAGTATAAGAGGAGGCTTGAGGGTCACTTGGAGAGCACACCAGATGATCAGTCATTCTATTCTCTAGAGTGGGGTTTGCTAAGAGAGATAGAATTAGTGATCATGATAGCAGTTGAGGGCCATTGAGTGCAGAGAAACAAAGAAGGCAGAGATTGTGCCAGGAGAGCAGGGCAGCAGCCAAGGAGGGTGACGCAGAGCCAGCAAGGGCTCATGTAGGGCCATGCAGAGGCAGCCAAGTGTTGCACATAGCACCATAGGGGCCAGCGTAGCTGACGCAGAGGCTCCCAGAGTTGACGTAGGGCCTCCTGGGGGTGACACAGGGCCAGCACTAGGCCAAGAGAGGCTGACGCAGGGCCAACGCTGGGCCAGGAGAGGCTGACGCAGTCCAGATTGGGGCAGATGCTGGGGTTGCAGAGCAGTTTTGTGCTGAGGAACTGCCGGAAGGATTTTCCGGGGTTTCAAGTAGGAGATTTCTCTCAAACTGTGAGGTATGGCTGCTAAGGAAATTCTCTGTTGGGTAGGCCAGTTTCGACACCCAGATTGTACTCTGATATTGCTTAATAAGAAAACCCTCAGATAGCTGCACTACTTTTCCCGCATTGGGTTTTTCCAGGGACATTGGTCCAAAAATAATGGTGTCGGTATGTTTGTTCTTGTTTCTTTAGTTGTTGATCTGTAATATGTTGAACATGCACTAGTGTTTATTTTCAGTATTTACTTTGTAAATAACTTGTTAAAGGAAAAATAACAAGTAGGTAGGAATAAATCAGAAAAAGTACATGAAGGGTTTTTAAACTAAGTAAACTTAGAAACTTCAACACCTCACTTGCTTCTATAACACACTGTCTGTACAACCCAATATTTGGCAATGGGGAGTCTCACAATAGTTGGATATCGTGCTCTACTTCTCTCTTAGGTGGTAACCCTTTAGGCTCTCGGAACACATCCTTGTATGTCTGTAACAACTCCTACAATTGTTGTTTTTGTTTTTAATTACACCCCTCCAGGGATGCCTTGCGTCTTATTGACTCCTCTTCAGACTGACTTTCTCTTAAAAACAATAAAACATACTTCTTGTTGGAACTAATCAGTTTCTTGGCTTGGTTAGCACTTACCAGTGAAATTTCGACTTGCCTTTGTACGCGTTGATGATGAACAATTTTACATCCTTGATTAGCCGGTATTGGTTATCTCTCCTCATGAATATTGCATCACGCATGTACATGTATGGACTCTCAAACACGACTCCACAAACATCAAGGGGAATCACATCCAGATCTACTTCATCAATAAAATCAACACTGATAACAAATTTTGCATTGTTTTTTTACCTTCAACTTTGAATCCTTATTTGCCCATCCTAGTGGATATGGTTTTGGATGATCACAAACTTCCATCCCCACCTTCTTGACCAACTATGTTGCAATGAGATTCGCCTATGATCTGGAGTCAAAAAGAGCATCAAACTTTGGCTTATTGACCTGTATCTTTATATGGAAGAGTCTGGTCATTTCTTTCTCTTCCTGTTGCCGAAGGCTACTCAGATTTACCTCCTTCTACACTGATGTACATAAAATCTTCTCATCCATGTCCGAGATGCTTTCAACTTGGTTGCTTGAATCAATGGCGATGAGATTCTTCTTCTTCTTATCTTTCTTCTTATTCTTTGCGTTTAACTCTAGATGCAAGTTCCAGTATTTCTCCTTTCTATGGCCATCAATGTTTCAGTGGTTGCTAGGATATTTGCATTGGTGTACTGTGGTTGTCACCTTTTTTTCTTTTCACCCTTTTCGCTTCTTCTTCCCCTCCTTAGAAGTTTTGTGTTTCTCCTTCTGCTTCGATCCACTTGATTGTGTTTTTTTCAGGCCTATGTTCTCTAGGTATTGTGCCTGTACACAAACCTTGTCCACTAATTTGGCTTGAAAAACATCACTTGCTCACGCAGATGGCGTTGCAGACCCCCCAAATACTTGAGGAGTACATCTGGGTTCTTTGGAGAGATACCCAACATTATAGCCATCTTTCTGAATTCTGTGGTGTACTCCTACACACTTTGGCCCGACTTTTGCCTAAAGTAATGCCACCGGATCCACTGGTCCTCCACGTACCCAATGGGATAAAATTGTGACTTAATGAGGGTTTTGAAATCCTCCCACTTAGTCACTAGAGGTTCTCCCTCCAACCTCAAGGTTTTCGTGTGGCTCTCCCACCAAGTCAGTGTAATGTCCCTTAATAATAAATAATAAATATTAAAAATAATAAATAATAATAATAATAAATAATAAATAATATAATATAATATTAAAATACAAGAAAATAAATAATAAACAATAAATAAAAAATAGTAATAGTAAATAAATAATAAATAATAATAAAATAATAAATAACAATTCTAAAGCTCTAAATAAATATAAATAAAAATAAACAAAAAAATAGTAAAAATCAGTAAAGCTATCAAAAAGTAAAAACAAAAGAAATAAAACAAGAAAGCAATAAAGTTGCATGTTGATACATGGAGTGTGTGCATGTGGTTCCCCTTCCAATGCTTGCTCTATTTAATAGATGGTAAAGAAGATGAGAGGCATTCCATCATTCCATGATTCCATCAACCATTCTCTTGGGAGAATAGTGTTATGAGACAAAGGATTCCCTAGCAGTAGTACGTTGATTGAGGGCTCGGGGGTGGCCAGTTGTAGCAAGATTTTGTGCAATTGAGCCTACGGTTGGGTGGAGAGTCGTCCCCAAGACTTTGTTGCAGTTAGCAGAATTCAACTAGCGTTCAACCCCAAAATCACAAGTGAGAAACATCATCACCACAGGTAAGTTGTCTCTACTCATATTTCTGAAATTTGATGTTAATTAGTTGATAAATTGCGTGTTGATTATAAATCGCATGATTAATCTAATTAATTACATGTTTTTATTTCGGGATTGTTACATATGGTATAAAAGCTTAGACTCAAACCCTTAGGGCCTATGGGAATTTTAATGTAAATATATATATATATATATCTAATATCTAAATTTTATATTTTTTTTGTTTAATCTAACTCAAAATCTTCGATAAATTATTTCACAAAAATAAATAATTAAATAAAACTTTAAATCAAATTTCTTACCATACATATTTTCAATCTATTTTGTTATCTTGCCATTAGATATTGCATGCCCATTTTTTATTTATTATGGGTCAGCGCCATGATTGAAATTGAAATAGAAATAGTGTATAATTTTACTTATAAATTTTCCTATATTAAATAATTAAATGCATATTCTATTTAGTAATTGAAAGTGTAAAATAACTTTATTATAATTATGCTCTTAATTCTATTTCTATTTATTTTTATTTGTTTAGATTAAATAGTTTAAGGTGTGGTTCGTTAACTCTCACTTTAAATTTAGAAATCATAAAATTTAATATGCATGGAATCTATAATTTTGCATCCATTATAGTAAGAGATATTACAAAGTTATAATTATCATAATACTAAGCGTAGCATTAATAGTGATTAATATTTTTAAAACTATTTTTCAAAGTTTTCTCTTTAAATAAATAATTAAGAGAAATTTATAAATGAATATTTATACACGTGGCAGACACTTGAAGCAAGGTAAATAATGTATTGAAGGACCCGATAGGTTTTACCCCGCAACCTATAATTTACTAAAAGGCCCAGACAGATTTCGATCGCGCAACCTAACCCTCCAATGGCATCACTATGTGCTGCTGTTAAGGGATATACATAAATTTTTGGTATATATATTTTTATTAAATAAAATATATGCGGACATTGCGCAAATTTGGGGAATCAAACTCTGGATTATCACTAAATGTGCATATTTTTTTTTTTTATAATCTTTGTATGCACATTTTTTATTTTTTTATTTTTTTTGTTATTATTTTTTTTAATCTAGGATAATGGGAGAGTTATCCTGAACAAATCCAAGATCAAATTTCACTGGCTGTCACTATAAACCTAGGCTACGTGCAACAGCCTGCAAACCGCACAATAGCAAAAAACTTATGTCTCAACAAAAGCCGAGACGTCCGCTATGGGGTCGCCTACTCTTCTAGCGAAACATTATTCACAACCGTTTCACAAATCTTAGGTATAGAGAGAGCCCTAAGAAATAGAGAGGCCTTAATCTAACATCCGTTAATTCGAATTTTAAATATGAAATTTTAATATTGTGTGGAGTGCTCCTAATTTTGCTAAGAGAGAATTCAATTAGTACAAAGTGACATTACGTATACTTTTTACAAACCCTTGCTTATTCATAAAACAATTTATGACCTTACAAATTATTTCATATACATGTGTATAATTAATTACAATTTATTCTACGCAAGGAAGGTCAGTCACAGTTATAGAGGATAGTGGATCACTGCGGATTCATCAATGCATACAAAGGAGCATAAGTTAGGCTCGGAATTATATATCTTAATTTTGTAATACTTATATGAATTACAATGTGAAGCAATGAAATTAAAGTGCGAAGTTATGAAAGGGTGAGTTAGAATATAGATAGGTTAAATATATTGGTAATAAATATAGAAAATTAAAGTTAAATATAAAAATTATATGAAAATATTTTTGTAAATATAATGTTTAAATATTAAGTAGAGAATATTAATAGTATGTTAGTGCAACTGATCCTTCTTTTCATATATTTATATGTGTATTGTGTTGTGCTTTTATGTTATTATATATAATATAATATAATATAATATTATATTATATTATATGTGATATAAGTTTTAATATAATATAATATTATATGTGATATAAGTTTTGATTGTGATCGTGTATAAGCTTATTTTGGTAATTCTAATATTGAGTTAAAACAAGTCTAAATTTCATTTATTTGGTTATTATTTTTCCTTTGTTCTTTGTAAAATAATTGAAATTACATCAATTATAAATATTTTGGATTTTTGCATTGGAAACTGTAAGTGTGTAAATGTCAAATAGGGCTTAAATCTCTAACCCTCCAAACACTTAAGTTAAATTGGCGAAAAAAATTAAATAAATAAATAAAATTGATTTTATGGTGAAGAAAGGTTTAATGTTAGAATTCTTGAATCATGCAACGAGGTAATAGAAAACTCTTAGATACCAATATTTGTTTTACCATTAAGTCTTACAAAAATACCATGTTACTTTGGTGATATGCGCTATATTGTAGGTAGTAATTTAGTTATTTAGTTAACTAAGTAAATCATGTCTTATTGTTTAAATTTCATGATACATCTAAACCATACACTATGATTTCAGTGATGGTTTAATTAACTGTTATGATGTTGAGTATAATGTTACATAAGGTTTCGTGATATAATGGTAGGAGGATAATGATGCACATGTGGTTCTTATAGTGATGATGTATCCTTATGATGATGACGGTATGCATAGGCATTATGATGTTATGTCGAGGTATATTGACATATTCATTTACTACGTGATGATAGGTATTTAATGTTGAATACTCATGATGGATATGATATGCATAACATGGCATAGGAATTATGATGCTATAATATGAGGTTTATTGACATGTGGTTCATTTATTATTTGAAGTCATGATATGTATTTGATGCAAATATGTTGATGTTATAACTTATGATGGTATTTCATGAGGTGAAGCATGTGATAGTTGCATACAAATTTATGACATGCATGAGCATGCGGTTTGTTATTTTGTGATTAACAATGATGAATGTTTTCATGGTGACATGGAAGACTTGGCATGTGGATTATTTTCTATGATACTATGATGGTATAGCTAATGCATTGGTTGCATGTTGAGGTGTGATGATTGATAGGACTCCACAAATGGGCCGAGAGTGTTATGAAACCAGCTCACAAAAAGATAGAAAAGAGAGATCCACGCCTTAGAATTCAGCCTCTTCGAGGGGGCAACCTCCTTTACATTACATAAATGAACAATTCTTGGATGATACAAATGAAAAGACCTCCTTTCTATATATAGGAGTCTAAGGGGTTATAACATAATCAGAGCCGACATAACAATAATACTGTAAGGGCACAATAATAACAATAGTGGGCTTCTATGGGGCACAATAGTAACAATATGGGCACTACATGGGTACATCAGTATAATAAGTGGGTTATACTGATAACAATAAGGGGTTACACTAGTAGTATAGGGGCCTAACATGCCCCTCTCCTTCAAAAAACGTTGTCCTCAACGCTTGAGTAGTTCTTGATGCTTCTGTATAAAATTCTTGTCCTCCCATGTGGAATATTCAGCGGGTAAGTTCTTCCACTTGACGAGATACTCTGAAATTGATCGATTTTGTAGCTGTCAGGTTCTTGTTTCTGTGACTGCTCCAGGTTCCAATATGATTTTTCCTTCCTCTTTAATTTCTGGCAATATTGCTTGAATTGGGATCTTTTGCAACTTTTGAATAAGTGGCCATAATTCTTCGTCCTTCTTCCATTCATCCCTTGCTTTGTTTATCCAATTTGGTTGGATAATATAAATAGCACAAAACAATGCTTCCACATCCTCATCCTTGAAGAGTCTTCCCATTCGGTAAGGTTGCCATTTTTTAAGTGCATGTAGTATTGCTAACATTTCCTTCTCATAAATAGCTTGCTTGAGATGTAGCAGTAAAAATACCCAATCACCTACATCACAACATTTTTCACTACGATGTTGATCTACCTGTTGTTTCATTTGATTTTGCACCAAAGTGGTGTTATCCTTTAAAAGTTGGAGAACTTGCTGTTGATGCTCGATGTGATCTTTCTCTGCTTGAACCTTTTTCTTCTTGATATGTCCTTCTATCTTTTGAGGAGTGGTAATTTCTTCCAGTCCTTTACAAGATATGTTCGGATTCATTTCTTGATGCTCGATGTGATCTTTCACTTCTTGAACATTTTTCTTCTTGATGTGTCCTTCTATCTTGATAGTTTGAGGAGTGGTAATTTCGTCCATTAAATTACAAGATATGGTTGGATTCATTTCTGCTTTCTCGATGTGATCTTTCACTTCTTGCACCTTTTTCTTCTTGATATGTCCTTCTATCTTGAGAGTTTGAGGAGTGGTAATTCTTGCCAATGCTTTACAAGATATGGTCTGATTCATTTCTTCTTTCTCTGGGGTGGTGTCCTGGCGTATATCCTCTTCTTTTGATGTTTCTTGATCCTTTTCTTCCTCCTCTTCATATTCTATGTAAAATAATTTCTTCTCAGCACACCTATGACCTTTAGTGCATTTGCTATCACAATTGTAACAAAGCCCTTTTTCTCTTTTTTCTTCCAATTGTTGTGGTGTAACCCTTGTAGGTTGTGGAAGGCTAGGAGGAACAACACGTCCATCTTTATAGTTGTGAGGAGTAGAATTCCTTGTTGCCATAATTTTACTTTCAAATATGTCACAAAGCCCTTTTACTCTTTCCAATTGTTGTGGTGTTGCTCTAAAGAAGGTGTTGCTCTTTGTATCCTCATAATGTGCTATCATTTCCTCCGTGAGAATTGACCACGTAACAAGTTTTTTACGAGAACAAAGCCCTTTATACCATAAAAATTGATCCGGTTCTAAATATGAAGATGCAATACATACCTTTTGTAACAGTGGTACACCATGTAGATCAAAATATTGCTCCATCTGAAGTATCCAATTTTCCGGATCCTTGCCATCAAACTTCCTCATCTTGTTTTTTCTTGATTTTAGGACCTCGAACTTGAAACGACTGTAACTCTGTACTTGCGGATATTTAAGTTCTGAAATTGCTACCTGTAGTAGCCCTCTGTGTCCTCTTTCCAATGCCACTAGTCTGATCCAAATTGGATTCCCCAAAAAAGAGTTATGCACAATCTCCCAAGATGACCTGATTATAGACCTTTCCAGAAGAGCGAACTTGTACGAAGAGCCACGTATCACTGTTTCAACCTTTGACTCTGAAAAATATATAAACAAAAACTACAGTCCGTCCTCTTTCTGTACCTTCTTACGAAATTTCAATCCGATGCCCAAAAAGAAAGTTATGGCAATTTTCCCCAGGTCACCTGTTTTGAGTGTAATTCAGGAGTCTGCAAAAAGACCAACCTCCTCAGATAATATCTCCGAAAATATCGCGCGAAAAGATCTGAAATTCGGACCCAAGGTTCAGCGCCAATTCTTCTCAAATGGGTTTTTTTTTTTGCGACTTCTGAAACGTCACAGAAAAAAAGTTATAGCGAAAATGCCACGATGACCTGTTTGGAGCAGCGAAACCCTAGAATCCAAAGCTCTGATACCAAATGTTATGAAACCAGCTCACAAAAAGATAGAAAAGAGAGATCCACGCCTTAGAATTCAGCCTCTTCGAGGGGGCAACCTCCTTTACATTACATAAATGAACAATTCTTGGATGATGCAAATGAAAAGACCTCCTTTCTATATATAGGAGTCTAAGGGGTTATAACATAATCAGAGCCGACATAACAATAATACTGTAAGGGCACAATAATAACAATAGTGGGCTTCTATGGGGCACAATAGTAACAATATGGGCACTACATGGGTACATCAATATAATAAGTGGGTTATACTAATAACAATAAGGGGTTACACTAGTAGTATAGGGGCTTAATAGAGAGGGCCGGTTTATTTGATGATCTCGTGCGAGCCCATACGCACGAGGGAGAATAAGTAACACCATATGGGCTGGGGACAAACTCAATCAACACTACATATGCCAGTCATTCCTTTGTCTTGTATAGCTCTTGATGGATAGCTCTTGAGGGCTATGGGACCATCTTGAGGAGGTCAAGTGCCTGATATTGAAGGCTAGGTGCCTAGTATTGTATTGGCATGCCGAAGTCTAGTAGGGGTGTAAGGACTTCGATGCCTGGGGTTGTGCGACTTAGTGAGTTGTGGAGGGAGTGGGCCAACCTTGCGAGATGCCTGGAGACATTGAGCACTGTACCAGATGCCTGCCTTGGGGCAGATGAGGTCTGAGTAAGGCGCGAGCCTTGGAGCTAGCCTTGGACTAGGATACAGACCGAGGAGGCTTATGCCTAGTTTCGAAAGTGGGAAAAAGGACAGAGATTCCTTGGGATTTCCCGGGTGTTGTGAAACTTTCGATGCCTGCTGGTTATACTAGTTTAGCAGAGGGTGTCGGCGAACATGAAGTAATAAATAACAAAATAAAATGTTAAATAATTCAACTTAACTTCGAGACGAAGTTCCTTAAAGTGGGGAAGTATGTAATGTCCCTTAATAATAAATAATAAATAATAAATAATATAATATAATATTAAAATACAAGAAAATAAATAATAAACAATAAATAAATAATAGTAATAGTAAATAAATAATAAATAATAATAAAATAATAAATAACAATACTAAAGCTCTAAATAAATATAAATAAAAATAAACAGAAAAATAGTAAAAATCAGTAAAGCTATCAAAAAGTAAAAACAAAAGAAATAAAACAAGAAAGCAGTAAAAATCAGTAAAGCTATCAAAAAGTAAAAACAAAAGAAATAAAACAAGAAAGCAGTAAAGTTGCATGTGGACACATGGAGTGTGTGCATGTGGTTCCCCTTCCAATGTTTGCTCTATTTAATAGATGGTGAGGAAGATGAGAGGCATTCCATCATTCCATGATTCCATCATCCATTCTCTTGGGAGAATAGTGTTATGAGACAAAGGATTCCCTAGTAGTAGTACGTTGATTGAGGGCTCGGGGGTGGCCAGTTGTAGCAAGATTTTGTGCAATTGAGCCTACGGTTGGGTGGAGAGTCATCCCCAAGACTTTGTTGCAGTTAGCAGAATTCAACTAGCATTCAACCCCGAAATCACAAGTGAGAAACATCATCGCCACAAGTAAGTTGTCTCTACTCATATTTCTAAAATTTGATGTTAATTAGTTGATAAATTGCGTGTTGATTATAAATCGCATGATTAATCTAATTAATTACATGTTTTTATTTTGGGGCTGTTACAGTCAGTGCATGGCCCTCTAATTTCAACTGCACGAATGAGATCTTTTGTCCTTCCTTGATCTTATGGACTTTGAAATAAACTTCTACAGTGGTTCAGCTTCAAAGCATCGATCTCGTTGTGGTACAACTTGATATCGACTTTTGCTTCCATTTTGAATAGGGATTAATTCACAACACTCGAATTGGGTTGATATTTTCCGGGTTCTTTCTTTGGCTGGTTCTTCATGTATTCCCGATCTCTTGATCCCCCTTTTGATTTGTCCTATGCATTCGAACCCCCGTCTTCTCCAAATATCCCAAGCTTATTGCTTAGGGCCGCCATAAGGAGGTTTACATTACGGTTTACGTCTGCGACTTGTTGTTCGAGCCACGAAAACATCACCTCTACAGGATCATGGGGTTCGTTTACAGATTCATTGGCCATGATTATGGTTTTACGATTTTCGACCCCACCAACCTAGATCTCATGCAAGTATTCAAAAATACCCAAAGAAACTTGTTCTAATACCAAATGATCCGTAAATTGTCATGGATATTCCACTGGATAGTTTGTCACAACAGATCTAATAATATTATATTAAAACTCTGAAAATTCTACACTATTACAGTTTATTAAACTTCAAGATTTGTAGATTTAACTGTAATAAGTGGATGCATGCGAATGGAAATTTTGAAGAAAAGTAGAGAACGACAAAATAAGTACACACACACACACATAGGGCACAAGATATGCTCTTTGTAAAACCCTTTTGGGAGAAAACCCAGTTGGAAGGTGAGGTCGCTTCACTCTCTTTCTCTGTCTGGAAATATGGCTGCAGGTACAAAGAAGTAATGCCTGTGGTCCATGGGATACTACAGTGCACATATCATTTTTGTGTGCTCTACCTCCTATCTTTCCTGGCTATCTTTGCTCAGCTATGGAACAAAATGCTCTCGAAAAAATGCAATGCCTCTTCCTCCTAGTGGCCCGGTTATAACACAACCTAATAGCCTACTAATGGATAAGTTTGACTACAACAACTCTTAACTAGAGTTACGAAATAGACTCTTCTAGAGTCTTTTACATCACAAACATGTGGCTAGCCCCTTTTCCATGAATAATGGGGGCTGACGAGACATCCTCCCGAATTATAAGTGTGAAAACAGGAAGGTCAACTTATGAGTGGCATAACTTTTGCATACGGATCTCCGATTGACACACTTCTTGCGCCATTGGAAAGATATTTGTGTGTAGAATAGCATGAAAAAGTTTTGGGCTATAGCAAGAAACATTCCCCCTCCAAAAAATTTTGTTTGATGCCTCAAAACGCTCCGAGAAGGTTTCAGACCTCGTTTCACCAAACTGGGTCTCGTCGGTAAAAATGGTCCCATGAGCTGATTCCTCCACTTTTTCCACTCAAAATGCATCAAGATGGATGAAAAACAATATAATGATCCAATTCTGATCAAGGTTCCTGACCCTAGTCACACTAGGGGAAGATGGAGATAGTATTTGATCTCCATGACCCCCCATTTATAGATGAAAATCTTTTGGGTAAAGTCCTCAAAGAGAAGCATGAAGATCATAATGACATCATTTCTTCCTTAAATGAGATCAAGTGGATGCAACAATATCAGAGTTCATGTTTGGCTAGCTTGGATGCTCGTTTGGCTCACCTAGAAAGCCACCTTCAATGTGAGCTGAAGACCTCTACTCCAGCCAATACAAGTGCATAGGATCTTGCTCCAGTGGCTTCTTCCGACTCTTGAACTCATGATATGTCTCTATACAATTATTTTGATTCTCTATGTAACTCAATCTCAAATAGTTCTTGTAGTTTTTAGCAATAGTTCTTGTCAAAGGAAAAGATAGACCCCCTCAACATGCTTCAATTTGGAAGTTGGAAGAAAGGGGCTTGAGATATGGGAAGCACATCTGTGCCAGATGTGTGCCCATGCTAGAAAATGTTGTCTTCATAGATGATTTGTTGTAGAGTGAGCAATAGAGATATAACTCCAAAATCCATTCATAATTACATTCACTATTTTGAGTGTCCTATCAACAAGCATTAATGTGTTGTTTGGGTGTTGGAGGAAACGTGCTTGAGATATGGGAAGCATAGTGTGGCAAATGTGTGCCCATGCTAGAAAATGTTGTTTTCATAGATGTTTTGTTGTAGAGTGAGCAATAGAGATATAACTCCAAAATCCATTCACAATTACATTCACTAGTTTGAGTGTCCTATCAACAAGCATTAATGCGTTGCTCATGTGTTAGGTGTTATAGGCAAGCATCACATAGATGGGAGTGAGATAAATCCACATTATGTTTAAAAGATATGCAATCATGTAGTTTGTAAGATGTTTGTTTTGCTTTGTTTTGTTTTGTTTTTTTTTTTGTAATTGTAATTTTTTCTCTTTTCAATATTTTCACATAGATTGTATAATTTGAATATGTTATTGGTTTTGATGTTTCTCAATCGACCTATGAAAAAAAAAAAAAAAAAAACAAACAAACAAACACAACTTTTTTGTGTTTTTCAAGAATTTGAGTCAATGAATTTTGGTGAAGGTATCATTTAAAAAAAAAAGACAAATGAATAACCACTTATTGATGGTTAATATGGCAAGTTAAATTTGATGTTTTATATGATTATTTTACTTAATTTCAATGTAATGATATATAAGATGGTATGTTTACATTGTTAATAAATAAATATGGTAAATGAGGTTTTCTTCATACTTCCATAAGAGCATCTCAAATGACCATATATGTACTTTCATGTTTGATATAGGGGCATCAACAATAGGGTTGCATGTAAGCCCATAGCCTAGTAGAATGAGGATGATGATAGTGATGATGGAAATGTAGGGGATTGATAAGTACAAGTATGCAGAGTTGTGGTGGAAGACTGGTTAATGAACCATGTACAAGAAAGAGTTTCCTAGAGAGTCAATGGATACAATGGCTAGAAACTCATGTATTTCGGTGGATGGTGATTCTTTTATATGGACTTCAACTTATATTTTTGTTTGCAAGTACAAGAAAGGAGGTGGAGAAGATCAAGAATGAATGAGACCAAAGATCATAGAAAACCAAAGACAAGGACAAAGAATGATATGGAACCTAGAATAGAGAATGAACAAATTTATTGAAGATTCTCATGAAAGAAGCCACATTCCTATTCCTAATGTTAAATGAATAATATAAAGAAAAATGAAATAATGTAGACTAATTCTAGAATTCCACCCAAGATGACGAGGAATGAGTGAAAATAGAGATGAATATTTTTTTAGAGATTCATGGAAAGATTTGAGGAGATAATGGAGAGATCATAGGAGATGGTTATGGAGATATTGTGGAGATAGTTGAGGAGATTGTTATGGTCACCTATGGTTATATAAGGGATCATTGTAAAATTGTTGTAGCACTCAAGGATTTATGAATTAATAATAAAAGAAAATTGGAGAATTATCTCTAATATTCTTGGTGTCCCTTACTTTGCTTGAGTTTATAATTAGTTTGATAGGTGTTTTTTCACCGTGCCACACTCATTACCATCAAATATATATATATAGATAGAACAAATTTCCAATATATAGAGTTAATATAAACCTTCCCCCCCCCTAAAATGAACCTATTATATGTACCTTTTCCTCCCCTTAAAATGAACCTATTATATGAAATGATTGTTTTTTATTTAAAAATTTGATTTACATATTTTGTTTGAAAGGATTGAAGTAGAAAAACTAGTGTTCCACAGGTACGCGCCCCCAGGGTGGGGGACGTGCTTCCTCGCTCCCCCACACTCCCAGGATGGGAAACTCCTAGGGAAACGTTTCTCCACGTCCCCTATTTTGGGGAACTCGGGAAACTCCAAGGGAACTTTTTTTTTGTGACGAAAAGCATCCCCATGTCCCCCTAGTTTTTTTTGCTAATAACAATTAAAAACATTAAAATTTTTAATATAATTAAAAAAATGAAAATAAAAACTAAAGGGTAAATTACAACTTTAAAACATAATAATTCACATTTCTCATTAACCTTATGATTTTACCTTGTCGTCCAACATTTTCCATCTGCAATTTGTTGTGATTTAGAGTTACCATTGACAGTGGGCCTGAGACATTTGGAGTTGTGATTTTCATTTCGTGACTTGGACCCATATGTGATTTATTATTTAGTAGTTTTTGAGAAAGTTACTAATATTTGACAACTTTCTATGTTTGCTTTTAGTTTAGTATTCTATGGCTATTTTAGATTTTAGCATAATGTCATTGTCATATGATGAATGATGAATTTACTTTCGATGTGCATTGTGTAATATCAACTGTCAAATGATTAATTTAATTTAGATGTACATTGCATAATATTAATGCCCATTGTGAAATGATAAATTTAGAGGGAACATTGCATAATGTCTTTTTTTTGGTAGGTAAGCACCCATGGGGGATTTGAACCAGTGACCTATTGCAAGGAGTGCCTTAACAATGCACCCATTCACCATCAATCCAAAGCCCTATAGGCACATTGCATAATGTCAAATGATAATTATAATTCATAATAGTCTAGTACGAAATGATAATCAAATTTTGATGTACATTTCATAATTATTAAGATTTAGTATTTACTAACTTAATTATTGACATATTGTTAAGATTTTATTTTTTATTTTTATATATTAATTTTTTTTATAATTTTATAACTTGATATCCCATCCCCAAAATTTCACTAAATTTTAAGGTTGGATATATACGTCCCCTTAAAAACATTGAAACACTCAAATGAGTACTCAAATTCCTATTATTATTTTACTTATACAACTTATTTGATTTTATATTGTAATGTTTCATTCTACGTTGACAAACGGTTTGTCATGTTGTTTTACTTCAAAGGGTATTTTTGCAAATGAGGTATTATATCCATAGTGTTGTGGATGTAGAGTCCGTGGACATAATAAATACACCTGAGTTTATTTTTCTTTTATATATTTTAGTTTACATTTTTATTATATGATTTTTATTAAATATCGTTTTATATTATATTGTAATTAGTTGCAATTTAAGTATTTAGTGAATTAAAACTTAATTATTATAGGACTATTATGACATGGTGAACAACCACCTTTGCATATGCTATATATGCGGAGGATATAACAGGTAATTTCACTATACAATCTCTAATGGAATTAAGATTTAAAAAAAAAAAAAAAAACACTTAAATTATTATGAAAAAAAATAGAGATGTTTATTAAAAAATATTATTTTTCCTATATGTTGTATAATATTATTTAATTTTTTTTATTAGTATTATTTTAAATATATAAAAAAAATTATTACACTAAATTTTTTATTTATAATAGAATTTATTAGAAATGTTTTTAATAAAAAATTTGTATAATAAAAAACTCGCAACACATCAAGATCTTTATTTATAATATAATATTAGGGAACATTATCTAGTATAAGATATTTACTTCTTTTTTTTCTTCCTTTCTTGTCAAGTGACATTATACATCTCCCTCTTTCATCTTTTGCCAAGACTCATAACAGTTTATGCTCAAACTCCAAATACAATGAACATGGAGATAGAGACATCTCTCATCTATAATTGAATTTCCTAACTCATAATAAATTCAACAATCTCTCATCTACTTTGTTATTTGTAAGTTCATGGTGTAAAAAATATATGAAATTAAAGCCAATAGGATTTTTTCATAAATAAATAGAGTTTAATTGGGTCCCTCCATTCTTCTATTTCTTGGGATCCTTTACCAATGTTCAACTATGAATTGAGCATGATAATGCATTACTTTAGCATATAATGTAAATTGTCTATAAAGTTAACTTCGAATACAACCGTTCATTGCTTGAAAGGCATAATATCAATCGTGATTTTTCCATCATTGAATAACAAAATAAAAGAATCACACAAAATTTTACAACAACAAAAAAAAGTTCTTCTCAATACATGTCTGTGAATGCATGAAAACGAGTTACACTTTTGGGCCAAACGTGACAATGAAATTTCAAAATTTTACTCTTTTATCGAATTGGAACCCTCAAAATTCATATAAGTGTTGTGAATTTTGATTCGGAGTAAAAGGACAATTTGTGGAGAATTATGTTGTTGTCTTAATGATATTTTTTGCAAAAAGTATAGTGTATAATCTATCAGTTTTTCATTAAATGAGATTCTTGTCATTGCAAATTTTCGCACATCTTAAGAGGTATGTGTGTGTTCACGTAGCATAACTTAGTCTAAAATGTGTAATTTTAAAAAAATTATATATGAACATGATATACATAGAGACAACTAAGTTATGCATATTAAATATATATATATATATATATATATATATATATATATATATATATATATATATATATATTTGAAAATTTATATATATTTTTTATTTTTCGAAATTGGCGAAGTAACATTTCAATTGCATTTTACAGAGACATGTTCACGTAATATTTTTTTCAACTATTTAAATAAATTCAGAAACCAAGAGTACCCTTTTGAAGAGGACACATAAATGAAGATAATGGTATTTTTTGAATTTTTTTCATTGTGCATATTTTATATTATTGATCTTTTTTTCGGCCCCTTTGAAATTGTCCAAAAAAAATTCAAGCATTATGTTTACAAGAAATTACATGAAAAATATCAAATGAATTCGAAAATATCAAACTCATATGTCATTGGATAAATGATTCCTTCACGAATCCAACATGATCAACTCTGCCACCTAAGAACAAATTTTTCCTCAAGTCCGCCAGGGCACAGAATGGTGTTGCAGAGAAATCTATAGAAGGGGATCTAAAACTCTGTTTTTTAGGCCCTCAACAACTCGATTGAGCGCTCAAAACACTTGATCATGTGCTTGGGATAAAAATTTTAAATAGCTTAATCGAAGGTTGAAGAAACCCTCGATCAAGCCCTTAACGTGGTTAAATAAAGGCTTAATCTAACGTTAAGGCTTAAGCGAGCCCATAGCTCGATCGAGCTTTAAGGCTCGATAGGGCCACTTTTTTTTTAATTCTACGCCTCGGTTATTGGTGGAAAATTTCAAAAACATGTCTCGTTGAGGTTTTGTTTAAACGCTTGATCAAGCTATCTTTAAACCCTCAAAAAACTCGATCGAGGGCTCAAAGATTGCTCGATGGAGCACTTAAAATGGCTTGATCGAGCTATTTTTTTCCACCAAAAACACACCCTTTCTTGCCAAAATGTGTAATCCAAATTCATGCATAGACCCATGTATAATTCACTTTCACTTTCCACTTGCTTTAAGTCTTGAAAGTTTAAGGAGCACCAACCAAGCACAAGGCTTAAATACCTCTATCTAGTTAAAAGGTCCATGGATAATCATATGCAATATCTTCTCATAACCTTACTCCTTTTAGAAATTCCTCTCCCTTTTAATATCCACACATCCATCCAATGCATTCTCTTTTACACAAATTGCATGACATCAAATAATGGACAAATAATTATTAATTGAAGTTATCCCTAACCTATGCATATATGGAGTTATCACTTGTGTTTTCTATGTTTAAGCATGTTGTCTTATTGGTTCATCTTGAATAAGCATTCATTAATCCCATTATCTATATAACCAATACAAGATAAACAACCTTAGATCTCTCAATTCACCATAGTATGGAATTAAGAGATAGACGATGCAATAATCAAAATTACCAGTTAATCAATATATAGGTTACTGCAAATTTTATAGACATTATATATTAAATTCTTCCTTGCATAAATTCTAAAACATTTCCTTAACCTCTATAACATTTACTTAACCCCATCTCTCTATTGATATAGTTCTATAACAATCATACTTTTTTACAATGGAACCTATAATGATCCTTACGACCTACTTTATATGACGAACCAATGATTTATTTGACAACACCACCTTATAAATCCACGAACCCCATATTAGTAGCATCTTCTCAAGTCTCGTGGAGGCTCGATACTAAAAATTTATTCTTCCTTTGCCTTGAACATATAAGGCCTTAGCACTCTAGAACAAGATTAACCCTTATTCTTCTCGTTATCAATAGAAAGGTTTAGTATGGTTATTCTCCTTTTACCAACTCATCAAAATCTATATCTACAATGTAAAACTAGCAAATATTATCTATCTTAGGATATTTGTGTTGAAATATGTAACTAGGTTCGGTCTTCATAATGATATATGTAATCACGATTTTATGTACTTAATAAAAAATAGAAAAATAAATTTATTATTGTTATTTTTGAGGCATGGTTTTGCATGCTCAAGGGAAATTTATTTTTAGTTTAAGCACCCATTGAGTGCTTCTAGGTTTGTCATAAAGTCAATTGAGTCATTGTCATATATTGAAGACTCATTTCAGCATGTTACATATTGTAAAGAAATTTTATTTGAGTCAAAATAAAATCAAAAGACCCTCCAAGAGCTCATCATGGTGCAAAGATCAAGTCAGCCTAAAGGGTGCAATTCGACCTAGCAGAAGGCATATGCACACACACATATATATATAAGTGAGACTTCGACCACACTTTAGGCACTCAACTCATTCACTCAAGTTCAGTCACAAGAGAGAAAAAGGTGCAAGAAAAGAAGGATGAAGAAGGAAGAAAAGGATGAGATTTATGGATTGATTTTGGGCTACTTCTCTCCACACTTGCGAAAGGATTAGGGCACTTATTGTAGCAGAAGAGGATGAGTTGTAGAAGTTGAATTATGTCATCATCAAGGACACTTTGCAAGTCAATTTCTCTAGGAGAGAGAATCAACTCAAGAGAAGAGGAAAGGAGGAAGGAACTATCATAATCTCCACACGTGCCAAGCCTAGGGTTTCTGCAGAAGAATTTACTGGGGGTCAAAGTTGCAGAAGATTCTGTTGGGGGGTCGAAATTGCAGAAGATTCTACTGGAAAGGTCGAAGTTGCAGAAGAATCTGGTGGGCAGAAGAACTTGTTGGAGGTCGAAATTGCAGGAGTTGTTGAGGAACTACTAGAAGGAAAGCTTGTCAAAGGACTTGGTCTTGGAGGGTCTTGGTTAAGGGTCATAGGTCTTGGATTTCATCAATTGAAGATTCTATAAGAAGAAGAATTCATGTAGGTTTTCCTCTCGAGTGGAGAAGTTTTGGCCCTAGCTGATCACCTACATCTTGTGTCCCATTATCTCATTATTCTTTATGGTTCGGTAGTTGTTTGATGAAAAGAATAATAATCAACGTAAAGAAGAATCTAATCAAGATAAGTAAAAAGACTTCACAAGAAGTTATCAAAGTGAGAGAAATCACCTAATCTAGTTGCCCTAGATTTCTCAATAATTTGTTCCTTCATTCTCTTTATATAGTAGATGTTAACGCTCCTTAGTTTCCCAAGGCTGAGAAAAGAAACCAAGGAGGTAACCACAAACCAAACTTTTGACTTGGCTGCTAGCCCTACCAAATCAGAGAGGGCTCTCTTTAAAATCCACCAAAATATGGTTTTAATTATTAGGGTTTTAGGCTAGATATTTGCACAGTAGGTTTTTTATTTAGGGTTTGTTGGATAAAGAGCACTAGGTTTAGGAGCTAGGCCAAATAGGTCAAAAGATCAGTTGCAGTCATTAAATGAGGCAAGATAGATGCAATCATAGACACAAATGGATTTGTCATAGTAGTATGGTGATGAGGAAATTAGATAGAAGGAACTAAGTGAGCATACATGCATGAATTCACTTATCTGGAAGGAAAACACTTAAATGCTAATCTCAAGCAAAACAGAGCATTCAGGCAATGAATTTTGTTTAACACTTAAGAGATTAAGCATAATAATAAGTATAGATGGTTGCTAGAAACATATAACAATAAATTACATAAGAATAACTGAAGAAAACAATGTCACTGACCACAACACATGAATCCCAGAAAAATAGCTGCAACTGTATATTAATTCTGCCAAAAATCAAGTACACCAGTTCCAAAATGTATCTACCTATAGTATCCAACCCATTCTTAGACTTGTTTTTGAGTACATATAGAAGACAAACAATATTTCCCCTCTAAGGGGTCGAATCCTGCCATAGCAACTGATTCATGAACCTATCCTATCATTGGAAAATCCTATGGGAATCAAAAACAACTTTCCCCAATTAGCTAACTCATTAAGCTTATCTCTCAAAGCATTGATTACAAGATTATTTAAAACAATAATCATTAAAAAACCCATTTACATTAGATAAACTCATGTAACAACTATTTATATCAATCTAATTGGCATTTAACCCTTTACATGCAATGAAAAAAAAACCTTCATGCCCAGAAACGCAGCGAATTACCCAGAAACGCAACAAATCTTTAACTTGATATTTTGATGACTTGGATGAGGTTTGAAGTTTTGCTGAAGACATGTGAAGAAACTTTGGGATGTCCTCTACACCCCGAAGCCATTAAACCATGCAAAAACATCATTTTAACCCCTTCAAAACTGACTTCCAGAGAGACTATCCAAAAATGCAGCAACAATCCTGAAAAGGTGGCAGCAATGTGTAAAAAAGGCACGTTTTGATCATTTTCTGCAAATTTATCACTCCTCAAACATCCTCAAGTAATTTTCTGGTATCCATATTCCATAAGCTATCTAATAATTCTTGAAAGTTTGATTTTTGACCTCCTGAGGAAAAGTGCAACAAATAGTTGTTGTGTTTTTGTAGGATATTTTTTGCCTGTGTGCATAAAAACTCAAAATTTCAAAATTTCGTCTCCTTTTCTTTGCTCTTTGTCATGCATTCATACCACCAATGATGCATCAACTAATAGGTCAAGGTTTCCCTCCTTTTGAGTTTCTTTAGGGTTCTTTTGAGTTTCTTCTTCATATTTTTTAGCCTAACTTTGCAAACCATGTTCCTAGCATAGTAGTGTCTTGCCATATTTCTTTAAAGTTTAGTATCCATGTTTGCTTTGTGAGGTAGCTTCTCCAAGTGGTCATTCAATCTCTCAATCCAATACTCCTTGTCTTTCTCCAGCTATGGTGTCATCTATGATGTTTTGGCATTGAGGAGGAGATGGATCCTCTGCATGTTGTTCCTTTCTAACCATTGCTCCAGTTTTATGTCTCCTAGGTTGTACTGGAATGTTCTTATCCTCCACCTTCTCTACATCAATGATTTCTTTACCTTTATCCTTTGCTGTCAAAACACATGCTTTTCTCACTGATGGACGGTTTTCTTGTGATTTTCTCTGCTGCACTAGGGTTTGCTTCAATTGTCTATTCTCCTGTTGTAAGAAAGCCACCATGAAATTGGCTTTAGCTAGGTCATCCTTCAGTTCTCTAATCTGTGCATCTTTCTCTTTGATTATGTCATGTGCTACCTTATTTCCATGATATTCTCCTAGGTCAGCCATTTCAAATTCTCATAGGTCATTGTGCATGGGTGAATCATCTATGATCCTAGGTGATTCCTCTCTCATGGTTTCAACCTGAATTGCCTCTTCATTGACAACCTCCTTAGGTAGTCTTTTTTCCTGAGACCTATTTTTAGGTTTAGGTATAGGCATCTCCTCTTCTGATTCAGGAGCAAAAACCAACTTCTTACCCTTCTTGTCTGTCTTTGAAATCTCTTCTCTAGGCCGAATTTTTGTCATTGATGGTCTGCTTGATGATTCAACTCCCTGTGGTCTAGAAGATAATGAAGGAGTGCTTTGAATTTTTGACTGTATTGAGATAGGTAGAAGAGCATCTGCCTCCAAGAAACTTTCCCATGACATGTTGATTTGTGCTAGCTGGTGGAGGACTACTACTTTCACTAAGACATGATGAAAAAGACTAGCTTGATGATCTCTTCCTTTAGACTACACTTTCTCTGTCATCTTTACCAAACTTCTAAACATATAGTTAGGTAGGTTTAGGGGCTTCTTAGAAGTGAAATGCATCAATAACCTAATGTGATATTGATATAGCCTACTAAACCTGCCCTCACAAGTGAAGTACTTCATGATAATCTTCATCAAAGGGTTGTACTTGTCCAACAATTTCCTGCTAGGAAAAATGTGAGAAGGAGACTCCTTGTATTGTGGCTTCAAGAACATTTTATAGTGCTCTAGGTTTAAATCCATTCCCTTGAACCAAATATCACCTTGATTAGGGATAGTAGTTGTTGAAGCTATGATCTCTTCTGACACTGAAAATTTCACCCTTGCTATAGTGACCTGATCCTTCTTTAAGTTAATGGCAAATAGGTTTGTTAAATCATGACAATAGCCCACCTCTTACACTTTCTAACAAAACCCTAGGCAACCTTCCCGCTCAAATGATCTTCTGATGAATTGATCTCTTGCATATGAGTTAGCTAATATCTAGAGACTTCTCCTCCCTTATACTTCCTTCTTTCACTGGTCTTCATCATGTTTTTCGCTTCACTTTAAATAGAAAACCCTAATTTCAAACAAGAAAGGGCAAGCGATTTGAGCTGCAAAACAAGGCTAAAAGCGCAGCAACTTTAGGGAAGGGAATGAAGGGAAAGGGGGGTAGGATAATTTCTGAGGAAATTATGGGGGGTAGGGATATGTGTTAGGAAGACAATGGTGGTGGAATTTCTCAAAATGAGTGAGAAAAGAGGGGTGAAAAGGGAAAAACACAGTCCTAGGCCAGAAGCGCAGCAACAAGCTAGGTCTGTGGAGGAAAATGATAAAATGAGGGAATTTCAATGTGGGGAATGATGGAGAATGTTTGATGAGGGTAATTAAGGATATGTAGGCTTAGAAACAAGGAGATTTCTTCTCAAAAGAAGCAAAAGACCATGAAAGTGGAAAACACAACAAAAACGCAACAAAACCTTAGGAATGGAGTTTTAATCATTTTTCTAAGGGAAAAGACTGCATAAAGGGTTTTTGAAGCTTTACTTACTTGTTTAAAGAGGCTTTGAATAATTTTAGATGAAAACAAAACTTGTTTTTCCTCCCTTTGGTCTCCAAATGAAAAGTGTAGCAACCTCCTCCAGAAATGCAACAAATGGTCCTAGGGTTTTGATGGCTATGGCAAGTATCACAATGGTAGAGAGGATCTCTTGAAGCTTTTGGAAGGATGCAATAAAGTTTTAAAATTCTTTGATGCCCCTTTATAACTTAGAAACTCGATTTTTGACTTGACAATGGAGTGACATCATGTGTGCTTTTGACAAAATGACTTGATGATGTGATTTGTATTGCAACATTATTTCTTCAATAGGAAGTTCTTTTTGAAAAAAATTATTCCCTAATTGCTAACTCCCATGATGATGACCATAATGGATGGCATGACTCTTTAAATTGATATTGATGGTTAATATAATAATGACCATCAAATACATATTCTAGATCATGACCCATATGGTGACCAACTGACTCATTTGACGACCTATGACAGAAAATGATGGCATGACCATGATGGTTGTTTGTGACCTTGAATAAGTGGAGGGAGTAGCAATGATACCTAGACAATAACTTGGGACCATTTGACAACCATGAGAGATGTCAAATTTTATTTAAAAATATAATAATTTGACCTAAGACTCAATCAACAACATAAAAATAGTAAATTTGATTATTGTGACTATTAAACACTACCAATAACCAACTCATTAAACTTATCCCTCTACACCTCCTTATAATTGTGTTACATCTATAAGTTGAATTTGTCTTATCTACAATGAATTCAACGTGATCCAATAATCTCTTATCTACTTTCTTTCCATAATCAAGGGCACATAAAAATTGTAACTTCCTTTTGTTCATAAACTCAACGACACGTATACTAGGTTAGCCCCGTAAAAAAGTTTTAACATGATTTTAAACCCGTAGAAAAGATTTAACATGATTTTAAAATTAAAGAAAAATATATATATATATATATATATATATATATATTTCCACTTGAAAGTTGGAAAGGGGCATAGTAAATAGAAATTTATTTATATTATAAAGCATTTAAAGGAGATACGTATGTAGATTGTTAATAATTAGAGTATTATATATCTATCTATATATATATTTTTTAATCTAGACCATGGTATAATTTGAGTGAGTGTAATGGTTTATATATATATATATATATATATATATATATATATATATATATATATATTGAAAAGGTAATAAGTATAAATCCAGAGGAGGATTGAGTATGTACACCTTTGTAAACTAACTCATTTGAATAATCTGGACAAGGTTTAGGATCAAACCTTCGAGCTACCATTATAACACCAAGAGTATATCCAAGTGTCCACAAGCTAGATATTCCAATAACTTATGACTTAGCAAGAGCCAAGACACCTTGATCCCACCAAAGTAGACTTTATCCCAAGGGGCACCTACTCTTCTGATCGGTTGCCATTATAACACCATTAGTATTTCCAACATCCTACAAGCCAAATATGCCACTAACCTATATGACTAAGCAAATATTGATACATCTCGACCTCATCAAAATGAACTTATTCCAAAACACACTTGCTCTTCGAACCTTATCACAACAAACCAACTCATACATAGAACAACAAACCAACTCATACATAGATCAAATTATTGTAATTATTGCTACAAACTTATATCTCCTTATTTAATATGCATTACATTATCATATATTTGTGAAACTCATATTAATTACTTTGGAAGATATCAATTCTACAACTCAATATTGGCACATGGTTCACATTTATGTGAATGTTAACAAAAGCAATATTTATAGTAAATAATAATAATAATAATATATGTTAGTTACACATATATACATATAAAGGAGAAGGATATGTAATAAACAGAAAATGGCTAACAAAGATAAAAATAAAGTTACCACATAATTGAGATACTATACTAAGAGAAAAAATTGTTATAGTGAGAGATAAAGAGAGACACACGAAGGAGAAGGATTAATATGTACACTAAATAGAAAATTGATATATGCAATAAATAGAAAATTGTTATATAAAAAAATTAAAATAGAGTTACCATATAAGATATTAAAGTGAATGAAAGAAGAGTTATCACATAAGTTGAGATAATATAAATATGGTAATTATATAGAAATATTGTTATAGTGTAGCACACAAGGCATCGAACAATTGTTTAATGGTGTATTGTTAAGGGACTTATTGCGTAATGGTCATTAGTTTGAAACCTTGTGGGTGCTCCACTTGCATGGATTCTATCTCACGCAAGTATTAGACAAGCTTAGTTGTCAATTACTATAGCCACCCCAAAAATATTTTTAGGTGATTGTGCCTCACACAAGTATTAGACAAGTCTAGTTGCCAATTCCTATAGTCACCCCAAAAACATTTTCATGTGCAAACTTTTTTTAGAGTGCAAAATTTGAAAAAAAACATTGCATCCATCTCATCGCTTGATCAACCTAGTTGTAAATTCCTATAATCACCCCAAAAATATCTTCAGGTGCAAAATTTGAAAAAAGAAATTGCATCCCTCTTATCCTTTGATAGATCCCAATGAATGTGTGGTGGTTCTCTCTCTATATATACAATGTATAATTTTTCATTGTTTAAATTGTATTTTTGAATGTTATATAGAGTATATAACTTAAACGTGTAAGTCCAACATTCTATTTTGTAATGCTATATAGAGTACATAACTTAAACTTGTAAGTCTAACATTGTATTTTTTAATGCTATATAGAATACATAACTTAAATGTGTAAGTCTAAAAAATATTTGTTGGGTTTCAAAAAAAATTGAGAAAAAACATATACCTGAAAAATGGCCAAAATGTAAAATAGTGAGACTACTTCAAAAGTTCTAACACTAATTTTTTTTTTTTTCAATTGCTTTATATGATATATGCATAAGTTTTTCTAAACAATGTATAATATATACATAGTTGACATTGAAATATTTTTATATAACATGTGCATGGAGACATTTTATTTATGGACTACATTGTCTACATTAAAATGGTCTACATCTTGTCGACTTATCAGCAGAGCCTAACCCCAAGGGTGTCAATGAGAATTGATCTTGTGGCCTCCCATTAATGGGGTGCTTTAGCAACAAGAACTCAACCAATTGAATTAACCCTCGAGGCTTGAATTGAATGAATTACATATCTCCCTCTTATTAGTGTTATTAGGAAGTACTCATATTTTTTATTTTATTTTGTGAATTTCAACTATTATTTTCGTTGGAAATTGAATATGTTATTATATACCATATACCACATTAAAATATTTCCTTGCATAGGTAGAGTAAACACAGGATTAGATCCTTTCAAAATCCAGACCCAATTACTAAGTTAAACGTACTACTCTTGGCGGCAGAGGTAGGGGCAACATCCGAGCCACCACCTTTAACTATATATATATATATATATATATATATATATATATATATATATGGGTGTGTGTGTTTGTGTGTATGTGTGAATTTAATATCAACATAAATTAGTTAACATAGATTTTCAAATGATTCATTTAAATCCCATGTTGAAATATTTTTTAAAAGTATAAAGGTTTAAACATGTATTTTAAACAACAAAAAATTACATTCTTGCTTGAAATTATATTGTTGTATTTTGGTGAATTTCATATGTCATGTGGACATTGAAATATTTTATTTATCAATGACAGTGAATGGAATATTTTTATCACATTGGGTTTTAATATCAACAACATGTCAAGTAGCCATAGCGAGGTTAAGATTATTGATGTTTTATAATACTTTTAATTAAAACTAACTAAACATGCATATTCATTTTTATTTATTATTATAGTCGACATTGCTTTTATATTTAGAGAATATTTTATTATTGAGCCAAGAGGCTCCTTCTACAGCCAAGTGTGAAGGCCATGTGTAAGTATGTCTGTCCCTATTAAAATAAAAATTAAATATTCTCTAAATATAAAACAATGTTGACTATAATACAAAAAAAATGTGTTATACATATTTAACTAGCAATTGTCCCAAAAGGTACAAAGAGAGGCCGATAGGATTATTAAATTGAAATTGTTGAATTTTTCTAGAAGAGTTAATTGGTTTGTAGAAAACCTTGTTTTCTTGGACTGGATCATTGTGCAATTACTTTTCTTTAGATGTTTTGTTTATATCTATATTACAAGGAACACATTGAAAAATCAAGAGGTTAAGTTAATTACCCAAAATCAAGAAACCTCTATAAATGGCCATTATAAGTGGATTCTGGTGTCAGTGGCTTTCACAAGCTCAAATTCAAACGCCCACCACATATTCAAACGTCCCAAGCATTGACACATGCCAGTTGATTCTCGCAATTTAATTATAAAATCACGTCAAAACGTACGGGGGGATTAAGTCTGCAGAGATATAGATAAAGAGTTGGCCGCAGGTAGTTTTAATTGGTGTAGGGGGTATATAATTTAATACTAATCAGTGCTTGCCAAAAGCCAGGGAAGAAGAACAACAACAACAATTGGCATACCAAAGAAACGATTAACTCTGAGGCCGAGAGTGACATAAAAGAATGGGAAAAGCAGTTAAAATATCTTCAAGAGTGACATAAAAGAATGGGAAAACGCAGTAAAAATATCTTGCCATGCCATGGAGCGCACAGTAGAACTCAGAGGTGAAAAGAAGGCAACTCAACCGATATTTGGAAACATGATCGTCCAGTGATCTGCAACTTGTATGGAAATGATAAAACAGTCTCAGATAGTTTCCTAGGAGAGATTCCTACAATATCTCATAACAAAATATTCTTAAAACTCAAATAGTTCTTGACCTTCATTTATGTGATATTTCCTCTTGGATTTCTTCCAACATATGGCAATACACACCATTAATGTTAAAGCGATCATCAAAGCTCCGGGTATCGTTATTCCAAGAACAATTTTCACTTTGGCATTTTTTAGATTTTGATTGAACGGTACATTCCCCTTTATGCATACAGAGGTAGCGATTACCAAAGAATCTGCAACGCATTGAAATAAAAGTATTTTCAATAAGCCTAAGATTATATGGCCCTTCAACTGTTTAGGTATTAGCATTGTCTGCAGAATACATTGCACTAGTTGGAAACAAAATACAATGAAAATTGCTGATGAATACCAAAATGAAATATCAGATTGCATGAGTTCTAGCGAAGGCTTGCAGAGAAGTTGTACTAGAATTGTTGTTCTCTATATATCTGCACCATAATGCTAAACACGATTGTTATACAATTTTGGTAATGGAAATCCATTTTATTTTGAATAATTGTCACAAAAAGTGCAAAGAGCAACATACAACTCTTTAAGGTTTTTTAGTTCTGATAGCCAATCTGGAACTATGCCATTCACGTTGTTGTTTTGTAGACGTCTACACAACCAGTGAACAAATAATCACAACTTTCTTTGTAATATTTGTGCTCTTTTTCGAAATATACATAATTGGCTAAAGATCAAATGACCTAGAAAGTGGAGGTTTATATTTAAAGAAAATACTTACATTCTCTCCAATATGGTTAAATTGGAAAGGTCTAGTCAGATGGTTATTGTTAGGTGACCTGCTAATTTCAACACAGTAAAATATTCAAATGGAAGCGGCACAATCAGATTTTATTTTAACAACCAAATACTTTTAACCCAAAATTAAGAATCCTAATCAACACAATTTCTATTTTATTTTAACCCAAAATTAATACCATTGCTATGACTTTTTAGTTTGTACGCATAACCCTCCAGCCAAAAGTTGGATGTAGGCTAGTATATATGTATATCATAGACTGTATGTTGATAATATTATCTGCAGTTTCACCATGCATCAATATGGAATAATATATGCAAATTTAATAAACTCCACCGCGACACTTTATACTTGCAGTGTTGTTGGTGTTTTTAAAATATGAACTTTTCAGAAAGCATTCTAAAAGGTAAACAATAATAAAACGTGTTACATGCCTAAGAACTCCCTTCCCTGTGACAAATCTAAAGGTGACATTTAAATAGCTGGTCCATTATTTCATAACCAAGGGGTCTGATACACCAAATTTGGGGTAGAGTACGTATGCCTTGGTAAATTTAGCAGTCAAATTGCTCTGCAGAAGTGGATCCAAACAAGGGATCTCATACACCAATTTAGTGTCTGGCTTTGCCGTGACCTTAAAATTACATTATTACTATTATATGTGTTTTCTCATCTAAGCAATTTTCCATTATAAGCAGACAACAATGATAATGATTATTATATATGTTTTCTCATCTAAGTAATTTTCCATTATAAGCAGACAAAAATGAAGAGTAGTTTCTCTCAAGTGGTTTGAATGTCGAAGCTGTGAAATCCTTTTAAGATCGTGCTGCATTGAATACAAGAGCCGTCATCAACAGAAGGCAACCTATCAGCTTTCCATGGAAAATTCTTGTGATTAATCTGCAAGGTTTATTTAATGGTGATTTATTCAATCCTGAATATGAAACCAAGTTAGTTTTGAAACGTCCATATGAAGAAATCAAACATAGAGTATTATCAAATTACTTCTTCTGACGGAAATTGGAAATCACAAAGGTTACTTTGTAGGCCTAGTCAGTTGATTGCAGGTAAATTAGTATTAAAAGACACTAAAGGCACTTAATTAGGTTAACCATTTTTAAGCAGATGCTTGAAGTCAAATCATTCTCAATGATTCTATAAATAGGAAAATTCAGAAAAAAGTATGAAAAAGAAAATCAGGAAGCTTGGTAGTAATCTTACAGGAATTTATCTGTGTGCTCAAGCTTTCGACTTCCTTCAATGACAGACTCCTTATCTTGAACTTCATAAAGACCAGACTTATCACGTGGAACAGGGATGTTCCATTTTCGAAATGATGCAACTAACACCTGGGCTATCCGGGTCAAGGGACTGCCCCCTGGCTTTTGATGTCGGTATAAACGGGTACCTGAAAAGAAGCTGCACACCGCTATTCCCATGGCCACAGTAGGAATTCCAAAACCCCACCCCCAACCAACATTCTCTTGGACCCAAACAAGAACACTAGCTGCAACAAGAGCACCAATGTTAATTGAAAAATAAAACCAGTTGAAAAAAGAACTTTTCTTTTTCTTTTCTACATCATCTGTCTCATCAAACTGATCTGCTCCTAACGATGATACGCATGGCTTGATACCACCAGTCGCTAGCGCAATAATGTAAATTGCCAAAAAGAAAACACCAGTTTGAGTCGTTGTTGCATGGCAATTAAGGTTTGAAGCTTTGCAGGGAGGCTTAAGATTAGGCACAGATGCAGATATAGTCAACAAGGTCATTCCCTGAAAATGGACAAAAATATTCTTCAACCAAAATGTGTTGCAAACAATGTCAAAACATGATAAATTGACAGAAAGGTGTTGAGAGAATTTGCTTCTAAATATGTTACTATTCATTTCTCAATTAACAGAAAAACTTGATAGAACAACAATGAACTTACAAAAAAATACACAATAGAAAATACAACAATTGTTTTATAACGTCCCCAGTATGCATCAGCCATAAAAGCTCCAATCAAAGGAGTTATGTAACAAGTTCCAGACCAATTTGTGACATTATTGGCTGCAGTTGAATTGCCTTGCTTGAACTTATCTGTCAAATAGTTCACCAGATTTGAACTGAATCCATAGTATGCCAATCTTTCGCAGCACTCATTCCCTGTAAAATAAATCCGTTATGGAGACCATAATCCAATTGAAGGTATATAAATATAAAATAAGAGTGTTTCCTTGCCCAAATTTCAAAACCAGTTCTGTAATTACTAGTTATTTTCTGGTTAGTTTGTCAATAAATATGTGTGCTAACTACTCGTTGAGAAAGATATTAGTATGCTGAAAAGAACATTTTGACGTTTAAAGGTCATCACATATACCCAAAATAAATGGACAAGCCTTCCAGTTCCCCGATTTGTTCTTGACTGAACGTTTTCCATGAATATCTACAGACCCATCTTGAGTGTACTCATCATCAAGATTCACTGAAGAGTTCATACTTCTTATTGGTCGAGTGTTGACCTATAACATAAAAACCAATAAAATGTTAGCAAAGAATGAAAGAACAGGAATTATATTTATTTATAATTACTGGATAAACAGTTCCATAAAAAAAACCATGACAACTCTGTATCATACATTTCACGTAGTTACACCAGGCATACAGATTTGGCAAGCACACACAATAGTTTAAGTCATTGTGCAAAACGTTTCACTAAAAGGGGATCAGCGTTATGCTTCAGCTCAAGATGTGTTTACTAACTACATCCCCAATTTGTAATTTAATTATTTATGAAGAGAAATAGGGAACTGAATATTGGGAAACAACTTTGGCTAAGACCACAAAGATAATACATTGCTAGCTCAACGTTACCAGAATTCAGATGCAACAACGTTGATGATTGATCCCTCAATATATGACCATAAACTGGCCTTAATACAATATTTCATTCTGGGACATATCAATGGGTCAGCAATCAAAGGAACAATAGGAAAGAAAACTACATGAGCATTGAGAATCATTAAGTAATTGTAGATAAGCATTAAAAATTTATTTAAAAAAAAACATTCTTAATGTTACCTGCCCATAACTCACACATCAAGAGATTTTTTCATCGAGCTTTCCTCTGATGATACAATTGGTTTTATTTGATCCTCATTGCTCTCAGAAATCGACAAATTATAAACAAAGGAAGATAGCAGAGGATCTGGTACTGCACTGTTAGCAGCCACCCCACGCGAGGACACACCTCCCAGAAGTGGATGCAGCTGCCCCTCCCGAAGCTCTCTACTCAGAAAAGACAGTGTGGAATTAGGTGGCAACCCACCTCTGCGAAATCTCCTCCTACGCTGCATGTATCTAGTAATTAAAGGGAACAAATTGACACCCTTCGCAGCCATGTCATTCAAGAACTATAATTTTAATGGATAGAATACTAAGGCCGACAAGCACTGACAAACATAATCTACATTTTTAACAAACAGAAAACCCAAGGAAGTTAGAACACAGCTCTGCTAATACAAGGGAGTAGCATCTGAAATATTGAAAGTAAATATAAATTCTTCTCTGCCCAAGCATTTCAAACTTAGATTCCACTATATCTTGTCATGTCATAGTCAAAGTAGAGGATATTTTGAACAATTGACCATGTTGAAGAGTTATATGCCCAACCATATCCTTCCCGGCTTTAGCTGCGCACACAGGACATGGCTGCAAAGAAATACACAAGATATTCAGGAAAGCATTACACATGATACCTCATCTAATAACCCAGTGTCATAAAATTAAAGACCCACAAAAGTTTCCTCTTACTTAAAACAATAAGTTTATTTGCGCTTTATAGGAAGTCAAACTATACATCCAAAAACTTGAGGAAACAATAATGTTTAGACAGAAATAACTAATAAGTATTCCATAGCTTATTGCAAATAGTCAGCAGGAAAGCAAATGTGTCATAAGAAGACTGAAAAGATCAAACAATCAAATGGAAATTTCATCCAGCAATAGGAATGGTTTTCCTATGTATATTACCATTTACATATCGAATTAAAAAGTTTAAAACGACTTATCAGAATAGATTTTTTACGTTCTTCAATGCATCTCCTAGGCTTAGACCATCTCAATAACAAATACCTGCCTATTCATTGTCATCTCGTCCTAGGAGTGACTCTTAAATATACTAAAAAATACTAAAAGTTGTTTAAACCAACATGGATGTAAATTCTCACACATTGAGACTTGAAAAAGCAACTTTTGAACAATGTCAACATGGATTGTTCCATGTCCACTAACACAGATGACAGATTCTGTCTATCTCAAAAAGGCACACCCCACATACAGGCATTTTCTTGCTGGAAAATTCTCAAACAAGTAATATATCTTTATTAAAATTGGGAAGACTTCCACTGACCCATGTTATATTGGTCAGTGTCAAGCAACTGTTTGATTTTGGTACTCAGAAATTTCAAGCAGAGAACCGCTTATCCATTTGGCTAGTGGATGTCATTTGCCAAAAAAATACCCTTGGGTTCAATGTGATTGGACTGAGCAACTAATTATATAATATGGGCTCCATTGTCTATGGAACAGATGGTATTCGCTTGCAACTGTTCTATGGAATATTTTCCTAAAATGGCTCTTGTAAGGTCTTGAATCCGTTCCTCAATCTTACAGCCATAGTTACAAGATTAAAATAAATTGATATGCCAACCCAGAACTGATGAATACACTCTTAAAATGTGTAATATAAAGATGCAGGAAAAATGCTGGCAAACAGTAACTGCGGCTGAAAAGCGACTTAAAAAACAATGTAAAAATAAGGACAAAGTTTCCACACACCGCATTTTTTGTGTCGATGCAATGTTCATCCTCAAGATGGTAGCAGAGCAATGTGATATCAAAATCCTCAAAACAAAATGGGCAAGTGAAATCCGCCCGTATGTCATCATCGCCCTCCAATTCATCAAAGTTAAACTGTCGATTTGTACAGACAGAAAAACAACCTACTCAGAGCTTCAAATGATCCCAAACAAAAACACAGTTTACAAAATTGAAAACCCCCAAAAGGCAATTAGCCTGAAGCAGGTCAAATTAATAGGCTCGTAGTTTGAACCCAGACAAAACAGAGGGGTCTTCTAACGGGTAATACCGATGCATTTACGGAATTGACCCCAAAAGTAGATAGATAAAAAAATGAACTTTACAGCACAACAAGACCAACTTTGAGCCACTGCAGTTAATATGTAGCGATAACTCCACAGTTAATATGTAGTGATAACTCCACAGGAGTCGCCTTCAAAGTACTGCAAATACTACATGAGTATATACATAGTTTTTCCTTCATCTCCCATATTTCATAAATATCCCAAACCTCAGCCAAAATTGCTCCTAACAAATCAAAAACCCTAATCAGCAAAAAATAAACGAAGTATAATTGCCTTAGCAAACCCACATCGCCAGTAAATATGTAAATAAATACTCTGGACATATTCATGGCTAAACCACTTCCTTTTTTAAAGGAGAAAACTTAGTGAAGCCGTCAGTTGGTGATGCATGTAAAATGGTCATCTGTTGAGATTGCAACAAGATGATGGAGCTTAGTGAAAAGAGTCGCCTTCACTAAGTGGGCCCGTAGGCAAATTATGGCGCAAGTTCTATTTTTAATCACAGTGTGAGTGATCACAGTGTGGGTGATCACAATGTGGGCGACCAAAATGTGGGTGACCAAAGTGTGGGTGACCACAGTGTGGGTGATCAAAGTCTATTTTTAGACTGGCTGTCAAAAATAGAAAAGTCAAATATTATTGTCTCATAATAATATTTGTACTATAAACTTGATCTTATTCTCATCGAGCACTTCAGTTTGAGCTACAGATGTGGCCCATGCAGCTGTCAGAAGGAAGTACGCTTTTCTTATGAGTCAGTTGAGTTGTTGCATGCATGACTTCAGTTAGAACTCAATCAGTTGAGTTTGGTGGAGTTGATTGTGGAGTTGTGTTCAGTTTGACTTGGTTAAACTAGTTGTAGTTAGTCTAACTGCAAATAGACTAATGATGAGTTGTTAAACTAATTATTAACTCATAATACAACTATATAATATATCAGTTAACTCAGTTGCATGTCAATGCATGTTCAGTTCAGCAGGGACAAGTGTTAGAGAATCAGATTGCTATCAGTTGTGACTATAGTTGTGCATCAGATCTTTCACAATCAAGGGATTGAGTATGCCAATGAGTTTGCTCATGTATTTTCCCAGTTTGTAGCTTCTGCTCACGTCTTACACATTGTGAGTGATTCTTTGGAGGTGAAATACGAGTTTGGTAGACCATTCTCATTCATTCTTGAGCAGGTATTGAGCAGTGGAGGCAGGCAAGCAGTGGAATAGATTTGGAGATCAGATCTTAGCTGTATTGTGTGTAACAGGTGGAGCTGGTACTGGATTGCTTGTGATAAGCATTGTACTTTGTAATGTTACAAGGTCTCAATCATTAATATACAGATAATGTGGGGTTTTTAGCGAGATGCTTTCCCCGGGTTACATACTGTGTTAATGTGTGAATGCTCTTGATGTTTTATTGTTAATGATGCTGCTATATTGATGATCAACGTAGAGGAGCTTATGTATTGTGTATGTATTCTGCAATAGTACATGATTAGGATAATCTCTGTTGAATATGTGTTAAATTATTCAAAATTTCTACATGGTATCAGAGCGAGCTAGATAATTGTAGAAAAAATTTCTACATGGTATCAGAGCTGCTTGATTTGTAGAAGAGATTTTTACAGGATATCAAGTGAGGATTGATCATCAGATCTACTATTCAGCAAGTGTTTACATTCTATTTCTTCAGGCAGAGTCTGTAATCGGGCCAGGTAACCTCTGAATTCATCCTTCCTTTGGAAGGTGAGATATCCGGTGAATGCCCATACAGTCAATCTCTGTACGAGAAATATTGTGTTCTCACGAATCTTAGATCCGAGGCAGTTGAGTTGGAGCTGGTGGAAATCGAATTTGTAGCAGTGTTGTTGAAATGTCTTTCAACGGATTGCAAATGTTATTCCAAAGCAAGAGCGACCTGGCGCTCAAGGATAAACTCAGAAACAATAAAGGTGAGAATGGATCTTCATCAAAGGTATCTGATGAAGGGAATTGCGCTTTGGCTGCTAAAGCAAGGAAAGGGAAGAGCAAGAAAGCTTCTCAGTCTGGTGCGAAAGGCAAGAAGCGGGATATGTCCAAGGTGAAGTGTTTTCACTGTCACCAGCATGGACACTATGCCACTAATTGTCCGCAGAAGAAGAAGAACAAGCAGGCTGCTGGATCTTCAGCAGGAGAGGCTCTAGCCTCACAGTTTGAGCTTGATTTTTCATTGATCACATGCTTGGTTTCAAGTGTGATGGGATCAGTGTGGTTCTTGGACAGTGGTGCGTCTTTTCACATGACGAGAGATAGAGATTTGTTCTCTGATCTGGAGGACAAAGATCTTGGAGTGCACATCGAGATGGGCGATGATGGTAGATACAGTGCGACCGATATCGGTACCATTTCCTTTAGAGGGAGTCTGGTAAACCCTTCGTATTGAAGGAAGTCATGCATGTTCCAGGATTGACGAAGAATCTCATCTCAGTGGTGATGTTAGAAGACGAGGGGTATGATGTTGTTTTCAGCGAGGGAAAGGCTTTCCTGCGCAGCAAGACAACTGGTGAGACCCAGAAGATAGGGGTTCGAGTGAGGAACCTTTATCAGTTGCATGTAGATGGATGCACATCAATGGCGGGCAAGGCAGAAGGATTGGTGAGCCGGGATGATGGCGAGTTGTGGCACAGGAGATTGGGTCACCTTCACCATGGAGCCTTGAAGATACTGCAGCAGATCACTACAGGGCTTCCTAAAGGCACACTTGCGCAGTCAGATCAGTGCAAGGGGTGTACTTTGGGGAAGTTTGTGAAAGCCACCTTTCACGAGAAGGATAGTCGCGCCACGACGATCCTTGAGAGAATTCACACAGACGTGTGTGGACCTTTCTCAGTTGCTTCGACAGAAAAACACAGGTATTATGTGATTTTTGTTGATGATTTCTCTCGTAAGTGCTGGATCTTCTTCATGCAGAAGAAGAGCGAGACATATTCAAAGTTCTGTGAATTCAAAGCACTGGTCGAGAAAGAGTCGGGGAAGAAGGTGAAGGCTCTTAGGAGCGATAATGGTGGTGAATACATCTCGGACAAGTTCAAGGATTTCTGTAAGGCAGAAGGGATTCGTAGAGAGCTCATAGCTCCCCATAACCACAGCAGAACGGGGTAGCTGAGCGGAAGAACAGAACGATTGTGGGTGTTGCACGGGCAATGTTGCATGATCAGGGCCTACCCCTTCACTTGTGGGAGGAAGCATGCAATACAGTAGTTTATGTGCAGAACCGTTGTCCTCATAGGATACTTGGCATGAGTACACCTGAGGAGACGTATTCTGGTAAGAAGCCTGATCTTTCTCATTTGAGGATTTTTGGTGCTAACGTTTACATGCATGTGACGAAGGATGCCAAGAAGAATTTGGAGCCGACCGTAGAGGTTGGGATATTTGTGGGGTACACTGATACGCCCCACAACTATCGTGTGTATTTGCCAGACAGTGGTAAAACTGTTGTGCGACAGGATATAAAATTTCAGGAGGAGAAAGCCATGAAGTGTTCGCTTGAGAGGGAGCTACACTTGCATGTAGATGAGGAGCTATTAGTTCCTAAGGATGAGCTTCAGGACGTGGATCAGCCACAGGACGAGGTTCATGGAGTGGAAGAGACCACTCATGCAGCGCCAACCATCAGAGGGCGAAAGCGCTTGACAGAAGCTGAGCGACTGGCTCAAGATGCAGAGAAAGTTGTAGGACCACCTACAGCCCAACGCAGGCAGAGACAGTCACCTGATCGGTACACTGGATACATGGCTCTGATGAGCATGTGTGTTGTGTGAGCCATCCTCTTTCAAGGAAGCTGTGGAGGATCCCGCATGGGTAGACGCCATGGTGGAAGAGTATGATTCTATTGTCAGAAACAGTGCATGGGAGATTGTTCCTAGACCGGAAGGGAAATCAGTGGTGGGTTCGAGATGGATCTACAAGGTCAAGCAGGCAGCTGACGGGAGTGTGGAGAAGTACAAGGCAAGATTTGTTGCCCGAGGCTTTTCACAGATAGAGGGGATCGACTATGAGGAGACCTTTGCACCTGTCACAAGGTATTCTTCCATACGGACGATTCTTGCTCTCTTAGCGCAGATGGGATGGCACATTCATCAGATGGATGTGAAGACTGCGTTCCTCAATGGAGTCATTGAGGAGGAGGTGTACATTGAGTAGCCCGAAGGCTTTGAGGTCTTCAGCAGCGAGTCGCATGTGTGCAGGCTCAAGAGAGCGATGTATGGGTTGAAGCAAGCACCACGTGCTTGGTACACACGGATAGACAGCTATTTCACAGGACTTGGATTCTCCAAGAGCGAGGCGGATCCTAACCTATACCAGATTGTGGTGGAGGGTAAGTTGCTTATCATTGTACTGTATGTTGATGATTTGATTCTAACGGGTGATGAGCTGTTGATACTGTCATGCAAGAAGGATCTTGCTCTAGAGTTTGAGATGAAGGACTTGGGCCTCCTTCACTATTTCCTAGGATTGGAAATATGGCAGCGCAGTGGTGGACTGTTTGTTTCTCAGGGCAAGTATGCTCGCGAGATACTGGAGAAGTTCAACATGCATGGCTGCAAGCCTGTTGATACTCCTCTTCCTGGAGGTTGGAGGAAGGAGGATGCCACTTCGGGAGAAGAAGTGGATGCCACTGTTTATCGACAGTTGGTGGGGTCGCTGGTGTATTTGGTCAATACACGACCTGATATATGCTATGCAGTTAACCAGCTTTCACAAGCTATGGTTAAGCCTACCAAGCTCTTCTGGAAGGCGGGCAAGCATGTATTGCGCTACCTGAGAGGCACATCGGGATATGGTTTGTGGTACAGTGTTGGGTCCCTATAATACTAGTGATTACCCCATTACTATTGTAGTTATACCCCTTATTTATATTGTTGTGCCCCCAATACCCCCATATTGTTATTAATGTGCCCATAGAATCCCTCTATTGTTATTTTTGTGGCTTTATATTATTATTGTTAGGTCGGCTGGATTATATTGTGACTCCATAGACTCCTATATATAGAAAGGAGGTTTTGTCATTTGTATCATCCAAGAATTGTTCATTCATGTAATGTAAAGGAGGTTTCCCCCTCGAAGAGGCTGAATTCTAAGGCGTGGATCTCTCTTTTCTATCTTTTTGTGAGCTGGTTTCATAACATTTGGTATCAGAGCTTTGGATTCTAGGGTTTCGCTGCTCCAAACAGGTCATCGTGGCAGTTTCGCTATAACTTTTTTTCTGTGACGTTTCAGAAGTCGCAAAAAAAACCCATTTGAGAAGAAATCACACTGAATCTTGGGTCCAAATTTCAGAGCTTTTCGCGCGATATTTTCGGAGATATGATCTCAGGAAGTTGGTCTTTTTGCAGACTCCTGAATTACACTCAAAACAGGTGACCTAGGGAAAATCGTCATAACTTTCTTTTTGAGCATCGGATTGAAATTTCGTAAGAAGGTACAGAAAGAGGATGGACTGTAGTTTTCTTTTATATATTTTTCAAAGTCAAAGGTTGAAACAGTGACACGTGGCACTTCATACAAGTTCGCTCTACTGAACTAGTCTATAATCAGGTCACTGCGGGAGATCGGGCATAACTCTTTCTTGGAGAATCCAATTTGGCTTAGACTAGTGGCATTGGAAAGAGGAGATAGAAGGCTACTACAGGTCACAATTTCAGAACTGGATGATTCAAAATTACAGAGATACATCAGATTCAATATCAGGCTTCTACAAAGTAAAAAAAAGGTGTGTAGTTTTTATTTTTTATTTTTGCATAAGCTTGGTTTGAAGGAATTCAAAGGGCATAGTAAAGCATTATTATCGGTAACTGATGCCCCGAGGAAAGAAAATGCAAACACCTAGTAAGGAACCTGAAAGCTCTAGCATGACTCATGAAGAAGAGGAAGAAATGCAACATGATATATCAAAATTACAAGACCAAGTGCAACAACTGTCCCTTGCACAAAAGGGAACAGAATCTAAGATGGATGGTTTAAAGAAAGGTGTAGAAGCTAAGATGGACTGTTTAAAGAAAGGCGTAGAATCTAAGATGATTGACGTGGAAGCTAAGATGGATGATTTGAAGATAGATTTGAAGACAGACATGGACGAATTGAAGATAAATATGAATAAGTTGCTACAAGAAATCGTCCCTAAGGGTGAAAGGGTACTAAAGGAAACTCATGATGAGAACAAAAGAAATGTTAATCATGATTCCATAGACGGTAATGTTGGATTGAAGAATCACCATATTCCAAAAATCGATATGAGGAAGTTTGATGGCAAGGATCCCGCCACATGGATATTACAGATGGAGCAGTTCTTCGATCTCAATAATGTGCAAAACACACAAAAGGTACGTATGGCAACTTTATATTTGGAACCAAATCAATTTGTATGGTATCAATGGCTTTGCTCTCATAAACAATTTATCACTTGGGCAATTTTTACGGAAGAATTGATAGCACATTATGAGGATACAAAAAGCAACACTTTTTTTAGCCAATTGATAAGTCTCAAACAAAAGGGTTCAATAATGGAGCACATTGAGGAGTTCCAAAAATTGAACATAAGGGTAAAAGATATTCCAGAGCAGCATATGATTGATGTGTTCATAGGGTCTTTAAAGGATAATATCCAACATGATGTTCGACTTTGGGAACCTGATTCATTAGAGAAGGCATTCAGGTTAGCAAGAAAAATGGAAAGCAAAATTATGGCAACCAGGAAGCATACCACTCACAACTATAAAGACGGAAGTGCAGTTGCCCCTAGTCTTCCACAACCTATAAGGTTGACACCACAACAATTGGAAGAAAAAAGAGCAAAAGGGCTTTGTTATAGTTGTGATAGCAAATACACTAAAGGTCATAAGTGTGCTGAGAAGAAATTATTCTACATAGATTGTGAAGAGGAAGAAGAAAAGGAGCAAGAAAGGTCAAAAGAACAGGATATGTTCCAGGAACAAAGCCTAGATGAAGAACAAATAAATCCGACCATATCTTGTAATGCATTGGCGGGAATTACCACTCCTCAAACCATCAAGATAGAAGGACAAATCAAGAAGAAAAAGGTGATAGTGTTGATTGATTCAGGAAGCACCCACAATTTTATTCATTGTAGGGTAGCAAAATAATTGAATTGCTTCCTATATCCAGCACCAGAGTGTCAAGTGATGATTGCAAATGGAGGAACAATAAATTGCTCTGGAAAGTGCCATAATATCAAGCTATCCATGGGAGAATATGTATTGACTAGCCCAATGCTTTCCATTCCAATGGGAGGTGCTGATGTTGTACTAGGAGTCCAATGGCTACAATCCTTGGGTACAATAGCTTTTAATTTTCAAGAACTTTTCATCAAATTTTCTGTGGAAGGAAAGGAAGTTGAATTAAGGGGTATTGCAGGGAAACCAGGAAAGATAATCAGCTCTAATGGTATGACAAAGCTTCTAAAAAAGGAGCAAAGGGGTGTAATTGCACAATTATGTTCGCTAGATGTTTCCACATTAGAATCATCTATTTCTCTAGATCTCCAAAAAGTCCTGGACAATCATTCCAAGGTATTTGAGACTCCCAAAGGTCTCCCACCTATGCGTGATCATGATCATGTTATTCATCTGATTCCAGGAAGTGTTCCTCCAAACATCAGGCCGTACAGATATCCCTATGTCCAAAAAAGTGAAATTGAACGTATGGTTGCAGAAATGCTAGAGGCTGGTATAATTCAACCGAGTCAAAGTTCTTTCTCTACTCCAGTAGTATTGGTGCACAAGAAGGATAGATCATGGCGCATGTGTCGGGATTATAGGGAGCTCAACAAGCTCACTATTAAAGATAAGTTCCCCATTCCTGTCATTGATGAATTACTGGATGAATTGCATGGATCAATTTACTTCACCAAGTTGGATCTTCGTTCAGGATATCATCAAATTAGAATGAAGATTGAAGACATTCCGAAAACGACATTTAGAACTCATGAGGGTCATTATGAATTTTTGGTCATGCCTTTTGGCCTTACCAATGCACCTTCAACATTTCAAGGTTTGATGAATTCAATTTTCAAACCATTCCTTAGAAAATTTGTGTTAGTATTTTTTGATGATATACTTATCTACAGCAAGTCTTGGAAGGATCATGTTGAACATGTTGACAGGGTGCTACAACTATTGGAAGAGAAACAATTATATGCCAAAAGATCCAAATGTTTCTTTGGAGTCCAGGAGGTGGAATATTTGGGTCATATTGTATCTCATGAAGGAGTTAAGGTAGACCCTACCAAAATTAAAGCCATTAAGGAATGGAAAATCCCCACATCCATAAAGCATTTGCGCGGATTTCTTGGGTTGACAGGGTATTATCGCAAGTTTGTTAAGAATTATGGGAGAATAGCAGCACCTCTAACGAAATTATTGAAGAAAGATGCATTTTCATGGACTCCGGAAGCAACAAAGGCCTTTGAACATCTTAAAGAGGCAATGTGCCAAGCACCGGTCTTAGCTACACCGGACTTCACAAAAACCTTTATTGTGGAATGTGATGCTTCAGGAAATGGAATTGGTGCTGTTCTAATGCAAGATGAAAGACCCATTGCTTATGAAAGTCGTCCAATCAAGGGAAAGTTTCTAAGCAAAGCTATTTATGAGAAGGAAATGTTGGCAATACTCCATGCACTTAAGAAATGGCGACCCTACCTAATGGGAAGACACTTCAAGGTAAAAACGGATCATGATAGCCTTAAATACTTTTTAGAACAAAGATTATCCTCTGAAGAGCAACAAAAGTGGGTCACAAAGATGTTGGGTTATGACTTTGAAATCATCTACAAAAAAGGGAAGCAAAATGTGGTGGCAGATGCACTGTCAAGGAAGGATGAGGATGTGGAAGCATTTTTGTGCGCTATTTCTATCATCCAACCAGATTGGATAAATGAAGCAAGGGAGGAATGGAAGAATGACGAAGATGTGTGGGCACTTATTCGAAAGCTACAACAATATTCCAGTACGTTTGATACATTTAGCTGGAAAAATGATTCGTTATGGTACAAAGATCGCTTATACCTCTGTAAGAATTCCCAGCTAAAACAAAATATTCTTATGGAATTGCACACTTCTCCCTTAGGAGGGCACTCAGGCTTTTTAAAAACTTACCATAGGGTTAAGAAGGAATTTTTTTGGGATGGCCTTAAATCAAATATTCAAAAGTTGTGGCAGAATGTTTGGTTTGCCAACAAAATAAAGTTGAAACAATTAAGACACTGGGTCTATTACAACCTTTATCCATTCCAAGCCAACGTTGGGAGGAGGTATCAATGGATTTTATCACAGGTTTACCCAAGTCTGAGGGAAAGAGTGTCATCATGGTGGTAGTTGACAGACTTACCAAGTATGCACACTTTTGTGCATTATCACATCCATTTAGAGCCAGTACAGTTTCTACTGCATTTATGGAAACAATTCAAAAGCTACATGGAAACCCAAAGATTATTGTAAGTGACAGAGATCCCATTTTCACTGGAAATTTTTGGACACAATTATTTTCTTGTCTTGGTACTCAGTTAGCTCATAGCTCATCTTATCATCCTCAATTTGATGGGCAAACTGAGATAGTAAACAAATGTTTGGAAGGATATCTTCGTTGCTTTGTATCTGATAAACAAACACAATGGGTCAAATGGTTGCCTCTGGCTGAATGGTGGTATAACACTTCCTTTCATACAGCAACAAAAATGACCCCATTTATGGCACTTTATGGGTATCAACCACCATCCATCACATCATATTTAAGAGAAAATTCTAAGGTTCAGGCAGTGGAACATCACATCGAACATCAACAACAAGTCCTCCAACTCTTAAAGGATAACCTCGTGTTGGCACAAAATAGAATGAAACAACAGGCAGATCAACATCGCAGTGAAAGAAGTTTTGATGTAGGTGATTGAGTATTCCTACGGCTACAACCATATAAGCAGATGTCCCTCAAGCAAGCTAAGAAGGATAATAAATTATCACCAAAGTATTATGGTCCGTACAAGGTGTTGCAAAAGATTGGTACTATGGCATACAAATTGGAGCTTCCTGCAGCTTCTCGATTTCACCCAGTTTTCCATGTTTCATGTTTAAAGAAGGTTATAGGCGACAAGCTCCCAGTTCAAACAATATTGCCAGAACTTGACGAGGAAGGAAAAATTATATTGGAACCGGAAGCAGTTATAGAGACAAGAACTCGACAGCTACGAAATCGATCAATTTCAGAGTACCTTATCAAGTGGAAGAACTTATCCGCTGAAGATTCCACATGGGAGGATGAGAATTTTATGCATAAGTATCCAGAACTACTCAAGCGTTGAGGACAACACTTTTTTGAAGGAGAGGGGCATGTTGGGTCCCTATAATACTAGTGATTACCCCATTACTATTGTAGTTATACCCCTTATTTATATTGTTGTGCCCCCATTACCCCCATATTGTTATTAATGTGCCCATAGAATCCCTCTATTGTTATTTTTGTGGCTTTATATTATTATTGTTAGGTCGGCTGGATTATATTGTGACTCCATAGACTCCTATATATAGAAAGGAGGTTTTATCATTTGTATCATCCAAGAATTGTTCATTCATGTAATGTAAAGGAGGTTTCCCCCTCGAAGAGGCTGAATTCTAAGGCGTGGATCTCTCTTTTCTATCTTTTTGTGAGCTAGTTTCATAACATACAGACAGGAGGATGAGGTGAAGCTATGCGGCTTCACGGATGTAGATTGGGCAGGGAGCCCAACGGACAGAAAGAGCACATCAGGAGGGGTCTTCAGTATTGGATCGACAGCAGTTTCTTGGTATAGCAGGAAGCAGAGATCCGTGGCACTCAGTTCAGCGGAGGCCGAGTATATGGCAGCAAGTTTGGCTGCATGCGAGGCTATATGGATGAGGAAGATCCTGGTTGGTTTGTTCGGTTCTCATTTGGATCCTACTGTGATTTACTGTGATAACCAGAGTTGCATTAAACTCTCGGCTAATCCTGTATTTCATGATAGATCTAAGCATATTGACATCAGGTACCATCATATCAGAGATTGTGTGCAGCGGAGGATCATGTTGCTTTCATACATTCCAATGGAGGATCAGGATGCTGATATTCTGACGAAGGCTCTCACCAGGAGCAAATTCGAGTACCACCGAGGCAGGATAGGGGTTGCTGATAATCCATATCTTGTCGAGAGGGAGTGTTGAGATTGCAACAAGATGATGGAGCTTAGTGAAAAGAGTCGCCTTCACTAAGTGGGCCCGCAGGCAAATTATGGCGCAAGTTCTATTTTTGATCACAGTGTGAGTGATCACAGTGTGGGTGATCACAATGTGGGTGACCAAAATGTGGGTGACCAAAGTGTGGGTGACCACAGTGTGGGTGATCAAAGTCTATTTTTAGATTGGCTGTCAAAAATAGAAAAGTCAAATATTATTGTCTCATAATAATATTTGGACTATAAACTTGATCTTATTCTCCTCGAGCACTTCAGTTTGAGCTACAGATGTGGCCCATGCAGCTGTCAGAAGGAAGTACGATTTTCTTATGAATCAGTTGAGTTGTTGCATGCATGACTTCAGTTAGAACTCAATCAGTTGAGTTTGGTGGAGTTGATTGTGGAGTTGATGGAGTTGTGTTCAGTTTGACTTGGTTAAACTAGTTGTAGTTAGTCTAACTGCAAATAGACTAATGATGAGTTGTTAAACTAATTATTAACTCATAATAAAACTATAGAATACATCAGTTAACTCAGTTGCATGTCAGTGCATGTTCAGTTCAGCAGGGACAAGTGTTAGAGAATCAGATTGCTATCAGTTGTGACTATAGTTGTGCATGAGGATTTGCACAATCAAGGGATTGAGTATGCCAATGAGTTTGCTCATGTATTTGCCCAGTTTGTAGCTTCTGCTCACGTCTTACACATTGTGAGTGATTCTTTGGAGGTGAAATACGAGTTTGGTAGACCATTCTCATTCATTCTTGAGCAGGTATTGAGCAGTGGAGGCAGGCAAGCAGTGGAATAGATTTGGAGATCAGATCTTAGCTGTATTGTGTGTAACAGGTGGAGCTGGTACTGGATTGCTTGTGATAAGCATTGTACTTTGTAATGTTACATGGTCTCAATCATTAATATACAGATAATGTGGGGTTTTTAGCGAGATGCTTTCCCTGGGTTACATACTGTGTTAATGTGTGAATGCTCTTGATGTTTTATTGTTATTGATGCTGCTATATTGATGATCAACGTAGAGGAGCTTATGTATTGTGTATGTATTCTGCAATAGTACATGATCAGGATAATCTCTGTTGAATATGTGTTAAATTATTCAAAATTTCTACATCATCATGATTCAGAACGGTTCTATGAATGTATGTCCTCATCCGGCTTTGCAATATTAAAGTAAGAAACCTGTATGATGATGATAATGATGAACTGCGTGATGGCGCTTTGCTGCCGTGATACGAGCCGCCCATAATTCAACGTCCATGGCATCTGGAGCTTAACAATTTCTCGCCTGACACAAGACCAAAATGTATTCGGCCCCAAAAGACCATTTCCAGAGCTCATAGTCGAAAGTAAAGGGATTTCCTTGAAAGCCACAACAAAAATGTAGCTTCTAGGAACTTTCAAGACCTTCAACAAAAATTCATGTGGACAAGTCACTTGCAGGTAAATACTTGCCTAAAGGGCTTTCCTTGAAAGCCATAACAAAAATGTAGCTTCTAGGCACTTTCAAGACCTTCAACTAAATTCATGTGGACAAGTCACTTGCAGGTAAGTACTTGCCTTTTTGGGGCAAGTATAGAAAGAACTGCCCCGACTGAACTCTCTGTTCAAACATAAGAAAGAGCCCGATATTACAGAATCCAATAGATAAAATCTAAATGGTAAATGGTAATTGCCAAAATAGAAAATTCCAATCGACCTTCGTCGAAACAATATAATAGCTAAAACACCTGGAACGAAAAAGCATATAAACAAATGAAAAATAGCTCGGCAAATAAAAAATTCTTACAACATGCAAAAAGTTTGAGAATAGTGTGAGATACATGTTATCAAATATTCATGTTACCATAGGAAAACGATGCTCAATAGAAGCTCCAAAATATTTCTGTCAGCAACAATCCTGATTAAAGAGGGCGAGGAGACACCATCAGGGTCTTATACGCCTTGGAAAACCATTAAAAATGATAATACCCAATAAACAAAAGAACAAAAATGCACTTGAAAATGTTAAGGCACTTCGAGAAACAATCAAACAACAAGAACAGAAGATAAATTTGAGAAACAGAGGACATTTATATAGCTAGGGCAACTGTCAGCTGGTGATGCATGTTGAATCTTCAATATTATATGATCCATAACAGGTCTATGAATTCACTCCTCATCCAGTGCGCTAGCTATATACATAGTTTTTCCTTCATCTCCCATATTTCATAAATATCCCAAACCTCAGCCAAAATTTCTCCTAAAAAATCAAAAAACATAAGCCCGTAGAAAATTGAAAATTGAGAAGAGGAGAAAAGAAGATTCTAAACAAATCAAAAACCCTAATCAACAAAAAATAAACGAAGTATAATTGCCTTAGCAAACCCACATTGCCAGTAAATCCGCAAATAAATACTCTGGACATATTCATGGCTAAACCATTTCCTTTTTTAAAGGAGAAAACTTAGTGAAGCCGTCAGTTGGTGATGCATGTAAAATGGTCATCATGATTCAGAACAGTTCTATGAATGTATGTCCTCATCCGGCTTTGCAATATTAAAGTTTCAATCCCGCAAAACCGCAAAATGTATACAAAAGAACTATCACTGTAACCCTCAAATTACAAAACCCTGAAGAATCTCATGTACTTTAATAAAAAAGAGCCAGGAAAGAAAAGATGCAGAGAAACACCTGCCTTAGATGTGATAAGGTTCCGCATTTGTCAACAGATATTGGTTTTGTTTCCTTTCCCCATCCGAGCTGTCCTCCTCCGCTCCGCGCCTGAATACCTTCGCCCCTTCCTTGCAGCGAGGCCGATACACAGGGGCTGACGTGTTGCTGAAGGAGTACGAAAACGAATTGCCCACAAATTGCCCGCTCTATGCCCGCTCTGTGCCCGACGCTAGGGGTCAGCTCTATGCCCGATGCCAGGTGTCAGCCTGAGAAACAAAAGGACGACAAAAGTCCCTTTCAAAGGAAGGCCTATCGGCCTAATTAGTTGTCTATATGACCTAATATAATTTCATGTAAAGTAATTAAAAGTAAAAAAAATATGTGAGTAAGATGTTTAAACCTTATACTTTTCAAAAATATGTTAACACCGCATATGAAATTTTTAGGCTAACTTTCAGATTAATCACATAGAATGTTTTTTTGGTCGACGTTTCAAACCTACTAATAAGGTTCATCTTCAGGACCAAGGTGAAAAACACATATATATCTATATATAGAAAAAAAAATATTAAAAGAAAACAATTTAATGTTGAATAGAATCAAATATCCAATGTGGGTTATGAATAAAATGTTTTAATATGAATTAATATTGATGTATGCTTCAAAATATATTAGTAACAAAAGAACCAGTTTAATGTGCATCGATAAAATGACTCAATGCACATGTTATGTAATCTCTATAACAATAAAAGATACAATTTGAACAATAAAAAATTACACATTGTTTTTTTGCACTCTAAAATAAGGTTACACTTGATCTCTCTTGGCTCATATTAGATGAGTGGTTAATATGGATATATGCTGGTTATTTTAAGAAGGACGTGTGTCAACTCCATGTTGATGATGGAATCACACATTGCCCTCATATTGTGCTCTAAAATGTGTCTCCTAGGGCACTAAATAGGATTTGTCACAATACCATGGGCCTATACAATGGCTTATCAATACCACATGCCTAAAAAAACCATAATTCACTTGATATGACCCTTGTTCATATTACATTTTTTTTCAAACATTCAATTTAATTAAAAGGGAAAAAAAAACATAACTATTTTCGAGATAAATCTCAACCTTTTATTTGTGTATCTTAAATCCCTACCATCCACCTATTAATTATTGATAATTGCATTGCGCAGAGAGGCGCTCTCCAACCCAGTATAGTAGATATGTTGGAACGCAATATAAAATAAAAATAAATTTACATTAAAACAAAAATAACTTTAAACTAAAATAATGAGGTAAACTTGACTTGGTCAACTTATTGATGGTTTTTGAGCTCCATGTTGATGAGAATCCATATTAACATTATTACTCGGTCAAAATAAAATAAAAATATCTATACAATAAAATTAAAATAACTTTAAACTAAAATAATGAGGTAAACTTGACTTGGTCAAGTTATTGATGGTTTTTGAGTTCGAGGTTGATGAGAATCCATAGTATTGACCCTTGATATTCATGTAGAATATAGCCTATTTAAAGGAGGAAATTAAACCAGCCAACCAGGGATTAAATTTCTTGAGATGCAAATCTTTTTTCAAGTTTTTCACTATAAGATAGGTTTTCATATAAAATATTTGATCCCTCTCTGAACTTGGTAGATCCATGGTTAAGATGGATCTATACTAGATAATTAAATCTAAATATAATGTTTACGAATATGAATTATTATGTTAATTTATATGGTCAAATATGTATATCTATATGCACATATATTACATTTATATATTTAGAAACATTTTCATTTTTAATTATGCATTTGTTAACTAAATTTATTAAGTTTTTATGTTTTATGTTGTGAAATAGTTGGGTGATCTTGAAATCTTTGTGAAGTTGGAGGTTTTAAATTCAAATTGAGCTATGTGGAACGTTTAAAGGTTCACCAAATGCACTTGTTGATTCCCTAGATTCCTTGACCATTGATTCCTCAAGATAGAAATGCAAATGCACTTATTGATTCCCTAGATTCCCTAACCATTGATTCCTCTAGATAGAAATGTTTAGGGGTTCACCAAATGCACTTGTTGATTCCCTAGATTCATTGACCATTGATTCTTTTAGATAGTAATGTGATCGTTAAGTCTTTGTGAATTTAGAGGTTTTAGGTTCAAATTGAGCTATGTGGGGACGTTTATACACTTGTTGATTCCTTAGATTCTTTGACCATTGATTCCTATATGTGTGTGTGTGTGTGTGTGGTAACCAAAATTGAACATATGTAGATATTTACCTTTCTTCAAGTTTTGCATTGTAAAAAAGTTTACAATTTTAAAATTTATTTAAGCTCTTTTAGCAGTTAATAGATTTAGAATTAAGATAGAATTTGTACTAATAATTATTCCATTAATTTTTTTTACAATGTGGAAAAACTTATCATAACTACCAGTAGTGGGACAGTCATTAGTGATTTCTATCCCCTTATGTAAGTTGAATCATCATTGTATTGAAAGAAAATCACCTCACTTGAAATTACCCGTTGATGGTCGTAAGAAGGTACCTAAGAAAATACAATAATTATTCCATTAATTAATCTGTAAATCAATTTTATAATTAAAACTAATATTAAATTTTTAATTTTAATTTTAATTCTAATTTCGTTTCATTTAATAAAATATTTTTAAAATTTACATTCATTAAACCTAAACAACACGCAAAGAAAATATCATAATTAAAATATATCTTCAAATTAAAAAAATTATTTCACAAGATATTTGAATAATGTAGGTTTTTTTGAGTAGAATTATTTTGAAAAATGTCTTGAGGATCCATCACATGAAAGTATTATGTGTTGATACATTTGGAACCAACTAATGTGGTTCATCATCAAGACTATCATCAAGACTATAAGATGATGATGAATCATATTAGTTGGTTCTAAACGCGTGGACAAATAATACTCTCATGTGATAGACCCTCAATACATTTTTCAAAATAATTTTACTCACAAAAACCTACATTCAAATATTCATTGACTACTAAACTCACAACCACCAAACTCTAACAAATAACTCAAGATCTACAAAGTACCAAACAATTGACTCTTGATATCCAAATTTATATCACCATTATTCGTACTTAAATCTCCACGGTTGTTACAGATACGACCGTGCCTGTAACACACAGAACATTAGCAGCAGGTTGCAGAAAAAGAGAGGCCACAACAACCCAAACGTTTTTCTCACCATCATACTCCATCGCCTCTTGTTCATTGAACGCGTACAACCCTGAGAAGAGGAAGCGACCAAATAACTTCTCTATAAATCTCCCTCTAATCTCCACCTATCTTCCTGGCTTCTCCAAGTCCCCTATTAAATGTTAAATACATATATATTTTAATTCACTAAGGTCATTTATAGTTTCAATATAAATTTGACTTTGATAATTTACCACAATAATGTTTGTCTTTGCCTAAATTATTTCAAACTTACATGTTGAAATCACTTTTATTAAAGTACTTAATACTATTAAGAAGATTTTTTTTCTTTTTTTTGGTATGTAAAGGTAGTGCCATTTTTTTTTCTTTCCAATTATATCAAACTGGGGAACCATATACATTGTTCTGGTGGCCTCAACCTGCCCCGAAGGGAGACCAGGTCTGTTGGCCACTTTAGATTGTTATAAGCATTCCAAAAGTAAAACTTTACTAATCTGTCCATATTAGCTACATACACCAAACAACTGAAACTACTTATTAAGCTACTAGTTCGCATGCAAACGACAAGAGAGAAAACCAAAACAACTTAAACCGAGCCTTCAGAAGCTCATTCTTTCTTGATTCCTGTGTGCTGGTCCATTTCCATGGCCATATGCGCTTGATCAACCTAACTAGGGCCGCTTCCAGCCATCCTGGACAGGATTTGAGACATCTCTAACTTGTTATTCTGGTTAATCATGATGACTTCAAAGTTCTTCACTTCCTTCTGCAGATTAGGCACCCCATTGGCGAGTTCCGCCATTTCCTTAGCAACATGTTCAAGAGCTTTAGCCAACAAACATTAAGAAGATTAATTATTATTATTATTATTATTATCCATTTTTAAGGTCACGGTCAAGCCAAACACCAAATTTGTGTATGAGACCTTCTTGTTTGTTGGACAAGGGACCCACCTTCGCGCAACAATTTGACTACTAAGTCTACGAAGGCATACATACTCTACCCCCTCTGGTTTTGAACCTGTGACCTTTTAAGAGGAAATACATGCTCTTAATCATTAGGCCCACTAAAGATGGTCATTACTATTTTTATTAAGTAAAACTTTACATAAAAAATAATATTTTTTTGATTAATTTTTATATTTATTTAAATTTTTATAAATATTTGGAAAAAAATAAAAAAAATGTGAAAACTTTGTGTAACATTATTACAAATTAAAAAAATTAATAATAATAAGAAAAATTACTTTCTTTCATTTTAAAGTTGATTTTATATTTATTTTTTTCCATAAAATAAGAATTTTGCATAACCACTCAAAATAGTACAAAATTGTTGAAGGCAAAATCTATAATCAAAGTTCCCATAAAGTAAATGAAATAATAACTTACAATATAATTCCTCATAAATGAAATAATAAATTAAAATATAATTCCTACTAAATATAAGGAAAAATCTAAAAAAAATCTAATTTATCTCATTTCTATTAAAATTTTAAATTCATTATTTTTTATCAAATGTTATTTTTCATTCTCGGGTTAATAATGCACTAATTAAATCTCTGAATTCATTATTAGGTGGAATGATATACCATATTCTATTTTACTCTAAAATACAATCAAAATATTTAATAATCAATATATTATTTAAAGTTTTTCAAAAATTTAATAGAAAATTATTAGTGTTTGTTTTGGAACATGATTTTCACAATTTTATTTTAATTATCAATAATTAATAGCTATATGGTAAGGATTTAATCACATGAATATTTTATAATATTCATAGTATTATACACAAACCAAAGATTGAGATTTATCTCTAAAGTAGTTATGTTTGTCTTGCCCTTTTAATTAAAATGATTGTTTGAAAAAAAAATGGCATATGAACAAGTGTCTTATAAAGTGAAAAATGGTTTTTTAGACATGTGCTATTGATAAGCCATGATATTGTAACAAATATTACTTATCGAGCCAAGAAATGCATTTTGTTGAATTTTGTAGCTATGGTCGGTCTTCATAACTGTAGTGTCCTATTTTTTTTCCTAGTATAGTTTTGTTACTCCTATCAAGGGTGATTTTTGACGAGTTATATATATGACAGGTTGATCACTTGATTGATGAATAATGTTTTATATACATAGTTATATTTCCTTTTATGTTTATGTATGGCATATTTATCACTGGATTGGGGAACAATGTTTTATATAGTTATATTTCCTCTTATATGTGGCATCATTGATTATCTGTATTAGATGGTTTTGGTTAAGTAAATGTTATACATATGTTTTTCGTTTTGTATCTGATATATGAAGCATGTGTATGACATGGATGGTGATCCAGGATTGAGACACATAGACCCATGGATGCTCATGGTTATGCGAAATAGATGGTTAATTATGATTTATGTATGATACATGATTTGTGTGATTATATATGTCTAATATTGTACTAAGCAGGATGTGGTAGGGTACCTGGTCATTTTCAACCAAGGATGTTCAACTATGAATGACTGTGGAAGCCATGCACCATTCTGGGTAAAATGTGATTAAGTTAATTTCATTATGAAATTCATTTGATTCCTTTGATCTATGAGATTGTAATGTGTGCAGGTCTTTGAACAAGGCCTTACCAGCGAAGCATTAGATGGGTAAAAGCTAACAATTAGTACCCTAAGAAGAAAATCAAAGTATCAAAGCACAGTAGATGTGAGGGCATGGAAATTAGGGCGTGGAGTCCTAAATCCAAGAAAGATAAAGACGTGGAGTCTTGTATATTTAGGGCGTGGAGTTCTGAATATTTAAAAAGATCAAGTTGTGGAATCTTGGATCTTTGGAGTAGATGAGGGCACAGAGTCCTCAATCTACTAAGGCATGAAGATGCATGAAATAGGGGTGCGGAATCCCTATTCTCCAGAAGAAAAATACCACTCATGGATGAATTTCCTTAAATAAAATTTCATTCTCACAATTCTGGAATGACTTTCTAAAAATAGAAAGTCATGTCCAACATCTCAAGCATGACTTTCCAAAAATAGTAAATCACCTTGCATAAATTAGTAATCAAGCGGAGTTGAAGAAAAATGACTTAACTTATCATTAATCAATCCTAATAGTTCAATCTTGATTGAATCCTCAATATTATTAATATTATTATTATCTTTTATGAGACTATGATATTATTATTAAAAAGGAATTACAAGTCAATTTTATCTCCTCAATCAATTCACACATCTCCTTCATGACTCTCATGGCTCTATGTAACTCTCTCTCTCTCTCTCTTTTAAATAATTCATTACACTCTATTTTATGCACTCATCAAAGAATGACATATTCCTTTTCACTCATTAAAAATATCTCATAAAATATTCCTCTTACGCTCTCTTTAATGCATATGGTACACTCTCCTTAACTAAGGCATGCATACCTCTCTTTAATGGCATAAGTTACACTCCTCTACATGGAATCCAATGCATGAACATTACTCCTCTTTTATGACAAGAATTGGTTGTCCCTCCTATATATGAGTCTCATGTATTCTCACTTGGGGGGATTATGATGCCAAGAGTGGAAGATACTTGAGGAAAATAGTGAGAGGGAGAGATACAGAGAGTAGCCAATTGCTTCCATAATAAATATGAAATTCTTATTAAAATACTAAGGTCTCTAACTATTGAGGTTGGCCATGAGTGGTATCGAGAGGAAGTGAAAATTTGCTTCCCTAGTTTACCTTGCAAATCTCTCTACTGTTGTCTTTTGGTACTGCTTGTGAGCTTTTTTAGCTCGGGGGTTCCAGGAGGAGAAGTTCTTCCTGGATATGGTTGGGAGGAAAGTCGGGTGGTTCACAATGAGTTGGTAAGGATATTGGAGCTGGAGCATACTCCCATTTTTTGAGTTGTATAAATTCAATGCCAAGTATGTTAACAAAATTATATTGTGTTTTTTTTTGTAGTTCATTACATGGTTTTTGATTATTTGGTTGTTGACTGAAACTTAGATGCATATCAAATGCTACACACTAAATGTTGAAGGAATTTGGCAATAAATGTTTATTTTATGTAAGTTTATTTTTTTGTATAGTTTCATTGCAAGTTGATTTACATCATGTCTTAATGGTTGAAGCATTCAGGCTGCCATGAGTTTCATGAAAACATGTTAATAACATAAATTTGGTTTTTCCTTCTCTTTTTACAGTTGTAGATAAGTTTTCACATTATATGTTTGACAAAAGTGATAAATGAGATAATAGGAATTTGTTTTTTTTTTGTTGTGGTTTTAAATAATCACGTTTCTAGGTGTTTCTGTTTCGATTCATTTTAACTTCACGGAGTATCTGTACCTTATGGCCATGTCACTCCAACTTTGATTTCAAAAACCAGAGTTTTAGAATCTGGTTCCGTAATATGCTATATTTTACAGATTTGTTGTTGTTGCGTGGTGGTTTGTCTTTTTGCGCTTTTTTTTTAGCTATGATTTACCTGGTAATCTCTTTTTATGAAACCAATATGTTATATAAACTTGGAATTATTATTTTAAAGTCTCAATGGTTAATACATTGACAATTTAAATAACTTATGACTGCTTGTTTGATAATTTAATAACTAGTAGCTTGTTTTGTGACTGCTAACCGTTGTTCAAAATTCTCCAATGGCTGTAGCTACATCGCTGTGAGCTACTTGTAAAAATTCTTAAATATTTATAGTCATTATGTGCCTAAATTTTTGTATATGCAGCAATCAAGATCGATGACGGTTCTACTTATGTATTAGGTTCACTTGTTGGCATTACTGACAAAGAAAAGAAATTATGTAATCTTAGATTCATGTTAGTTAATTTTGGTGAAATCGCCTTAAGGGTTATGGTTGTAAGTGTTTGCCAAAATGCCTCAATGGTTGTACATTTCATGCTTGCAAACTATTTGACATAATGTTTCAATGGTTGTAGCCAATTACATCTATGAATTGTCTATAAATATGACTAAGTGAATTTAGGATTTGCAACCAAGGTGTTTTTGAAAATATCTCAAAGAATAAGCATGATGATTCCATTGAATTAAAAATCCATGGAAGGCAAACTAGGTAGGTGAATTGTTGTAATTGTTAGCTCACATACGAATTCATAATAATTGGAAACCACTCCTTTAGAGGTTGAATTATCTTGTTTTTCTTCCCTTTATTTTACCAAATAATTCATAGGCATATTATCTAGAACAAAATCAAATTAGTCACTCTTAAACACTTTTAATTGCAATAGAATGAACAATTAGCTTATTGGAAATTGTGGTTTGTAAAGATTGATATTATTTATCCCACTAAAGACTCTATCATTTAAATGTGATTTTAAGACTTATGGTTGTAAGTTTTGGATCTTGAGGAACCATGACCCTGTAGCTTTAATGAGAAGTTTAATATTACCATGGGTTAGTTAGTTAGTAGAAATTAGTGTGCAGTGTAAAGAATACCAATAAAAATAAAAATATAGATATATGACCTTGCATTAACTTTTACGTCTTAAAAACTTAAACTTAAATCGCATTTTGAGTTAGCCTTAGTATAATACTGATGGTTGGTAAGGTGGGACCTTACATATGGTATCAGAGCCAAGTTAAAACTCTAGGACCTAGGGTTTGCCTGTTAATATTTATTTACTTACCTGAATTTTTCCTTGGTGAGGTTAAGTAATCATGGAGAGAACATCAAGGAGGAGGAAGGAAATCTCATCTCCACCTCCCCAAGATAAAGAATCTGAGCAAATATCCATTTGGGAAGTAAGGGATATGATGTTATCTTTCCAAAATATGGTTGAAGTCTTGATTAGTAGGGTTGGGGGGAATCCTTCAGTGTCTGGTTCTTCATCTCAAGTAGAGAGGCAAGAAATACCATATGATGCAGATGTACATAGAGAGTTTGAAAATGTTAAGCTTCCTATCATTAAGGGTACCACAAAATGGGAGGTAGCGGAAGCTTGGTTGGAAAACATGCGCCTATGTTTTGAGTTGCAGAACTATTCTAGCAACCAAAAGGAAAAGTTGGCTATATACCAACTTAAGGAGAGTGCACTATTATGGTGGAGGAACTTAGAATCCCAATTGGGATACTCTATGTCTACCTTGACATGGGAACGATTTGAAGAGGAATTTCGAGCAAAGTACCTTTCTTTTGAATACTTGGAGAGGAAATTGAATGAGGTTCACGATCTTAAGCAAGGAAGTAAGACAATCCTTGAATATGAAGCACGATTCATAGAGTTGCTTAGATATGCTACCCATATAACTACTGAAGCCCTCAAGGTAAACAAGTTTTTGTATGGATTGAATCCTATTATAAAGGAAAAGGTGCACATTTTGAGGCCTACTACGTTGCATGAGGTGGTGCAACAAGCAATTATAGCCGAGGAAGAATTATTGGGGAACAAAGGTGGGGATAAAACCCCAAATCTATCATTCCATGGGAAACCTCCTCGAAGGGGAGGCCAATATGTAAGACATAAGTCAGGTGGTTCACATCATCAGGGATTTCAAAAGAATCATACTTTTAAGAACCAAAGAAATAACCCAAGGCAACATCTTCAACAAAGTAATGCTCACACTCAAGAATCACCTAATAAAAGGGTCAAATTTATGAAAACTGCTCCCACTAATGGATGTTGGACTTGTGGAGGACCTCATTATGAGCGAGATTTCCCTGCAAAGAAGATTGAAGCATGATCAGAGTAGAAACAAGCCATTGTTAGAGATATGGGCAAAGCCCATAAGATTCATGCAGTTGTGCAAAGTTGCCAGGTCGAGCATCAGTCTATAATGCTTGAAGCATCAAGTAAGTTAAATGGTATGGTTGTTACTATTTTGATTGATCTTGGTGCAACTGAAAGTTTTATTTCTCCTAATGATTTATTGAAATGTAAATTCGTGGCAATAGAGCAAAATGATTTTGATCAGGTTGAGATGGCCTTAGGGTGATCTCAAAAGGTTGAATGCTTAGTGCAAGAGTGCCCTTTAGACTTGGGAGTGTGTGTCACAAATGTGAATCTTTATGTGACGCGAATTGGTCACTATGATGTGATAATTGGGATGGAATGGCTTGAAGCCCACTGGGCTGTGCTTAGTTGTCGAAGCAAAACCCTTCATTTTTTGAGTGATGAGGTCCAATCTATGGTTATCCATGGGGAAAGGTGACCTGTTTCTTTAAGACTTATCTCATTCTTGCAGATGAAGAGAAGTCTTAGGAAAAGATGTCAAATGTATGATGTAATGACTTTAAATGAGGGAGAGCTTTCATCATTTGAACAATATCCTTTCCTTTCAGAATTCTCTGATGTCTTTCCAGAAGAGTTGCCCGGTTTACCTCCAATGCGAGAGATTGACTTCTCCATAGAGCTAAAGCTTGGTACCGAACCTATATCCAAAGCTCCCTACCGAATGTCTATTGTTGAACTTCGTGAGTTGCAAGTGCAACTTCAAGAGTTATTGGACAAGGGTATGCTTAGACCTAGTGTTTCACCTTAGGGAGCTCAAGTGATATTTGTAAAGAAGAAGGATGGATCCCTTCGGCTCTATGTTGACTACAGGCAATTGAATCGAGTAACTATTCGAAATCAATATCCTTTGCCTCGCATTGATGATCTATTTGATCAAATGAAGGGAGCCATTGTATTCTTCAAGATCGATCATCGATCTGGATATCATTAGCTCAGAGTTAAAGAAGAGGATATTTCCAAAACTACTTTTCAAACTCGTTTTGGTCATTATGAGTTTGTGGTTGTTTCTTTTGGGTTATCTAATGTCCTAGGAGTGTTTATGAGTCTAAGGAATGGTGTATTTCGGGATTACTTGGACAAATTTGTACAAGTGTTCCTCAATGACATCCTAATCTATTCAAAGTCGCCAGAAGAGAATGAGAAACACCTGAGATTGCTGTTACAATGCTTAAGAGAAAATAAAATTTATGCAAAAATGACCAAATGTTCTTTTCTCCAATAAAAAATGCATTATCTTGGACACATTATCTCTAGTGAAGGCATCACTGTTGATCCAACAAAGATCGATGCAATTTCGGAATGGCCAGCACCCTCTAATGTGCATGAAGTGCGTAGCTTCATGGGTATGGCAGGATATTATTGGAGATTTGTGAATGGGTTTTCAAAAATAGCCAGCCTTATCACTTCATTGCTGAGGAAGGGAGTACGATTTTATTGGACAAATGAGTGTGAGCAAGCATTTTCCAAGCTTAAACAATGTTTGACTACAGCTCTGATACTTAAGGTTCCATATATGGATAGACCATTTATAGGATGTACCGATGCGTCAAAAGATGGATTGGGTGCAGTATTATCACAAGATGGTAGGGTGATTGCATATGCCTCTAGGAAGTTAAATATGCATGAGGAAAACTATGCAACCTGTGATCTAGAACTAGCAGTTATAGTTCATGCCTTACGGCTTTGGTGACATTATCTGGTGGGAAAGAAATTTGAATTGAAAATAGATCACAGAGGTTTGCAACATATATTTACTCAAAGTCATCTAAATGCTAGGCAAAGAAGGTGGTGAGAACTCCTAAGTGAATATGATTTTGACATAACTTATATCAAGGGTATGTTGAACAAAATAGCTGATGCACTCAGTCGAAGACCACAAATCTTTTCAGTAATTCCACTGAAGATTGATTTACGGGAACGCATCTTGAGGGCATAAGATGTAGATGAATGGTGCAAGGAAGTTAAAGTTTCTCTTTCTGGGGAGGGGGCTAAGAAAAACAAGGTAGAAGGGTATTCTTGTGATGACAATGGTATGGTGAGATTCATGCAAAAGATTGTAGTTCCATATCAAGATGGGCTTTGTGAGTTAATTTTGAAAGAAGCTCACCATGCAACATATATGGCTCGCCCGGGAGTCCAGAAGATGTATGTTGATTTAAAGAAAAATTTCTTTTGGGCAGGCATGAAGAGTGATGTAGCAAATTTTGTGGCAAAATGTTTGGAATGTCAACTAGTTAAACCAGAACATGGTCATCTAGCAGGATTGTTGTAGATGCATAACATTCCTGAGTCCAAATGGGAAGAAATATCTATGGACTTTATTGTTGAATTACATGAAACAACCAAAAGGCATGACTCCATTTTGGTGGTGGTAGATAAACTTACTAAGAGTGCCCATTTTATACCTGTTAGAGATACTTACAAAGCATCTGAAATAGCACAAGTATTTATCAAAGAGTTGGTTAGACTTCATGGTTTTCCTAAGAAAATCATATCATATAGGGCCTTTATATTTATAGGAAGATTTTGGACTAGTTTCCAGGGAGCCCTTCAGACACAATTAAATTTCAGTATAGCTTATCATCTAGATACTGATAGCCAAATTGAAAGAGTAAATCAAGTGTTAGAGGACATGCTTAGAATGTATGTAATGGATCAACAATCTAAGTGGAAAGATTATCTTCCTCTATTGGAGTTTTCTTACAATAACAATATCACCGCTCCCTTGGTATGGCACCTTATGAGTTATTGTATGGAAGACCATGCAAAACACCTTTAAGTTGGGATAGATTAGAGGACACAATCTCAGTAGGTCCTAAAATGCTTCAAGAAATGGAAGAACAAGTGTGTTGCATAAGGCGGCACAGGATAGACAGAAGAGCTATGCTAATATGCATAGAGTGGATTGTAGTTTTAAAGAAGGGGAATTTGTTTTTCTTTGAGTAAAACCTCATAAAAGCTCTATTAGGTTTGGGAAAGGATCTAAGCTCTCTCCTCGATTTGTTGGGCCTTTTGAGATCATTGAAAGGGTTGGACCAGTGGCATATCGTCTTGCTTTAACACCAGTTTTTCATCATATGCATGATGTATTTCATATTTCGGTACTACGTAAGTATGTTCATGATCCTTATCACATTTTAGATTGGCATCAATTATAAGTAATGGATGAAGGGACTCTTAAAGCAGAGCCAGTTGGCATTTTGGACTATCGCACTTGACAACTCAGACGTCGCATGGTGGACCAAGTAAAGGTCCAATGGGACATGTACAATCCTAGTTCCGCCACTTGGAAAGATGCATCTTCTATGCGTCTTGAGTGTCCTTTTTTGTTTAGTTAAACTTTTGGCCAAGTTTACTTCAAGAGGGGGAGTATGTAGTGTCCTAATTTTTTTTCCTAGTATAGTTTTGTCACTCCTATCAAGGGTGATTTTTGACGAGTTATATATATGACAGGTTGATCACTTGATTGAGGAATAATGTTTTATATGCATAGTTATATTTCCTTTTATGTTTGTGTATGGCATATTGATCACTGGATTGGGGAACAATGTTTTATATAGTTATATTTCCTCTTATATGTGGCATCATTGATTATCTGTATTATATGGTTTTGGTTAAGTAAATGTTATACATATGTTTTTCTTCTTGTATCTGACTTATGAAGCAGGTGTATGACATGGATGGTGATCTAAGATTGAGACACATAGACCCATGGATGCTCATCGTTATGCAGAATAGATGGTTAATTATGATTTATGGATGATACATGATTTGTGTGATTATATATGTCTAACATTGTACTAAGCAGGATGTGGTAGGGTACCTGGTCATTTTCCATCAAGGATGTCAATTATGAATGACTGTGGACGTCATTTCTTCAAACCAAAATGACTATGGAAGCCATGCACCATTATGTGTAAAATGTGATTAAGTTAATTTCATTATTAAATTCATTTGATTCCTTTGATCTATGAGATTGTAATGTGTGCAGGTCTTTGGACAAGGCCTTACTAGCAAACCATCATATGGGTAAAAGCTCACAATCAGTACCATAAGGAGAAACAAAAAGTTTCAAAGCACAGTAGATGAGAGCTCAAGGAAATTAGGGGGTGGAGTCCTTAGTCCAAGAAAGATAAAGACGTGGAGTCTTGTATATTGAGGGCATGGAGTCCTGAATATTTAAAAAGATCAAGTTGTGGAATCTTGGATCTTTGGAGTAGATGAGGGCGCGAAGTCCACAATCTAGTAAGGCACGAAGATGCATGAAATAGGGGTGCGGAATCCCTATTCTCCAGAAGAAAAATACCACTCATGGATGAACTTCCTTAAATAAAATTTCATTCTCACAATTCTGGAATGACTTTCTAAAAATAGAAATTCATGTCCAGCGTCTCAATCAAGAATTTCCAAAAATATTAAATCACCTTACATAAATTGGTAATCAACTAGAGTTGAAGAAAAACGACTTAACTTATCATTAATTAATCCTAATAGTTCAATCTTAATTGAATCCTCAATATTATTAATATTATTATTATCTTTTATGAGACTATGATATTATTATTAAAAAGGAATTACAAGTCAATTTTATCTCCTCAATCAATTCACGCATCTCCTTCATGACTCTCATGGTTCTATGTAACTCCCTCTCTCTCCCTTTTAAATAATTCATTACACTCTATTTTATGCACTCATCAAAGAATGACATATTCCTTTTCACTAATTAAAAATATCTCATAAAATATTCCTCTTACGCTCTCTTTAATGCATATGTTACACTCTCCTTAACTAAGGCATGCATACCTCTCTTTAATGGCATAAGTTACACTCCTCTAAATGGAATCCAATGCATGCACATTACTCCTCCTTTATGACAAGAATTGGTTGCTCCTCCTATATATGAGTCTCATGTATTCTCACTTGAGGGGATTATGATGCCAAGAGTGGAAGAGACTTGAGGAAAATAGTGAGAGGGAGAGATATGGAGAGTAGCCAATTGTTTCCATAATAAATATGAAATTCTTATTAAAATCCTAAGATCTCTAGCTATTGAGGTTGGCCATGAGTGGTATTGAGAGGAAGTGAAAATTTGCTTCCTTAGTTTGCCTTGCAAATCTCTCTATTGTTGTCTTTTGGTATTGCTTGTGAGCTTTTGCAGCTTGGGGGTTCCAGGGGGAGAAGTTCTTCCTAGATATGGTTGAGAGGAAAACCGGGTGGTTCACAATGAGTTGGTAAGGATATTGGAGCTGGAGCATACTCCCATTTTTTGAGTTGTATAAATTCAATGCCAAGTATGTTGACAACATTATATTGTGTTTTTTTGGTAGTTCATTACATGGTTTTTGCTTATTTGGTTGTTGACTGAAACTTAGATGTATATCAAATGCTACACACTAAATGTTGAAGGAATTTTGCAATAACTGTAGTTTATTTTATGTAAGTTTTTTTTTGTATAGTTTCATTGCAAGTTGATTTACATCATGTCTTAATGGCTGAAGCATTCAGGCTACCATGAGTTTTATGAAAACATGTTAATAGCATAAATTTGGTTTTTCCTTCTCTTTTTACAGCTATAGATAAGTTTGCACATTATATGTTTGACAAAAGTGATAAATGAGATAATAGGAATTTGTTTTTTTGTTTTTTTTTTTTTTGTGGTTTTAAATAATCGTGTTTCTGGGCATTTTTGTTTCGATTTATTTTAACTTCAGGGGGTATCTGTACCTTTTGGCCATGTCACCCCAACTTTGATTTCAAAAAACAGAGTTTCAGAATCTGGTTCTGTAATCTGCTATATTTTACAGATTTGTTGCTGCTGCCTGGTGGTTTGTCTTGCTGCTTTTTTTTTTAGCTGTGATTTACCTGGTAATCTCTTTTTATGAAACCAGTCTGTTATATAAACTTGGAATTATTATTTTAAAGTCTCAATGGTTAATACATTGATAATTTAAATAACTTGTGACTGCTTGTTTGATAGTTTAATAGCTAGTAGCTTGTTTTGTGATTGTTAACCGTTGTTCAAAATTCTCCAATGGTTGTAGCTACATCATTGCGAGCTATTTGTAAAAAATCTTAAATATTTATAGTCATTATGTGCCTAAATTTTTGTATATGCAACAATCAAGATGGATGACAGTTCTACTTATGTATTAGGTTCACTTATTAGCATTACTGACAAAGAAAAGAAATTATGTAATCTTAGATTCATGTTAGTTAATTTTGGTGAAATCACTTTAAGGGTTATGGTCGTAAGTGTTTGACAAAATGCCTCAATGGTTGTACATTTCAAGCTTGCAAAGTGTTTGACATAATGCTTCAATGGTTGTAGCTAATTACATCTATGAATTGTCTATAAATATGACTAAGTGAATTTAGGATTTGCAACCAAGGTGTTTCTGGAAATATCTCAAAGAATAAGCATGATGATTCCATTGAATTAAAAATCCATGGAAGGAAAATTGGGTAGGTGAATTGTTGTAATTTTTAGCTCACATATGAATTCATAATAATTAGAAACCACTCCTTTAGAAGTTGAATTATCTTGTTTTTCTTCCCTTTGTTTTACCAAAGAATTCATAGGCATATTATCTAGAACAAAATCAAATTAGTCACTCTTAAACACATTTTTTAATAGAAACGGTTGAATTTTATTTATAAAAAAGAGGTTGGGCGTGCCAAACACCTCGAATACAGACAAATGCGAGACTTCTGGCTCAATAGAGTCCTCCTAATCTGACTTTTGTATCTGAGATTAGCTATTGAATTTGACGCACTTGGCAGGCTGAGTGATGCTTGCTTTGTTGTTGTCGACTTAGTGTCCTGTCTTTCTTTCCTCTTTTCCTTGCTACTTTGGTACTTTCCTGGATTAGTTAAAACCCACAAAAACTATGTTCCACGGCCAAATTACAAACCCGCAAATATTAAAATGAATTTATTTAAAGCCTGACTTTTCCACCATACCCGGCCCCACTTCAGGGTTAACCCCCGCCGTGTTCAAAACGCAATAGCTATCAGATCTTCCCCCACCCAGATCCGACGCATATCGCGTCCAACGCTTTCCGATCTTTATCTCCTTAGGAGCGCGCGATATGGGTGGTTTTGTATTGCCACGCGTTGGCCCTTAAGTGGCATCACGTCCGTTTCATAAAAAACTGCCAAGCAGCCGAGAGTGGTGCGATGAAACCCGCTTACCGCTCCCAGTGAAATAACTCCCCTCCATTTGCAATGCGTGGTGATCATCAAATCGAACCCACCTAGATTCGACGCTTATCGCATCCCTCGCTGACTGAGCTCTAACCAGAACTATCTTCTTCTGTATGAAATCCAATTTGCGCCCTGTTATTACTCTTTCTCGACAATGAAAGTCTGTGTGTGCCAGCCTTTGTACTGCGGGAATTTGTCCTTGAACGACTCTACTTGCCTATTAAGGAATTGGGTGCCTTTCAGCTTCATCCTCATTTTTCACTAGAATACCTTGAGCTAGAAGGAATCCTTTGTTAACCATTATATCAGTTTCCTTGTTCTGAGCTCGCAGGACATGGTAGAATGAGCAGGGTGCGAAGTTTTGAGTCATCTTTATTATTCTTTCTAAGGTCTTGTTTAGAGCAAAGCTATTGAGTTGGTCGCCCTTATTAAGGGTTTTGATCAGGATTTGTGAGTCCCCGAAGATTTCAAGCTTTTCCCCTATGTTCCTTTGAGCCAGCTGACATGCTTTGAGTAGACCTAGGATCTCGGCCTGGTTGTTGGTGCTTTGTCCTAGACCCCAACTGTAGTTGTCCTGTTTTTGTCCATCTGTGGAGTAAATTATTCCTCTTGCCCCTGAAATCCCCAGGTTTCCTTTGGAGGCTCTGTCGAAGAAGATCGTGACTTTTCCCTATTTTTTCCACCATTTTTTAAAGTCCGCCTCAGAGATCCAGAGACGCCACTCTGGATTATGACTAGGCAAGTAGATATTCTTATTAATGCTTGCCCATCTCAGGGAATCACCTAGCCAACTAAGCTCTTCAGGGAGTAGGGAGTTGTCTGAATTATGAGGTCTATTTTCAAAAGTTTCCAGCAGCAAGGCTTTGGCCTTGGCAATTACTATGTTGGTGGATTGAAGTCTGTTGTTGAAGATGGCTTCATTCCTAGCCAACCAGATTCCCCAACAGATATATTTTGGGATTGCATTCCAGATTTTAGTCCAAGTTGAGTTGTTGTTCAAAGAGTGTGGATATCGATCTTTCTAGGATGCGAAAACACTAACCACTGAAGACTAATGAGGGATTTGGGCAATTAGCCCCATGATTGCTTACAACCGGACCTCTTGAGAAAAGGGGTAGTCAATGAACAGGTGATCGATCGTTTCCTGATCCTTGAAGCATAAAGGGCATCTGTGAGGACCTACTATACCTCTTTTCTCTAAGTTTTCCCCAGTGAGGGTCCTTCTGTGCATGAGATTCCAACAGAAGAAGTTGATTTTTGGGAGTCCAAATGGGTCTCAAATATGTTGCCAAAGCTTTATAGTATGGATCTGATGTTATTGTTCTTGGAGAGCTGCAAGACCTAATCGAGCTGAGTAAGATCCGGTCTTCCCCCAGCCCCACGTGTCCCTCAAATGCAGGTGCACAGGAGCCAAACCAGTGAGTTTTTTAATAATTGGTGGAGCTGAGGGAGCATCCAATCAGGGGGGCGATGTAGGTCCCAGCTATTCCAGTTCCCTGCTGAATCCCATGTGAAAATGTGAGCAAGTTTGTGGATACCTTTTTGGATGAGCCAGTTATGCAAGTCTACTATTTCTGGTGCAAGGCTTAGGGGTTGGAGACCCATGATATTGTCCTCCCACAGTCTAATTCTTTTCCCATTTCCTAGAATTTTGTAGAGTTGTTCTTTGAAGAAATTCCAACCTTGGCTGCACAACTTCCACAACGTGGTTCCTTTGTGTGAAGCTCCTTCTTCCATATTCTTTATTGAGAGTCTGTGCATATATTTTTTAATTAGAACTTGACTTACAGGGTGTCTTTGGTTTGAGAAGATTTTCCAAAGGATCTTCCCTCCCATTGCCAGATTGGCCAACACAGGATCTCTTACCTGAAGTCCACCTTCAGGTATTGGCCTTTTCACTATGTCCCAGCTTACTATATGGATTTTTTTTTGTTCCCCTTTCCTCCTTGCCATAGAAAATTTCAAATCAGCTTTGCTAACTGATCAGTGATCATTTTTGGTGCTAAAAGGAAAGAGGCCTGGTAGATAGGAAGGGATGAGAGGACTGACTTGACTAGAGTGAGCTTCCCAGCTGTGGTAAGCCACTATCCGCCCCAAGCAGTCATTTTTGCCTTGATTTTGCTGATAATTTCCATCCAATGAGGGGCCTTAGTAGTGCCCAAGGTTAAAGGTAAGCTAAGATACATGAAGTTTTCCCAAGATACATATCCAATGAAGCCTAGGGCTTGGGAAATCCTGAGAATAGATTTGTAGGTTTTAACCCTCTATAGAAATTACCTGCATATGAATTCTAAATCACAGAAAATAAACAATGCAAGAGCATAACACATAAAACACATATACACAGAGATTTTCCCCTCGATCCCAAAACCGGGACTACCAGCTTGATTTTTCATTATGTTCCTTTCAATGTTATAATACATATTTATACATGTCGAAGCATCCAATACCATGGACCGAAAAAACATCGCGTCCAAAAACATGTGTGAAAATCATGCACAAAACCATAGGTGGGTTCGCCCATCCTAACATAGGGTCCAAAACCAAAATTTTCCAGGGCGCTACCCCGGACCCCATAAAGTGGGGTTACGGGTACGCCTCAAACCCCCTATGACTCCCCCGCTACACAAGCGGTGCAACGAAGGGGGGTTCTGCCCCCCCTCTAACCCCCTTGTTAACTACGTGGGCTAGTCGTGGAAAGAATATAACACAACCCAACAAGATTACTAGTCTACAGCCCAATCGTACACTGCACTTTTCCTATTATTGACCATAGCTCCGGAGACTTTGCAGAATCTTTGGATTACTCTACTGAAGTCTCTTGCTATTTTAATAGAGGCTCCACCCAAAAGGATAGAGTCGTCTGCGAACAAGGCATGGTTGATAGGGGTTGTTCCGGGTAACATCCTGATGCCAGGAAGAGTCCCTTTGAGCTTCTCATCAGAGAGCTTTTAGCTTAGAGAGTCTGCCATCAGAATGTACAGGAAGGGGGACAGAGGGAATCCTTGCCTGATTCCCCTAGTAGCTTTGAAGTAGTTTGCAGGTCTACCATTTACTAGAGGAGCTATCCAAGGTTCTCTAATGTATGCTTTAATCAAATTTACAAATTCAGAACTGAAACCAAATGCATAAAGAACTTGGAGAAGGAAGGAATGTCTTACTCTATCAAAGGCATTTGCCATATCCATTTTGAAGAGCATACCTTGCTCTTTGCGTTGGTGGCTGGAATGGATGATTTCCTACACCAGTATCACATGTGTAGCATATGCCTCCCTTTGACAAACCCTCCTTGATTGGGAAAGATGAGTTTGTCCAGTAGAGGTTTTATTCTATTAGCAAGTAGCTTGGTGAGAATTTTGTAGGACGTGTTGCGAAGTGAGATTGGTTCGAATCTATCGAAAGTCTTCGAGTTGGCTTCTTTGGGAATTAGGACTAGGAAGGTGGAGTTTGTGCTTCCTCCCACTTTGGCTTTTCGAAGGAATCCTTTGATCATTTGGTACAAGTCAGCCTTGATGATATCCCAGCAGAGTCTATAGAAGTGTATTGAGAATCCATCAGGTCACGAGGTTTTGTCTGGTTCCATCTTCCATATGACATTGCTGATTTCTTCTTCAGTGAATGGCTTCAGGAGAGTTGCATTGTCCTCCTCGTTAACCATCCTTGGAATTTTCTTGAGGAAGTCTTCATCTTCCTCATTATCCTCCACTCCTTCTTCTTTGAATAACAAATGAAAATGAGAGGTTGCTGCCTCTTTTATCAGAGTTGTGCCTTTAATAACAGTTCCATCTGGCGAGGTGATTTCAGCAATGTGGTTTCTAGAGAGATGTGTATGAATTTGCTTGTGGAAGAAGGTTGTATTCTTGCCTCCATACACAAGCCAGAGATTGCGTGACTTGAGCCTCAAATATTCTTCCTCTTCCCTAAATGTTCGGAGGGTGTTGATTTTGTGTTCTTTCTCCCTACGAATTTCTGCTCTAGTTATGTCTTGAGTCTCCAGGCCCATTTGGAGATCCAACAACTGCTTTGTTCTTTGTTTTCTTTGGGTAGTGGGAGAGATTGTGGGCTTTTTTATCCATTGCTTCAGGTCTATTTTGGTGGCTTTTATATTTTGCTCCCAAACATAGATGGGTGATCCTTGAACATGAATGGACCATGCCTTATTCACTATATCCAAAAACCCTTCCATGTTTGCCCATAGTGGGCTGAACTGGGAGGGGATTGGTCCCATGTTTTCTTCTTCTTCCATCAAAAGAAGGATGGGTTTATGGTCTGAGTTCCGCGTCGGAAATTTTTGTGTGGAAGTGATCATCTTCTCAGAGAGGAAGGAACTTTAAAGAAGGAATCTGTCCAGCCTGGCTGAGATATGCTTCTCCCCTATTCTGTTATTTGTCCAGGTGTATAGCCCTTTCTTTGGCTTGAAGTCCATTAAATCCCAATGTTGAATCAGGCTTTCCACTAAGGGGAGGAAGTGGTCCCTGCTGCTGGTTCTTCCTCTTTTTTCCTTTGGGTCTAGGATTAGATTTTAGTCTCTGGCAATGATTATATTATTAAGGGAGTAAGCTTCCAAAAAACCAGTCAGGGTTTGCCAGCATTATTCCTTTTCTACATAGAGTACAGGAACATAGAGATTAAAGAGAGCAATGTTTATCTTGGTAGGTGTCGGAGTTCCATGTAAATCCAGTGTTGTGTCTGAAAGGAGCTCTCGAGCTAGAATTTGTTAGTCTCCCAAAGGGTGGCTAACCTACCGCATGTACCTCTGGCACTTACCACTTTTCCAACTTTTGTTTTCCATTTTGCTTTGCTGAGTTCCAGAAAGGCTTCTCCTTCTATTTTAGTCTCTTGGAGCATGAGGATCTCGGGAAGTCTGACTTTAATAGGTTCTTGACTGCTTCAACTTTTGATGTTCCCCAGTCCTCTGCAATTCCAAGAGACTAATCGCATTATTTACTGGTAAGGGTTGGGGCAGTGCTTCCCTTGGGAGGCCAGGTTCAAGTATTTCCACCGATAGACATCTATATAGTGGCATGACTGCCTTGCATTTTTTGTCTCTCTGCTTCTTCTTCTATGGCCTCTCTGTGAGATTTCCTCCCCACTCTTTTCAAGGGCCTCTCAGATGTTTCATCTTCCGAGGATCCTGATATATCAGGGGGCTTCTTTCTTGTCATATTTTCATAGGTAGGGGAGCTAGAGGCACCTTTTGGGGTTTGGACTGGCTCCTCTTGCCTATTTCTTTCTTCCATGTTGTTTGCATGTTGTTCAATCTCTTTATCTATTGGATCTTGGAGTTCTTCTGGTGTGCTGAGTATATCAAAGGGGTTGGTTGATTTGTCTGCTATTGGAGCGACTGAAATTCCTTCTGCTTGGGGTTTTGGAGGAGCAACCCTCCCAGTGGAGACGACTTTCCCTTTGTTCCTGTTGCTCTACTTAGTTGGTCCTGATTTCTGAACCTGAGTCCATTGATATCCCTTCTTTTTCTCAGCTACATCCTCTGATTTCTTTTTACAATGCTTGGCAAAGTGCCCATAGCCATGGCAGCGTCTGCATTTAAATGGATGTTGCTCGTAATCTAGCACTTGTATGTGTGACCAATCAGCCACCGTGAGTTAATGGCTTCAGGGAGACCTTCCTCCAGGTCTACTTCTACACAAGGTTAAAAGTTTAGGTCGCTTGCAGATCTAGCAAGCCAAGAATATTAGATTAAATGGACCTATTGTTGCTAAGGTTTGAGCATCTTGAAGAATTGATGCCATGGAAAACCTTACTGCTAATACAAAAATTTTAGGTATCGAAAACTATTAAAGAAGCTGAGCCACTCTCTTTGGTGAAACCAAGGATGACTACTAATTGTTTTTTCACGTGTAAATAAAATCTAGAGTTTTTACATTTGGGTTTTGTAAACCATAGCAAGCGACAAGTCTTGAAGAAGAAAACCATAGGGTTTATGGACAAACCCTAAGATTGGACGTTTTCCATTGAAATTGAAAACTGTAGCATTTGAAAAATATGAAATCATGATGATGATAAGGGTGTAGATGATAAAAGTGCTAGATGGATGCAAGAATACTCAAGATCAAGAGGGATTTGATCTTCTTCTAAAAAATATAAGTATTGTATTTCTCTCCTACTTGATTATTATTGTTGATTTTATAATTAGTCTCTTGCCTTTGAATTCCTTATTTGGTTGTAAATTTTGTTCCATGGTCTCCAAAGGAGGATTGCAAGTACATATTAAAGGTTTCCTAGATCTTCGTAATATGTGGAAGAATAAAGAAAAATTGTGTCAAGTGGACTCTCCCAAGAAAAAGGGATTTGTGACGAGAGATATGGTACTAGATGAGATCTAGACTCAGAGGGAGTAGAAAGATCAATAAGATTTAAGAATGTCGAAAAGAAGTCAGTGGTAACTTCCAAAACAAAGTTAGATGGAAAGAAGTACAAAGAAAAGGATTACCTCAATAAGAGGGAAGAAGAATACGAAGGGACATCTTGTTAGAATTTTTTATTTTGATTTCTGTTTAAAACTATACTAGATGGATATTGTCTTCCTTGATGAAAGAAGAAGTGTACGTAAGAAATAACTCAAGTTTGTTTGGCACATAAATAAGTATTATACTTGTAAGTAGAAGGAGGGTTTTGTGTAGGCTACTATTGAATTGGTGGATCAAGGTTTATCCCATATGATTTGACAAAAGTATAAGAGCTCATGTGTCAGAGGGGGCAACATTGACAAATACAAGGCAAGATTTGTGGCTACAAGATTCTCCCAGAAAGAGGGAGAATATTATGATGAGACCTTTGCACCAGTTTCCAGGTACACTGCAATTAGATCTCTTATTTATCTTGCTTCATTTATGGTTTGGAAGCTACATCATATGGATATGAAGACCGCTTTCCTCAATGGTGTGACTAAGGAAGAGGTGTAGATAGAGCAACCTCAAGGTTTTGAGGTTCATGATAGAGAATCTCACGTGTGCAGATTGAAGAAGGCCATGTATGGACTCAAGCAAGGCCTTAGAGAGATCATGTATACAAAGAAAATTTAGATAATCATTATGAATACCTTCCTAGCTAAGCTTGAGTGTTGAATTTTGTAGCTATGGTCGGTCTTCATACTGTATCATTTGTACTAGTAATGATGAAAATATAAATTATATTTGTAAAAGAAAAAATTATTTGAAGCATGTTATTCATGCTTGCAAGAAAAAGAAAACATTTATTTGTTTTACATTCAAAAGAATTTTTTCATAAGGAATGTTCTTCATGACCTTATCAAAGAGGGAAAAATGAAAATTTGAAATTTGTATTTTTCCTCAATAAGTGACCAAGTCATTCCTCCAAGACACATGTCAGCATGCCCATGAGATACACCCATTCCCATGATTGGAATGTTATAAGTAGCCTATTTGTATCCCTCCAAAGTGCACTTCTGATCATCACATATCTTTGTTCTATGCGAAGAAGTCAAGGAGTATAAAGCCGAAAATAGAGGGAGAATATTCGCTCTAAGTTTCCCTCGCTCTAGTAATCAAAGTAAGCTGAGTTCTGGATGAGTTCTCTGTGGTATACTTTATGTGGCATAGTGTGAAGTGTTAGGTAGAGTTGCAGGACGAATTTCAGCCATCTTGTAGACCCGAGGCAAACCTTGTTGCAAAGATTGTGTGGACAGAATTAATGACACTTGTTTTGGATTTTCATGGAGGGTTGACTTGGCTCTTGGTGGATGGTCATATTTCTAGTTAGTTGACTTTGATGTATCTCTTATTGCATTGATTCTCTAAGGAAAAGGTTGGTTGGGTTTTCCTAGGGTAAATCTTCTTGTCTCTTTGTGCATTGTGATCTCTATTGCTCTAGTGTTTCTATGGTTGAATTTATGAATGTGTAATTACTTAATGATACATTGAAAGGGCTAAATAACCATATGTACCATTGGAAGTAATTACTAAGTTTTAGAAATAAGTACTTGTATCTATTGTACTGGAAAAATAAAAACATTCTACAATCGAGTATTAGGGTGATGTGTGATTTCGTCAGTGCTCAACATGGAGTTGACACGTGTCACTCTTAAAATAAAAATAAAATATTTTGTAAATAGAAATGCAATGTTGACTATAATAAAAAAACAAAAACGAATATGCATGTTTAGTTAGATTTAATTAAAATTATTATAAAACATCAATAATTCCAACTTCACTATGTTCACTTGATTTGTTGTTGGAGTGTATAAATGTTGTAATGTAATGTCCTGTAAACATTTTGACCTGATGAAAATAAAATAAATATAACCCTATGTTAAAATAAAAATAAATTCAAACTAAAATAATAAAAATAAAAATTCTATGTTGTTGTTATGATTTTTATTAAATTTTGTTGGGTAGTTAAGATAAACTTGACTTGACCAAGTTACTGGTGGTTTTTTAGCTCTAGGTTTATGAGAACCCATGGTATTTATGTGGAATATAGCCTATTTGAAACAGGAAATTAAACCAACTCAGATCCATCTTAACCATGGATCTACTAATTGCCAAAAAATGATGAAGTATAATAATAAGAACAAAAATTAGATTGTTATGGCCTCTCTTCCCCAACCTCTTGCTAATTTTATGTGATGAAACCCAAAAACACTCTCAAATAGATCCGTAATTGAATCCTCTCAAATCTCTTCCAAAATCTATTGGTAATGTTATGTGTATAAGATGGATTTTTAACATCCAATATCTCACCTTAATAACTCATAAGAAATTGTGAAAAAACATATATATGATGTAATCATCATGAATTATGATATGTCCTTTTGAAAATTTCATACTTAAAGATTCTCAAAGTATTTCATGGACGACAAATAAGGCATTTCTATTTCTATTTCTATTTTATTTTTTTCACGCAAAAAATAAATGTTTCTTTTATATTATAAAAGAGAGTGCAATTTACATATTTCTGTTGCCTGCAGCAGTCAAAAAGTCTTTTTGGCATAAACTTGTCATGTTTGTTCCAGAATAATCACCACTAACCTATTTCTGTCTAAAAGAAGTACAAAATATATGATTAAATGTTCTTGATTATGCTAAATCAGAGTCTATGAGGAAGACAGATTATCAACAATATTTCAACAAATACTACCAACCTATCTCTTAAAGATGTAAAAAATTACAAGTACCACAAAATGACTAGAACAATCAAAAAGTGATAACACCAAACCGGTGAGGGAGACTGTGAACATAAGCTTTATAATAGACCTTTCTTAGTTTTGCCTCACATCCCTCTTTGGAAAGTTTGTCTGCTTCATTTTTTTTAACAACCCTGGGTGATTTTCCGTGTAAAAAATATATAAGACCAAGGTCATGGGACACATATTCCAAGCATAAATGTTGGGAAAAACATCATGGTGGGCATTCATTTGGTTTATTATGGCTCAAGGAAATTGGCAAAGGCATTTGAAAAGGCAAGAGGCATTAATTGACAATTTATTTATGAAAATAAAGGAAATTAGGAGAAAATGAAGGTGAAAGGTCATAGGGAACATGTGAGGACGAAAATGAAAGAAAATGAAGAAAATAGAGGCCTAAATGATAAAAGAGCTTTTGAGGATCAATTAATGTCTTTTGTCAATGTAGGGTTTTGTCAGTTTTATCTTGGAGCTCTGTACTCTATTCTCTCTTTCATACTCTTATGCACTTAGAGTTTTCTTGGAGAAATGTTGGAATATTGTGGCATACTTGGGATTTGGAGCAAGAAAGCAATCAAGCAAGGAAGAGAGGGATCAAGAAGATACAACGAGATTACTTGTAGGTATTGAGTTGCATGTATGATTTCCTTACTAGTTTTACCATGTATGGTACGCGCATGTTTGTTTTTGGTTCTCTTGTTGTCATTGGCATGGGTTTTGCTAGGTGTGACAGTGGTTTTCAGCCTTTCCTTTCCATTTCCGAATAGCCATGGTGTGATGGGGTTTCTCTTACTTGTTTGAGCTTGATTTCCGGATGGTTTCATAACTGAGAGAGGTGGTCTCAGGAAAAATCATAAGGCCTTGGAATCCCTGGGCCGATAAAGGTGGGATTGTAGTAAAGCCTGGTTGTTTATACCCTCGTTGGGCCTAGGAATCCTCGACCAGTTAATGGCAAGATATATGGTAAAGCCTAGAGGGTGGAGACAAACAAATTCCTCACAGTTTTGGTGGAGAGATCCAGAGGCATCCATTCTTGTATAGGCCTAGTGATCCTTGGACCAGTATATGGTGGGATTGTGTAACACCCTCCTCCCACATCTACCCAAGCAACCGACTAGTCGGAGTAAACATGCGATGAGAAGCCATTGTGATATGATTCGACCTCCTAAGTTATGTTAAGGAAACGGAACCGATGGAAACACACCATACAGACATTCAACATCAACATTAGTACCCTCAGGAACCAACCCAACCTTTCTGCCAACCAGCCCCTAGGTCCCACTGACATTTTGGACCACTTGACCCCCGAACTCTCCCATGCTATAGACCTTCCAACGTCCAAGAGGCTCTAGATGCTCCCATGCTATAGGCATGCCATCGTCCAGGGAATATTTTTGTCAGTGCTGTGCCAGCATCCCTAGGATTTGATCCACTTTTTGAGGCCCAGAGCCCAGGTCACTGCCCAGAATTGAATGACACCTTCATAACCGTAAGATAACAAGGAAATGACAGTACAAATGAAATTACTTGAATAATACCTTGACTGGACCCCACTAACCATGACATGCATTTCATCAAACATATCACGAATATATAATATACAGGTGTAAATAACAAATCTGATCATAGGGGTCTCATACTTAGTTGAGAATCGCTAAGAAGCATTCATTCCTAAACACATTAATTGCCATTTCATCCATTAGGTCATAGATACATTATTCACTCATTTACAAGTAAAAACATGATGAAAGCCATACATAGTTGTTGTCATAAAACACATACATAACCAACATAATAGCAACATAAATACCAAGGAAATCGTAGCCATATAATCCACATAAAGAGAAGTATAATACTCATAGAAATACAAGGAGAAATAACCTCATATTGATGTTTCAAAATCCAAACCCAGGATGGGACTTCCACGTTCCACCTGACCATAGAATGGTTGAGCCAAATCTTTCGTCAACGATTCACCCCTGTGCCATATTCCAAGCATGAATGTGGGATCTCATAGAACACATCAATCCAAAACCATTCAAGGATTCCAAAGGCCATCCACCTCAACCCATCAAATAGTGGTTCCACCTCACGGTCGAATATCACAAAACCATCATCAGATTGGTCTCTATCCAAGCCTTCCAAGGCTTCAGAGCGTTTGTTCAAACCAAGGCTCCAGGACTAGTAACTCAACCCACAATTACCGCTGGGCTCTAGAGTGTTTCTCTAACCAAGGCTCCAAGACTAGTAACTCAACTCGCTAAGGGATCTAGAGCGTTTTTCCAACCAAGGATACTGGAGTAGTAACTCAACCCAAGTTGTTACAGGGCTCCAGAGCATTTTTCCAACCAAGGCTCTAGGAATTAGTAACTCAACCTAAGCTAAGGAAACATGAGAACCAACCAAAACAAAACAAGGAAATAAACCCACAATCTCCATGGCTATCCAGGAAATGGCAAGGCTAGGAAATACGTTGTCAACCCAGGGAATCCTCCATGCCAGTGATAGATCATGACCAATAAACTGCATGCATATGCCATGCATACCAAAACTAGTCAGGAAAACATACATGCAACTCGATACCTGCAAGTCAAATCCGTTGTAGTTGTTGATCCTAATATCCTCTTGCACTTTCCTACTCTTCCTTTTCCTTCTTGCTCCAAAAATCCAAGTATTCCATACCCTCTAGGAGTGCTCCAAGAAAACTCTAAGTATCCAAGAGTATGGGAGAGAGAGAATAATGAGAGAGCTCCAAGACTGAACTAACAAAAGGTTACCGAATTATCCTCAGAAGCCTTTTTATGAATGAGGCCTCTATTTTCTTCATTTGCCATTATTTTCCTTCATTTTCCTCCTCACATGCGACCTGTGACCTTTCACCTCCCTTTTCTCCTAATTTCCATTATTTTCATAAATAAATGTGCCAAAAATTCCATTTTTCCTTTCCAAAGCCTTAGCCATTTCCTTTGCCAATTTCCTTAACCATTAATAACCAAATGAACACCCACACTAGGATGTCTTGCCCAACATTAAGCTTGGAATAAGTGTCCCATCAACCGTGGTTATTATTTTGCCTTTATTATTTTTATTACATGGAATTTTCACCAAGGTTGTTACAGAACCCTTTCCCTTGGGGAAACATCGTCTTCGATGTTCAACAAAACCTATAACCAAAAGAATGTTGTAAGAAAAACATACTATCGATGGAGCTTTATAACTTAGCTCGTTGTTGTATTTACAATGATCAACCTGTTGAGAAGCAAACCAACATGAAAACATAACAAACCTTACACCATAAGGACATGACACCCATAACGCTTATTGGAGCTTTATAACATAGCTCATGGAGGTATTTAAATCCATATACATAAGTACATATACCAAAATCACCAAAACATGTACTAAAACGTATACCAAGACATATACCAAAACACCATACCAAAACGGCTTTGCCTCAAACGATAAACAATGAAGGATACATAGCCCACATTTGATCCGCCATCTCTCATGTAGCTTCATCGGGCCCAAAGTGCTCCCATTGCACCTTAACTTGTTCGATTGCTCAATTCTAGAGCATGAGCACCTTTTTCTGCAATATACACTAAGACTCTAGCTGGAATTCTCCATCTAGTTCCACATGCAATATAGACTAGTCAATCACATGATCAACATATCTAACATACTTCTTAAGCAATGACACATGGAAAACATCATGGACTTTCATTATCAGAGGCAGTTCAAGTCGATAGGATATTGGCCCAATACTCTCAACAATACTGAAGGGTCCAAAAAACCATGGTGCCATCTTGGCACATGATCCAATCCATAAGGATCTCTTCTTCAGTTTGATGCATAAGTACACATGTTCCCCAACTTAGAACTCCTTGAACAACATGTTCCGATCTGCATAGCTCTTTTTCCTATCATGTGCTACCTTTATATTTTTCTTGATTACCTGCATTTCTTGTTCCATGTCCGCCAACATGTCTGGTCCAATTAGCACCCTATTAACTAGATCACTCCAACTGATAGGAGTATTGCAACTCCACCAATACAATGCCTCAGATGGGCTCATCCTCAAGGATTCCTAATACCCATTGTTGCAAGCGAACTCTACCAATGGAAGATACTCTTCCCACTTTCATTACTGATGCATCACATACATCCACAACACTCCTCCAATATCCATTTGACCTTGTCTTTCTGTCCATCTGTCTGCAGATGATAAGTTGTACTGAAGGCCAACTTTGTGCCCAAACATGCAAACAACTCCTTCCAAAACTTGGAACTAAACTTTGCATCCCTGTCTAACACAATATTCTTCATAGCACCATGCATTCTGACCACATCTTTGATGAATATCTGTGCTACATCGCTAGATAAGAATGTAGACTTCAATGGAATGAAGTGCGCAACATTTGTCAACCTGTCCACGACAACCATGATGGAATCATGTTGTCTCATTATCCTCGGTAAACATGTGATGATGTCCATGGAAATGAACTCCCATTTCCATTCTGGAATCACAATCGGTTGTAACAGTCCACCTAGATGCCTACACTCTACCTTCACATGTTGACAATCAAAACACCTAGCCACAGACTTCGCTACATCCCTCTTCAGGTTCGGCCAATAATAAAAGATCTTTACTGCTGTCAATGTCTTCTGATAACCTGGGTGACCCAAATATGGTTTCGCATGAAACTCTCTCAAGATCACCTTCTTGAGCTCACTACTATCGGGCACATATATCTTGTCTCTAAATCTAACCAATCCATTTGTGGTAAGGCCAGAGTCCACATCCTATCCACCTGTACCTGTACCTGTACTACCACTTGTATATGTAACTGTACTACCACATGTACCTATACTTGTACTACCACCTGTACCTATACCAGTACTCTGCTGCAACCTGTGTATAATCTCCATATATATAACATCCTACTGACCTACCTGTAAGATCCTATCATGTAAGTCTATCCCATAGGATCTCATAGCTGCTAAGCGATTTACCTGTATTTTCCTGCTAAGAGCATCTGCCACCCTATTCTCTTTACCTTTTATATATCTGATCTTGAAATCGAACTCATTAATCATGGCCAACCACCGAACCTGCCTACCATTCAGGTTCAGTTGGTCAAATAGATACCATAACCCACTGTGACCACTCATCAACACAAATCTCCTGCCCAAAAGGTAGTGTCTCCACATCTTCAATGTATGTATGATCGCTGCCAACTCAAGATCATGCGTGGAGTAGTTATGCTCGTGCTCATTCAGTTTTCTCACTTATAACATACCACCTATCCATCCTGCATAAGGACTCCACCGATTCCTTTCTTGCAATCATTTGTGCATACTACAAACTCTTTGTTCGGATCTGCAATCTTTAACATTGGTGCATGTGTCAATGACTGCTTAAGTTGCTCAAAATTATCCTCACACTCCTCTGTCCATTCAAACTTCTTACCTTTCCTCTACAATGATGTAATAGGATAAGCAATCTGTGAGAAATCTTGATGAACCTCTTGTAATAACCTGCCAACCCCATGAAAGATATCACCTCATCTACATTCATGGGAACTACCCACTCCATGATGGCCCTTATCTTTTCTGGATCTACTGCAATGCCCTCCTTGGAGATAACATGTCCCAAGTAGTGTACCCCAATTTGAAAGAAACTACACTTGCTAAGATTATCATACAATTGATGCTCTCTCAACAACCTCTATATTGGTGTTAAATGCTCAACACGCTCTTCCTTATTTTTAGAATATACCAATATGTCATCAATGAACACAATAGGAAAATTATCCAAATACGGATGCAACATAGTATTCATCAAGCACATAAATGTAGCTGGAGCATTAGTCAAACCAAATAGAACTACAACAAAATCATAATGCCCATACCTGGTCTGAAAAGTTGTCTTGTAAATTTCTTCCTCTTTGATGCATACATGGTGATATCCGGATCTCAAATCAATCTTCAAGAACACTGCTAATCCCTTCAACTGATTGAACAAGTCATAAATCCTCGACAACAGATACCTGTTCTTGATGGTCACTTTGTTCAACTTCATGTAGTCAATTCATAATATGAGATTACCATCTTTCTTCTTCACAAACAAAACTGGTGTGCCCCAAGGTGATACACTTGGCCTAATGTATCCCTTATCCAACATTTCCTTCAACTGCAACTTCAACTCTACCAACTTAGGTGTACTCATCCTGTAAGTGCCTTTGATGCCAGAGCTGTCCCTGGCACCAAATCAATAGAAAAGTCTACTTCCCTATGAGGTGGCAACTTTGTAATGTCCTAAGGAAATACATCCTGAAATTGTTGTAGAACTGGGTACCTGCTCAAAACATATGCATCCTCAACTCTTTTATCCTTTTCACTAGAAATGTGTACTGCAAATAACACACACCCTTTCTTGCGACTACGCTTGGCCTGCATAGTTATTACCATCCTAATTGATGTGGCTTTCTTCTTTCCTTGTAAGACTCTTGGTTCCCTATTGTCATCCACACACTCAATGGCTTTATCATAAAAATCCAACTTAGTTCTATGAAGATACAACTAATACATGCCCAACAACATATTGTATGATCCTAACGATAATACATTCAAATGTGCTACGGTAGGCATACCAGTCAAATCAAATGCACAAGCTCTTACCCAATGGTGAACTCGCTTCTTTGTACCTGTATCCAACTGCATTAACCAAGATTTTTCATGCAATTCCTTACTCAAACCACACTTATCCACCAAGTTAAGACTAACATAGTTATAATTAGATCCAGGGTCAATCAAAATATAAATAATTTGATCACAAACCTTACCATCCATCTCAATGATAGATGCCTGATGGTCTCCCTGTTTGTTATCCAATGTTGCATAAATATGAGGAACACTCTAACCAAAATCCCCAACAGTTTGTGCATCATGTGCATTATATATCTAAGGCCTACCATCCTGATACTGCGGACAAACTCTCCTGCGATGATCCCCTCCACAAGTCCAACACCACATGGGTTCCTTATTCTACTCCTCAAATCGATGTCCATGTCCTGTATCTGATGCATTAAAATTCTTAGATGGTGAAACATTCTCTTTATTTCCTATACCTTGAGGTATTGCTCACTTCTTGTCCCATTTTATTTTGTTCCTTACATTACCTTTCCAATTCGACTTAGTCTCACATCTGCACTTCGATTTCTCATAGCAACGCCTTTGCTTTCGGATGGTCTCCTCCAATGATTTAGGCTCATCGAACTCAATCATGTCTTTGAATGCAACCAGTAATCCACTAATGAACCTCTGAATCTTGGCCTTCTCCTCCGTGAGATAAGGCACATACCTTAGTAGCTCCAAGAACCTACTAGTGTACTCCTCATCTGTCATCGATCCCATCTTTATCTCATAGAATTATTTTGCCCTGTCATCAAAGTATCTCTCCAACATATATTTCTTCTTGAATAGCCACTCAAACTCACTCCAAGTCAAGTCTTCTTCATGAATACATCTAACATTCTTCACATCTTCCCACCAAATGTTTTCTTTACCTTTGAGACTGAATGTAGCTACTTTGGCTTTCATGTTCTCTAAATAATCATGTAACCTGAAGAACTTCCTCATACCAAGAAACCATGCCTCTACATCCTATGGTTTCTTCATCTCTCCATCAAAAGTAGGTGGCTTTTCTTTCTTAAACTCATCTGGCAAGTATCCCCTATCACTCCTCCTGTAAGGATGATAATAATGACGATCATAGTGCCTATCTGAATCAGAACTAGAATAATACATGTTTCCATCTCCTCTCCTATCTAGAGTGTCCAAAAATCTGCCATCTCTAACCGTGTCATCTCTATTTGACCTGTGACCACCATGCGACCTACTACCATATGCCCCATTAGTTCTGTCCTCCTGTTCATAGCTGATCCGACGTGGTCCCTGTCGCTGTAAATCTGAAAAACTTTGAAGTATCACTGCATTTACCTCTGCTTGTTTCTCCTGTGCCTACATGATTCTGTCATTATCTGCATTACAACTCCTTATCTCTTCCTTTAAGCCTCTCAATGTATCTACCAAATCGGAAGAATTCCCAACACTATACTGCTCATTTGATTCATAGGGAGAGTATTTGTAGTCTACCATCTTGTTAGCCATTTGATATTTCTTCCTGCAATGTATATCATGTCAGCTAAACCAAATCACAATAAACCAACGTACCTTAGTATAGCTCGGGGAGGATACCTTGTCTTCAAGATCAACAAATCAGCGTGATAAATGTATAACATAATCATGACAACATATAGAAACATAAAAAATAAGCATATAACCATGCAACCATCATTCTAGCTAGGGTATAGTCATCAATGCATGACCTTATCAGAAATGCATACCACGACCTCACGCATGACAACAACTATTACATCACTATACACTTAACCACATGCAAACCTTAACATGCGTAAGAAATGAGTAATCAACCACACTCACGCATAAACACATATAATCAAACATAAACAAACAATACTTGAAACCAAGCTTACAAGAATGATACATGTAACCAAACATACAAGAATGTAACCAAGCATACAAGAATGCAACCAAACATACAAAAATGATACATTTAAGTGACATATAACAACTTGTAAACAGTCATAAACTCATGACGATGCACTCCACAACAACACCATCAACTTCCACATGGCGGAATCACTACATCCATGATCAACATCATGCAAATGCAACAAGCACATGGAATGCAAGCATAAGAAACACACATGCAACCGACATGAATGCCTGAACAACACAACCAACCCATCCAGTCTGAGGGGTCATCCATGCTCTGATACCACTCTTTAACACCCTCCTCCCACATCTACCCAAGCAACCGACTAGCCGGGGTAAACACGTGACGAGATGCCACTATGATATGATTCAAATTCCTAAGTCACGTTAAGGAAGTGGAAACGATGGAAACACACCATACAAACATTCAATATCAGCATTAGGACCCTCAAGAACCAACCCAACCTTTCTGCCAACCAGCCCCTGGGTCCCACTGATATTTTGGACCACTTGACCCCCAAACACTCCCATGCTATAGATTTGCCATTGTCTAGGAGGCTCTGGATGCTCCCATGCTATAGTCATGCCAGCATCTAGGGACTATTTTTGTCAGTGTTGTGTCAGCGTCCCTAGGATTTGAGCCAATTTTTCAGGCCCAAAGCCCAGGTCACTACCCAGAATTGAATGACACCTTCAGGAAATAAAGGTAACAAGGAAATGACAGTATAAATGTAATTACTTGAATAAGACCTTGACTGGACCCCTACTAGCCATGACAAGCATTTCGTCAAACATATCACGAATTTGTAATCTACATGTGTAAATAAAAGATCTAATCAAAGGGGTCTCATACTTAGCTGAGAATCGCTAAGAAGCATTGATGCCTCAACACATTAACTCACATTTCATCCATTAGGTCATAGATACATTGTTCATTCATTTACAAGTAAAAACATGATGAGAGTCATACATAGTTGTTGTCATAAAACACATACATAACTAGCATAATAGAAAGAGAAATGCCATGGAATCACAACCATATAATCCACATATAGACTAGTATAATACTCATAGAAATACAAGGAGAAATAACCTCATATTAATGATGCAAAATCCAAACCCGAGACGGGACTTCCACATTCCACCAGACCATAGAATGACTGAGCCAAATCTCTCTTTAGTCATTCACCCTCGTGCCATATTCTAAGCATGAATGTGGGATATCATAGAACACATTAATCCAAAACCATATAAGGCTTTTAGAGGCCATCCACCTCAACCCATCAAACAATGATTCCATCTCACGATCGAACATCACAGAACCATCATTAGATTGGTCTCTATCCAAGCATTCCAGGGCCCCAAAGTGTTTGTTCCAACCAAGACTCTAGGACTAGTAACTCAACCCACAACTGTCGTCGGGCTCCAGAGCATTTGTCCAACCAAGGCTCCAGGACTAGTAACTCAACCCACCAAGCGCTCCAAATAATTTTTCAACCAAGGCTATGGGACTAGTAACTCAACCCAAGTTGTTACAAGGCTCCAGAGAGTTTGTCCAACCAAGGCTCCAGGAACTAGTAACTTAACCCAAGTTAAGGAAACATGAGAACCAACCAAAACAAAACAAGGAAATAAACCCATAATCTCCATGGTTATCTAGGAAATGGCAAGGCTAGGCAATCCAATGCCAATCCAGGCAATCCTCCATGCCAGTGGCAAATCATGACCATTAAACCACATGCATATGCCATGCATGCCAAAACTAGTGAGGAAAACATACATGCAACTTGGTACCTGCAAGCCAAATCCACTGTAGTTACTGATATCGATATCGTCTTGTGCTTTCCAACTCTTCCTTTTCCTTCTTGCTCCAAAAATCCAAGTATGCCACACCCTCCAAGAGTTCTCCAAGAAAAATCTAAGTATACAAGAGTATGAGAGAGATCCAAAACTGAACTCACAAAAGGTTACCAATTGATCCTCATAAGCCTTTTTATGAATGAGGCCTCTATTTTCTTCATTTTCCATTATTTTCCTTCATTTTACTCCTCACATGGAACATGTGACCTTTCACCTCCCTTTTCTCATAATTTCCATTATTTTCATAAATAAATGGGCCAAAAATGCAATTTTGTCTTTCCAAAGCCTTAGTCATTGCCTTTGCCAATTTCCTTAGCCATTAATAACCAAATGAACACCCACACTAGGATGTCTTGCCCAACATTAAGCTTGGAATAAGTGTCCCATAAACCATGGTTATTATTTTGGCTTTATTATTTTTATTACATGGAATTTTCACCAGGGCTGTTACAGATTGCAGTAAAGCCTGGTAGTGTATGTTTCTTATTTGGGCCTAGGAATCCCTTGGCGAGATTGTGGTAAAGCCTGGTTGTATAGATGAGGGTTTCGAGCCTAGGAATCCTTGACCGGTATTGGTGGGATATATGGTTAAGCCTGAGGAATCCGTGGTCATTTTTGTTGTGAGTCCCACATTCATGCTTGGAATATGGCACGAGGGTGATTGGCTGAAAGAAAGATTTGGTTCAGCTCAATCTATGGTCAGGTGGTACTTGGAAATCCTTGACTTGGTTGGACTTGCATATGTTAATATCAGATCCTTTTCCTTTGGCATTTCACGAGTAAATGTGCTTGTCGTTATGTGGCTTTAATGGTGGTTTCATCATTGATATTTCTCTAATTATTTGTTAGTTATAAGCATGTTTTATGACAAACTTGAGTTATGGCTCTCATCATGTTTTGATTAGTACATGAAATGTTAATGGATGCATGAATTAATAGATAATCTTGAAGCTATTGTGAGGAGGCATCAATCCTTCGTGACGATTCTTAGATAAGTATGAAACCCCTATGTCCAAATGTGTATTTATGACTTGTACATTACATGTTTATGATTTGTTTGACAGAATGCTCGTCATGGTTGGTATGGGTCAAGTCAAGTCCTTGTTCAATTTTTTGCATTAGTAGCCTTATTTCATGGTTATTTACTATTTCTAGAAGTTTCATGAAGTTCTCGGTAGAGGCCTCAATCCTAGCTCTGAAAAACTGGCTCATAATTTGGGGTCATTGGCACAAAACTGCGTGAAAAATGTTGCAGTCACATGGATGCCTTGTTGTGGGAGTGTTTGAAGGGTCTCAGTCACATGGAAGGATTTTCAAGGGAACGAACGGTGGTCTAGTTTAGCATAACATCAAGTTGTCTCAGGGGTTGGACACCTGGAGGGGTTGGTTGGCTGCTGAAGCTCCTATAGCTCCCGAGGAAGGTCATTTTGGTTTTAGGTTATGGATTCCACTTCCTTAAATATACTTTGGGATTTGAATCATATCATAGTATCTCTTCATCACATATTTACCCTGGTGGACCGGTTAGCTCGGGTAAGTATGGGAGGAGGGTGTTACAGAGTGGTATCAGAGCATGGTTCAACCCTTGGCCTGGATGGGTAGGATGTGTTTGGAATGCATGCGTGAAGGATGTATATGTGTGTGTTATGTATGCATGGTGGTAGTCATTGTTACAATTGTGTTGACATGTATAAGTTAATGATTTTGTTATTGATATGTTTTTGTCATGGATGCATGTCGGTTGGATACGCATTTATTATTCATGTTAGAGTGTATATGTTGTTATGCATGCATTGTCATGGTTATAGTTATGCATGTATAGTAGGTCAGACATGCATTATGAGGTAATTGTATGTGGTTTGTGTCATCATGATGTTGTTGGTTGTTATGATGCTAATGTGTTGGTTGAGATAGAGCAGGAGACGCAGATCGTCAAAGTGAGGTTGCATCATTGGGCCTCGGGGTAAGAGCAGATCATCTTACAGGTTTGTATGGTGGGTATTCAGGTATGTTGGTTAATGATTGTTATAAGCATTAGGGTTATGTACATGTATGTCAGTCTATGGTTGTTGCAGTTACATGTATGATAGATGTTAGTTAATTAGTGTGATCATATGTACATGCGTCAATTAGTCATGAGGGATAGTAACTTGTTGTTATATGCATGATGGTTATGGTCATTGTACTTAGGGTATTGATGTTAAATGTATCGTGTTCATATGGATCAATTTGTGTAGATGGTTATGGTTATGATATTTAGGTATGAGTCGATTTTTTTGTGATATTGTGTCATACTAATCTAGACTGACTCGTGCAGATGTGATAGCCTCCCCTGAGATATATTGAGGTATGAGTTAATTATGTTTTTTATTTGGTTTATTTAACATGGAATGTTTACAAGTTGTTTGAATGTTTTATTAATTGCATGATATGAGTATGTGTCTATAATATTTCATGAAGGAATGGTCTTGTTTTAAGACAGTTGTACTAATGCATTATGTGCTAAGACAACTAATATGTACTTGAGTGTAAGTGGATGCTAGTTGTTGTATTCTCATTCATGACTGTGAGTTGATTATGACATGGTTGTTAGTATTGGTAAAGGTTGATTTCAAATGAATAGATATGATGTCTTGATCTTTGGAACGTGTGACTGACACGTGTGAACAGTTGTAGGGAAACATGCTTGGGTACAACAAGGTAAGGAAACCAATCACATTGTTATGTTTATTTATACACTAACAATTATGTTTTTATGGCAGTATCATGGAGGGGATTGCATGGAAAAAGAGACTACCATGAAATCTTGAAGAAGGCTAAGGTTGAGCTTTCCCTTGGAAGCATTGGGAACCCATGGGGTTGATTCATGGTGGTTGTTGCTAGTTATATGTTTTCAGTTTTTTGTGATTTGCTTACACTTGATTTGTAGTTTTGCTTGTGTCTTGTGCATGGCCATGCCACTTTGGTTGTGGTGTCATATTTCTATTGGTTTTTGTGGTTTTCTTATTGTTTGTTTCTTGTTCTTGCCTTTCATGTTTTGAGGTCCTTGGTTTTGGTTTGGGAAAGAGGAAAGTTAATAGATCTTGGGAGAGTTGAATGAAACCCGATAGGTAATGTAAGACCTGGATGAAGCTTGGTGCATGTATAAGGGAAGCTGAAGGCAAGAGTATGATAGTTATTTGGATTGGTTTGGTCCATTGAGGTAAATGGATGTGGTAGGACAATCATGAGAAAGGTAATCAAGAAAGATAAAGTAAATGGATTTGAGGTTTCATATGCCTTGGCTAACTTGGGAATTGTTGTTCTTAATGTTATGCATGTTATGCATGGATAAAGGGGGTTCTCTTAACCTTGACGTTATGATATATGGTAATGATGTTATGATCATGATTATGCTAATGTCTCTATATGTATACATGTATGTATATATGTCATTGTCTAATCGGGTCGTCAAATATCATGATCATTTTATGCTAATGTTTATATGTATGTATGTATGTATGGTTGTCATTGTCTGATAGATCGTCAGGGATCATGCTTGTGGATGAATGATTGCTTATGCAAGTGAATGGCATGAAGAGGTTCCTAGTCTTATGAGGAATCAAGTGGGAAGAGTAGCCGTAAAAAATATGTGAGGTCAGTATCATGTGGATATGAATTGATATTATGTGATTATACTATGTCTATGTTATGGCAGGTAATGCTCAAGCGTATATCATCGGAATGAAAGAAGTGTGATATGTGACATGCTGGGGAAAACATGGATGGTGGAAAGACACTAGAAGCAAGGTTTCCTGGTAGAGATAGCGTAGTTTCTGGATGTGCAGTACTAATTTTGTGTATATGTTGTACATATTGTACATGTTGTACGTGTGATTTTGTATACATGCGGTGTTGTGTATATATGGTGTTGTGTACATGTTGTTTATGCAGTGTTGTGTACAAATGGTGTTTTTCACATGTTGGATATGCGGTGTTGTGAACATGTTGGATATGTGGTGTTGTGTACATATGGTGCTTTGTGAATGTTGCATATGCAGTGTTGTGTACATATGGAATTGCGTGCATGTTGTATATGTGGTGTTATGTACAAGTGGTCTTATGTGCATGGTTGTACATGTGGTGTTGTGTACATGTTGTACATGGGTTGTAATGTGCAGGTGGTGTTGTGTACATGTCATGCATATGGTGTTCTGTATATTTGGTGTTTTGTACATGTAGCGCATGTGGTGTTGTTTACAAGTCATGTTGTGTACACATTGTGCAGGTGGTGATGTGTACATGTGGTGTTGTGTACACGTTTTGCAGGTGACACTATGTACATGTGGTATTGTGTACTCATCGTACATGTTATGTTATGCACATGCGGTATTGTTTTATTGTGTTACGTGGATTGTGTAGCCGATGTATCGTGACATGTGTATTCGTTGCGTTGTACTATATGTACGTATATGCATTGTGTTGTACATCGAGTGTAGGTGTATGTATTGTGTTGTGATGTACACCGAGTGTAATTGTCTATGTTGTGATGTATATTGTGTGTATGTATACATTATTGAAGAGGAGAGAAGGCACTAAGTGCTTGTCAGGTGTGGAAACTAATCCGGTGTGTGTATGGAAAGGACAAAGGACAAAGGTAGAAGTAAAGAACCGATTAAAGGATAAGTATCAGTCTTTTGTTACAGTTTTATTAGGCATGTGATCCATGATTCTAATTTATGATGTGTTGGGCATGGAATCCACCCCACAACAGGTTTTGGAGCTCAAAGCCCAAGTTTTGGTCAAAGATGTTGTAAAACTCCGCAAATTGCGGGCGCGGAGCGCGAAGTATACAATTGAGTCATAGGGTTGTCCGCCCTAAACATTGTATTGTAAAATAGTGTAAAGTCGGCCTACCCATCGTCTGCGGACCATGGGATTGTATAAATAGAGCGAGGCTCTAAATTGTAAAGTTAGTTAATGAGGGATGGATAGAGAAAGGAGCAAAGGAATGATTCGAGCTTAGAGTAGAGTTCTAAGTGTCTTGGGTTGTAGTAGTAGGAAGAGGCTCTGCAGCTGAAAGTGCAGAGGCCTAGTAGAGTTCGCAGTTGAGTGCATAGACCCCTGCAGCTGAGTGCGCAGGGCGGAGTCAAGTTTGTAATCGGGACAGAAAGCTAATAAAGAGATGTTTATTCTAATTCTGTATAATTGTTGTGCATTATCTTCTTTATGTTTATAATTATTTATGTATTGCGCGCACTGATATGATTATTGATTATGCTGTAATAACCATAAATATCACACACACAAGTTAAGTAATCATTTAAATAGCAAGGAAATTGAGGATTATACGGGTCACGCCCCGAATAGCACTGCGCGGAAGCCGCACCGCAGGTCGTGAAGGGATCGCAAGTGCGCACAACAACAGGTCAGACTGCGGACCTCCAGAAGCCCATCAGGCATCCCAAGGGTGCGGAAACCTGGTTCTAGCACCCTCCCATATTACTTTGGGTGAGACCTCAGTTCGCGCTCCGCGGACTGTTGCCGAAAGGGCCAGTAGTACCAGGATTTGCTTGGCTAAATCACCTCTGAACCTGGGTCAGGCCCCACTAAGCCAACATGATGGTTGCATGTGAACTATGATTCTGGTTTATGATGATTGCATGTGATTCATGATTTTGATCTATGATGGTTGTGTTTTGACCTAACCAGATGATTTGGTCAAGAGTTGGTTTGGCTTGTTATGGCAGGAAATGAAATAAGTGCAAGTGTACCTTATTGATGGGCCACCAACGAGGTGTGATTTGGGTTTATTTCAATTAATTTTGAATCTAATGGTAATTATGTGCTTGGTACAGGAAAGCATGGAAATTCCTGGACTGGGTGGTTGAAACCGACTACAAGAATTAGCAACGTCAGTGAAAGGAATTGGAACAACCAATAGTATGTTGGTAAAGCACTTCAGGAGCAGCGCCATTGTGGGACACTGTTGGGTCTTGCAAATGTCATTCATTTCCATTACACTTTCACTATTAAGTCCATTATATCACCTCCATTTCACTACTATGTCACTACATTCATCCCACTTTCATTATCATTGGGCCACATTTATGTTTTTCCAAAATTTATTAATTCTAAGCCTTTTTAAGTGAATTTGTGGTTAAAAATTAGAAAATAATGTGCATATGCTTATACCTAACAAGTGGGTTGAGATTGTTGACATGTGTAGGTTGAAAGGAGGCTTCTCGAAGACCCTTATGTGGCACTCTAAGGCCAAGTTCGAATTTGAGTGGAAAGAATCATGGGATTATGAGGATATGTGTCACATCTCCTAATTGTATTGAAATTCTAAGAAGACATGTGTCTTATCAATTCGTATTTTGATTAGGACTCTAAAGGTAGAGGGAGAGATTCATGGACTCTCATTAATGAGATGACTTCTCATCTTTTTGTATAAATAGGAAATCTCTCTCCTTCATTTGTTAGTTTGGAGCTTACTTGTTAGTTTAGAGCTTGTTAGCTTGTTAGTCTTAGCTTTAGCTTGGAGTTTGTAGTTTTTCCTTGATGGCTTTGGAAAGCTTTGGAGAGCTTTATTGTACTTTGTAATTTTGAAGAATTTGAATAAAGCTTTGATGTTCTCAACATAGAAGGAGATGTGAAGTAGATGTCATGGAGCATATTAGAATGTAAGGTAGAGTAGATGTTATTTTGTAATTTTGCTTTGATTTCATTATGTCATTTGATTGCTTTCAAGTTTGATAGATTAGAGTTTCCATTGATGCAATTTTAATTCATGCAAGTGTGTTCAACCGGTTGATTGTAGATTAGTTTTTCTTTACATGTTTTTGCATCAAATAATGACATGAGATTTGCCTCTCTGCTGAACTTTTTCTTAAGCTTTTCAATTTCAATTATGCTTTGATTTCAGTCTTATTTATTTGTTGTTGTTAGTTAGTTTAGATATCAAATTCTTCACGTCATTTGATGTTATCTCCAGAGCCATGGCTTAACCCCGAAGAGCTACTTGGCGAGCTATCGGATTATGAGTGAAGTGATTTGATTTTACTTTCATCTCTGCAATTAGATATCAGGTTCTTCATGTTATTGACGTTATCTCCAGAGCCATGGCTTAACCCCAAAAAGCTACTTGGCGAGCTATCGGATTTTAAGTGAAGTGACTTGATTTTACTTTCATTTGCAAGTAGGTAATTTAGATATCAATTCTTCATGTTATTAACATTATCTCCGGAGCCATGGCTTAACCTGAAAAAATTACTTGGCGAGCTATCGGATTATAAGTGAAGTAAATTGATATTGCTTTCGTTAGTCTGCAATTTTTGGTTTGTTTGAGTGCAATAGTTTAGATTTTATTTCTTTAATTAGATGGGCAGCAGAGACAGTGATTTCATGATCAGTATTTCATATTTTGTTTGATTTAAGTAGCTGCATATTTACATTCCTATTCAAGTATTAATAGCATGTTTTAAGATCTTTTGAAGTGCTAAGCTTTGGAAGTTACCATAAGGGACATAAACCCTGTCTTGAAATCTACATCCATACTTGAACTTTAAAAGTATTCTTAAGACCTTAGAATAGCATTTCCGTTTGCATTAGACACTTTAGGAGATCAACAAGAACAAAACCCCAAAACAAGATAAAAACTATAAAACAACGAGGTAAGAAAAATGTGAACTAAGCACATATGGTGCACCACACTTCATCAGTTTACGATACCCATATTGATAATTTATGTAGAGCAATTTAAGACGTTAAATTGACTAGACATTTTTGGCGCCGTTGCCGGGGAAGTGTAATTAGGATACCTTATTTCTTACATCTAAAAAATTTAATAATTCTTAAGTATGCTCTCCTCCTGCACTTTATGTGATTTGGAGGATCAGAAAAAAGGATTGTTATGTTTAAAAAAATAAAAAGAAAAAAAAGAGACAAAATAAACTTCATCATTTCATTTGATTCAATAGAGAAAAGAAAAAAAACAAATCAAAAATAAAAATAAAAATGAAACCCAACTGCTTTGATAGGTTCAAACTGTCCAAGATTGATTGGTTATGGTTTGTAGTGGTCCTCAAAAAACTGTGTCCTGTTTTAATAAGATTCTGCAAATTAGCTGCGGAAAGCAGCCTGATTTCACATCTAATTGTGAATTCCGCAACTAGTTTCAAGATTTAGTAGGTTACAGGCGTCTAATGAAGAAACTGACCACATGGGCATCTCCAGAATTGTCCTGACATGGAACCTATCCTAGTCACCCAGCCCAGATTGATAAAAAAATAGCTTAAGACCTCAGTCAAAGTCCTGTTTTTAGTATATTTTACCTTGAAGTATTCGCTGCCTGAAATTGAAAATCATTAATCATTCTTATAAAATTTCACAATTCCAGAGAAGAAAAAAAAGGGAAAACAATATATGGCTATCTCCAATTCCAGTCTCCATTATGGCCTCAATAGAAACCTGCATTCTTGTGGTAATTTTGGTACTGATATTAGATGTTGATTTGGGTACAAGTGCCATTTTGCCCATGGTGAAAAGGAGCTTGGGAAGGTAAATGCAGTAACACACAATCTCAAATATGATTTGCCAACAAGACCTTTTGGCAGTAGGTTCCCAGTTTGTAGCTTAGATGGGAAGCCCAGAGGTCGTCCTGGCTATCATGAGGTTACTCCTCCTAGTATGGTAGCTGTAGCTAGATTTGGTGCTTCAACAATGGCAAGAAAAATAATAAATATCGATGTTGCACTTGCTGGTGTTTTAATTTGGAAAGGTGGTGTAAACTATAAGTAAATATGTCATTCAACTGGTGCAAAATTGGCTATAAGAGACCATGAGTCTGATACTAACCTAAAGAATATTGAGTGGGAAAGCAGTTTTGATCAGATAAAGGAAGTCGATGCCTGGGTTTGTCAACTGGTTGTGCACGCGAGTACTACATTGCCTGTAAAGTAGATTTCATTTACTACAAACATTTTCAAAACCACGAACATTACGAATCAATAAGCATAAATAGCAGACTTGCAAATGAAATTCAACCACAACAATTTAGGAAAAACGAAAAATAGAGAAAAACGTCAAACTTTGAATGCACGATTTGGCCAAAAGAAGGCGAATTTGAAAAAAATAAAACATGGGGTTTTTCGGGGATAGGGTCAATTAGATAACCCAGAAACGGTTTTAAGAAATTCGTGGCGGTTTAAGAGAATTTCTCGGTTCTATGAAGCCTCTTTTTGCCTTCTGCGTAAAGAAAAACGGAATTTGAATTAATTAACTGACAGTGGATTTAATTCGGCTACTTCCGATTTGAAATCAATGTTGTGCTGATAATTAATCGCTTGCTGATTATATTCTCCCGCCTTTTGCCACCTATCTAACACCTGCTCTGCCGATTAATAGCAATTCTAATTGGATACGGCTCTTCGTTGATAGACATAACACCTGTTAACAACAATTCTAATTGGATACGGCTCTTCGATAATAGACATAACACCTGTTAACAACAATCTTAATTGGATACGGCTCTTCGCAACCAGCCAATAGACGTGGCATGGAGCTTCTTGGCATTCAATGCAGAGGCCATTCGAAAACTCACTCACATTCTGTTCATGTATATTTCCTGTGAGTTAAACCCAAAATTGCCTCTAATTACATTGGTTGCTTGGAACTACCAGAGAGGAAGAAAAAGTATCAAAGTGGAATGAATCCCATTCAGGTAGTTGTGTTGTTTGTTTTTAGAATCATCGCCTAGATATTCCTGGGAGTTGTCTTAAAACATAAGCTATGGCTCAGTATATGCATGCTTGAACCAAAAACAACTAAAATCTATCAAAGGAAATGTAAAAAAACCATGGCTATCTCATTCAACAACTATGAAATTTTGGGAAACGGTTTCTTGAGAATTGTCAAATCCAAAACAAGTTTGAGTGTTGTATTAGTTGGTCTGCAAAATAATCCTCTATACATACAAAAAAATAAAAATCAAAACTGATGGTTGGTTGTCTTTTAGCTGCGTAATGCAGCTTGATTCTGCAACTGACTAGCAATTCCGTAGCCATTTTCATACTTCTATAGGTTATAGATGTCAAGAGACGAAACAAACCACATGGGTAGCTGGGAAAATGTCAGTACATGGATGGTGTCCTATTCATTTGATCCAAGTCGATGAAAAAGACCCCGGTCAAAGGGAATTCAAGGTGTGTGTTATGACTAAGTCGCCACACTAAGTCGCCGCATGTCAAGAAAAAAATAATAATTTTGAATCAATGAAATGAATAAGTTGTTTACTCACTTTTTTGAAGGTATTGATTAATTTTGGACTGATAATGAAAGATGAATGACTAACTTTTTATTCAAGATTTTTAGCTACAGAAACTGTGCACATTCCGCAGCTAAAGTCCAATTCGCCAGCGGTTCTCCAATTCCACTGCTGAAAAACCTCATTGTTCAAATCAACCTATCTTTCTCATACAAAATCAGATTTTGATGATTCAAGTACCGTTGGAAAGATCTCAACAAGATCTACACAATGAGAAATCCATCATTAGAGTTTTAAATGGCAAATAATGAAATAAATTGTTGAAAAGAAGCAACATTCAACTTGGGGCACCAATTCCAAAGCAGGTATAAATTCTTTTGATTTTTCATTTGAAAACTTGTTTCATTAATACAAATTCTTAGTTTTGTATGTAGATATCATAACTAGAGAGATTTATCATCTCTCTCCTTTGATAATCTTACATTCCATTGCAGAAGAAGTATTAGTTTTTTTTTGCAGGTTTCAGGAGGAAGGACAAATGACTACAAGAGAATGGTGTCTCTCTAAGAGACCAATTTGTTTCATAAGAGGACGATCAACAACAAAGAGGAAATTTGCTGATGCAAAATGAAATCCAAACACTTGAAAAACTTTCAGATACTATTGTCTCCATCACATCCATACCTCATAATAAACCATTCACCTCATTTCACATCATATTTTCCATTTACATTCACATACACTTTTCATCTCTTTTTGTCCATTCATAACCACAAATAAAAGTAAGAGGCTCATTCACATGCTTATTGCCCATTTCCATTTCTACTTTCTATTGCCATATTCCATTTTCATTTTTCATTTCCTGTCATTTTCATTTCGCAAATAAGCCCTGCCTCAATGCAAATTATTGAGTCCATAGTCTTTTGAATTTAAGTTCTTTGTAAAAACACCTTGAGGCTTGCATGCCTTAATGGCAAGTTCTCATGCTGACAAACAATGGGAATACATTAATGTCCCTTGTTCATCAGATCTTCTAGGTGACTCGACATCGACAAAACTATTCGTACCTAGCAAGATGTGTTTGGGCATCTTGACTCTCATTGTCATCAATGGTGAGAGTTCTCGTGTTGACTAGTGGCATCCCTCAATAGCCACTAAGTCAACAATTTCCTGCTATGTTCAACATCAGAACATCTTTTCATATAGTAGGAATTGTGCCAATGAGTTTTGAAAACATGAAGACTATTATTTTCAGCATTTTGGAGCAGATTCAGCAAGTTTTAGTAGAAGCAATAAAAAGTCATCTTAACTCTTTATCCATGACTCTTCTTGTTCAGCCACTTGAAGAAGAATATGATCAGAATTTTGCAGGCACCACACATACAACTCATCCATTCCAAAGGGTAAGTTAAGGTACGTCATTTTCTAACTTTTGACCATAGAATTTCATAAAAAGCTAGAATGATAATTGTTGGAAAAACATTTCTCTTCCTCATTTCATAAAATTGCCAATACCAACAGTTTGGGGGGGGGAATACATTCATATTCATATCTTGCCATGTCCATATCATATTCAAGAGCCCACATACTTCCAACATATATTAACTATTACATTGTTATTATGAGCATACAATGGCTTTTCAAAAAGTGCTTAAAGGATAAATTGGATACAAACAAAATCATGGTTGTTCCACAAGAACCAATCATCATGCAATCCAATAAAGATATACTTTGCAACAATAATCAAAATATCATTATGCAAAGTTCAAAGATCAAAATGCAACAACAAAAAATTGGTTGTAACACAAGAACCAACTATGTTGCAATTCAAGTAAAACACTTTGCAAAAATATGAAGTTATCAAATGGTATCATGCAAAGTTAAGCCAAAGCTCAAGGATCAAAAGAGTTAATGTAATATATATTGCATGAGGACATGCAATAACTTCAGTTGGGGGGTATGTTGGGTCTTGAAAATGTCATTCATTTCCGTTACACTTTCACTATTATGTCCATTATATCACCTCCATTTCACTACTATGTCACTACATTCATCCCACTTTCATTATCATTGGGCCACATTTATGTTTTTCCAAACTTTATTAATTTTAAGCCTTTTTAAGTGAATTTGTGGTTAAAAATTAGAAAATAATGTGCATATGCTTATACCTAACAAGTGGGTTGAGATTGTTGACATGTGTAGGTTGAAATGAGGCTTCTAGAAGACCCTTATGTGGCACTCTAAGGCCAAATTCGAATTTGAGTGAAAAGAATCATGGGATCATGAGGATATGTGTCACATCTCCTAATTGTATTGAAACTCTAAGAAGACATGTGTCTTATCAGTTCCTATTTTGATTAGGACTCTAGAGGTAGAGGGAGAGATTCACGGAGTCTCATTAATGAGATGGCTTCTCATCTTTTTGTATAAATTGGAGATCCCTCTCCTTCATTTGTTAGTTTGGAGCTTAGCTTGTTAGTTTAGAGCTTGTTAGTCTTATCTTTAGCTTGGAGTTTGTAGTTCTTCCTTGATGGATTTGGAAAGCTTTGGAGAGCTTTGTTGTACTTTGTAATTTTGAAGAATTTGAATAAAGCTTTGATGTTCTCAACATGGAAGGAGATGTGAAGTAGATGTCATGGAGCACATTAGAATGTAAGGTAGAGTAGATTTTATTTTGTAATTTTGCTTTGATTTCATTATGTCATTTGATTGCTTTCAAGTTTGATAGATTAGAGTTTCCATTGATGCAATTTTAATTCATGCAAGTGTGTTCAACCGGTTGATTGTAGATTAGTTTTTCTTTACATGTTTTTGCATCAAATAGTGACATGAGATTTGCCTCTCTGCTGAACTTTTTCTTAAGCTTTTCAATTTCAGTTATGCTTTGATTTCAGTCTTATTTATTTGTTGTTGTTAGTTAGTTTAGATATCAAATTCTTCATGTCATTTGACGTTATCTCCAGAGCCATGGCTTAACCCCGAAAAGCTACTTGGCGAGCTATCGGATTATGAGTGAAGTGATTTGATTTTACTTTCATCTCTGCAATTAGATATCAGGTTCTTCATGTTATTGACGTTATCTCCAGAGCCATGGCTTAACCCCGAAAAGCTACTTGGCGAGCTATCAGATTATAAGTGAAGTGACTTGATTTTACTTTCATTTGCAAGTAGGTAATTTAGATATCAATTCTTCATGTTATTGATGTTATCTCCGGAGCCATGGCTTAACCAGAAAAAGCTACTTGGCGAGCTATTGGATTATAAGTGAAGTAAATTGATCTTGTTTTCGTTAGTCTGCAATTTTTGGTTTGTTTGAGTGTAATAGTTTAGATTTTATTTATTTAATTAGATGGGCAGTAGAGATAATGATTTCATGATCAATGTTTCATATTTTGTTTGATTTAAGTAGCTGCATATTTACATTCTTGTTCAAGTATTAATAGCATGTTTTGAGATCTTTTGAAGTGCTAAGCTTTGGAAGTTACCATAAGGGACATAAACCTTGTCTTGAAATCTACATCCATACTTTACCTTTAAAAGTATTCTTAAGACCTTAGAATAGGATTTCCATTTGCATTAGACACTTTAGGAGATCAACAAGAACAAAACCCCAAAACAAGATAAAAACTATAAAACAACGAAGTAAGAAAAATGTTAACTAAGCACATATGGTGCACCACACTTCATCAGTTTACGATACCCGGATTGATAATTTATGTAGATCAATTTAAGACGTTAAATTGACTAGACAGACACTATTACCCAATAATGTCCATTGATTTCCATGAGAATTATATGACTGGTATGATGGTTTTGAGGAAGGGATATGCCTTGGATTTTTGACCTTCCAATGCGAGGAAACCTTGTCAAAGGAGGGGTCGCCCAAGGACTATGTAGCAAAGAAGGGGATGCATGCGGAATTTGGAAGGTGTGTGACTGCATGGAAGGGGGTGACCAAATTACTCGAGGGACTATCTAGTAGAGAAGGGAAGGTCAGGGATGGATTTTTTTTTGGTCATTATCATTGCTAGATGGAATCATATGCACATTGGAAGTGTACCCTGGAAGAATGAGTAGGTAATTGTCCACTAAGAGGACAAGTGGCGCTGAATTGTAGCATTGGACATTGGATGGAACTTTGACCTTGGCAGTGGATTTTGGACTTCCTGGGGAGGAGGTAAATAGTGGTACTACTTTGAGGGTGGAGGTGTGAGCCATTGGATTCACTTATTGTTGATACAGGAATCATATCCTTTTATTTATTGTTTGAGAAAACGTGGATATGTGTATATTATTGTAAATAATGTATCGAGTTGTATTATAAATTTCCATAGACAATATCATTATTGGTTGGTTGAAGAAAATGTGTATGTGTATATGTGTTTATTATTGTAAATAACGTAATGAGTTGTGTTATAAAGCTCCAATAAACGATATGATTGCCATATCTTAAGCAGTGCTCATTGTAAATACTGCAATGAGTTGTGCTATAAAGCTCCATAGCCAGTATGTTTTATTTTCAGCAGTTTGTTGGCTTATAGGTGTCATTGAACACCAAGGATAGTGTTCCCCCAAGGGGGAGGGTTCTGTAACAACCCTGGGTGATTTTCCATGTAAAAAATAAATAAGACCAAGGTCATGGGACACGTGTTCCAAGAATGAATGTTGGGAAAAACATCCTAGTGGGTGTTCATTTGGTTTATTATAGCTAAAGGAAATTGGAAAAGGCATTTGAAAATGCAAGACGCAATAATTGACATTTTATTTATGAAAATAAAGGAAATTAGGAGAAAAGGAAGGTGAAAGGTCATAGGTTTCATGTGAGGAGGAAGAGGAAGGAAAATTAAGAAAATAGAGGTCTCAATGATAAAAAATATTATGAGGATTAGTTCATGGCTTTTGTCAGTGTAGGCTTTTATCAATTTTAGCTTGGAGCTCTCTACTTTATTCTCTCTTTCATACTCTTTCACACTTAGAGTTTTCTTAGAGCACTCTTGGAGTATTGTGGCATACTTGGGATTTGGAGTAAGAAAGCAAAGATCAAGCAAGGAAGAGTGAAATCAAGCAGTTACAACAAGATTACTTGCAGGTATCGAGTTGCATGTATGATTTCCTTGCTAGTTTTGGCATGCATGGTACATACATGTGTGTTTTTGGTTCTCTTGTTTTCATTGGCATTAGTTTTTCCAGGTGTGACAGTGGTTTTCAGCCTTGCCTTGTCATTCCCTAATAGTCATGGTGTGATGGGGTTTCTCTTACTTGGTTGAGATGGATTGTCGGATGGTTTTGAAAATGAGTGGGGTGGTGTCAGGAAAAATAACAAGGCAGAGGAATCCATGTATCGGTAGAGGTGGGATTGCAGTAAAGTCTGGTTGTGTGTGTTAGAGTCAGTCTGGTCAGTCCTCCGTCAGAGATCAAAACTCTTTATGCATTTCATTTTTAGGTGTCCCACTCCATTCACTTAGCTGCATTCTGCTAGGGGCATGCCATGATCTGACGGAGAAGGTCATGCTAGTCATTTCCCCTCATGTCTGGCTCCTGCTGGCTTAGGTCTTTGGTCAATGATCACAAGAGTCCATGACAGTCAAGGTCTGGTCCTTTAATGGACAAAAGTTATTTTTTGTCATTAGGTCTAGGAATCAAACAATTTGGTCTTTAATATGTCCAGTAAATCCATGCATGCCAGAGTGATGCCCTTGCAAAGTAATGATTCACAAAGTTTCATCGTCATATTGATAAACTTCGACTGTTCTTCAAAACTCTGTTTTGAAGAAAAGTCAAACAGTGTTATTGGTGGCAAAATTTTCAAAAAGGGTCGACAATTGATTTCTTCAGGTGCAGTCATGGTTTCCGTGGCCAAATGCTCTATCATGAAATCCCTGCAAAGAGTGTCGAAAATTTCATCGTTTGAGCCAAAATTTCAGAGGAAAAGTGAAAATCAGGGTTGTTTTAAAGTCAGTGAAAAAGTGCCAAACATGACATTAGAAAAGTGGGTTTTTTGAAAAAGCAAATTTAAATCATGATCTCCAAGTCTTTATACACATGTTTTCATCCAAAATCAAACTCATTGTGCAATCAAAGGCACAGAGGAAACATTGCAAAGTCGTGGGGGTGCAAGCGCGTGGTTTGGAGCAAGTTGGAGGAAGTTTCAGGGGCGCGGCGCACACAGGCAGGGGCACGGCGCACACAGAGCCCGCCCGCAGTGTAAATTTTTAACCAGCGCGGCGCACACCCAGAGCGCGGCGCACTGGGCTTTGCGCGCGGTGCACAGAGACAAAGCGCCCAGAAATTCACCAAACTCCCTCAAATTTTGTGAGGCCCCTCTAATTGCAAGGTAGGATCGAAACATCACTTGTTCATCAAATTTTATGAGTGGTATGGTGGTTTAGTGCCTGTGTTTAAATGCAAAAAATTTCATAAAGTTAACCTCAAGAAGACACCAAAGAAAAACCATTTTGCTAGGGTTGTGTAACAGTGTTACTACTGCCAAGGCTTTATTTTTCCTACCCTACCCCTGTTCCTTATTCCCCTATGTCATTTTTCCTATTATCACTACCCTAACACTACCAAACTCATATTCCCTTCCCCTCCTCCTATTGCTCAATAAAAACCCCAAACCCTACCTTATTAAAACCCCAAACCCTAACCTAGCAAAATACCGAAAATCCCTACAAATCCCTAAACAAAATTCTCCCTATAACCCCTATTCCCATTACATTACTCCCCTCCTAATACTCCCTTGTTTCATTGTTCCCCTTGGTGGCAGATATGACAAACAACACCTAGCTTCACCATCATCAAAGGGGCAGCATAAATACAGTTTATAAACAACAGTCATGGCATCTGAGGGTTCATCAAAATATGAGGGGGAAACTCACAGTGATACAGCTTCAGGAGAACAGGCTCCTAGGAGACATCATAGGAGTGGAAAACATGTTAGGGATGAGCCAAACACCCTCACTGAGTTGCAAGCATGCCCGCTTGCTATGTCATTTTTCCAGCACCTAGCATGTTTTGAATTTTGTCAAAGGGTGGCAAATGTCAGAGTTCATCATGAGTTGGCCCATCTGTTTGTGCTTCACCTACATGGAGGTTAGTTTACCTTGGCCGAGATCACCTTCACATTGACACCCGAAACTATCTCAGTGGCAACGGGCATGCCAAATGTTGGAGAACAGTGGTATAAGAAAAAGAAGGTGGATAGGCATCATTATGAGCCTTACATTAAGGCCAGTTGTTTGAGGCATCTCATGAGAGTCTTCCCATTCAGATTTTTGAAAGATGAGTATGCTCCGCTCATGAAATTGATCATGAATTACTTCAGTTGAAGGGGAGGTTTTCTCGCCTATGTGCCTATCACATCAGGTTGCTCATGCACTTTACCAGAGTGCGGATGATGAACCTCCCATTTTCATTTGTGGGAACATAGAGAGAATGAAAAATTTCATGCAGCATAAGACCCCTCAGCAGCAGCTCAACAGTGTTTATCACTTTGCTCTTATCCGGATTTTGGTGGATCATCAGTTGGGATTGCAGGGCATTTCTTCGGAGGACTTCATCTCCCGTGACTTCTTCAGTGCTCCACAAGTAGTATCAGAGGCAGAGCATGAGATAGGTGGTCCTTCACACCAGTATGAGCGCCATGAGACTGCTACTATGCCAGTATTCATCACCTATCAGAGAGGCAGTAGACATTTATTTGCAGCGGCAAAGCGAGTGTTATGTCCACCCGGGGTGGAAGGGGACTCGTTTCCGACATCAGCGATACAGGAATAGGATAGAGGTAAGGAGCAAGTACAGGAGGAAGGGCCATCAGGTGAACAAGAGACAAAATTCGTTCTCCTTCATGATGATGAGACAAATACAGAACCGACAAATGCAGAGCTTAGAGAGATCATCCAGGAGTAGCAATCAGTGATTGAGGCCTTATCCCTTGACTTGGAGAGGTCCAAGTGGAACATGAAGTACCTGGAGCAGAGAAACAAACAACTAGAGGATCAGCGGGCGATCATGGATCTACAAAACATTCGTGAGCATCGCCAAGCTACACAAAGGAGGAGAGTTGAGCTCACGTCATTGGAGCAAGAGATCAATGAGGACCGGGAGGCCCATCTCGAGAGCGTGAACATGCACTTGGAGAGGCTGCTAAACAAGGCCGACCAGGACCATGCTTTGTTGAGACACATGGCTTATCATTACAGGACACGAAATATGAGTGCAAAGGCCCGGATAAGGAGCTTGAAGGCAAAATTGAGCAAAGCAACAAAAGAGGCAAAAGAGGCAAAATAGCAAGATCAGCTTTGAATCTTGGCTGAGGCTTCTTTGGCATAGCATAGCACCCCATAGAGAACCTCCAGCCCAAATTTCAAGGAATTTGGAGAAATTTTGGTCACATGACAAATTTTTGGGCAAGACACAGGTTTTTTCTCGCAGTGGCGCGACGCTAAAAATTGGGAGCTCCAAATGAAGAATGGTTTGCATTTTTGGATTCAGCATGAAAAATCACGACTACTAGTGCTTGGACAAGAAATTTGGGCAAGATCTGAGTCTCCAGGAGGTCAAAAACACCCAAAAAATGACCTCTCTGCCCCTTTTTTGACACACAAGAAGCAGTCTTGGGAGAATGAAGATTTGGAGGGGAAAATGAGCACCAAATTCAGAAATTCCAGTTGGGTTAGAAAGTAGACAGGACAGGCTTTCCAAAAAGCACACTTGGGCACATTTTGGACACCTACAAGTGCCTCAAATCAGGCTCCAAATTAGCGCGGCGCACAGAGAAAATGGCGCAGCGCACATAGAAAAAATTGCCAAATTTGCTTCCGTTTCACAAAATTTCGATTCGCGGCTTCTCCAAGTGGGCCCGCTCATCTAAATTTCAGTTTTTTGGCACCTAAAGCAGCATTTAAAGTATTTTCTCTCCAGATTGGCTTCTATCCAAGTGGCGAAGGAAGGCAAACGGTCACCCAAGCCATTTGTCATGTTTGTAACGCTGCACCTGTAGCTGATGGTTGGCTCTTCACCTCCATTTTGTAATGATTCGAGTAACTCCCCAACCCTTGGGTGTTCTATCTCTTCATGGAAAATTCTATATATTGTATGAAAACCATTTGCAAAGGGTTGATTGGCTTGTAACTTCTGGGAGACTGTGGGAAAGAAACTATGCTTCTTCATTGTATATTTTTGACAGAGAATTAATGAAAGGCAGCGGCTCTGTTTCATGAGATTCATGTGGTTATGAGTGTAGCAAATGTGTCCCTTATGTTTTCATATGTATTTCGTTATGTTTCATAATTCAATTCATGTTCATTTCCAGTGAAATTTTCTGAGTTAGATAAGGTAGAATTCAATTTTATTGCTCTGCCTGTGGGAAAATTTCATGTTCAGTGTTCTTCTTCTATTGAAAAGGAATCATGTTCCTATCCCCTTTTCACTCTCCTAAACAATCTCTCCATTCCGCGTTATTTCAAACTAAATTGCTACACTTTCCGCCTACCTTGCCTCACGAAGTAATCTGTGCCTTTGTATTAAATTCTCTGTTCTTTGCTGACCGTTGGTCCCATACCATCCCAAAAGCTCAGTCATTCATAAAAATTGTTCCTCGTATCCGCCATTCACTTACTAGCCTAAGATCAATATTTCACTGTAAGTCATCTCAGACCGTTTTTTGCTTATCTATTCACTGAGCGTGACTCAGAGAGAGCCCTCTCCTATTCTGGTAGGGCTAGCTACCAGACTAAGCGTGGTTTGTGGTTACCCTGAATTTTTCCTTCCTTCAGCCTAGGGCAGATTTAGGTGCTAACATAGTGGCAATTCCACTGGGGACTCAACTGAAATCAAATCCCCTTATTTCTTAATAATTCTAAGCTTCCGGATGATGAGTTTAGGATTGGATAGGCTGAGTAAGTTGGTTGTGTCCTGTGATTTTTCTCAATAGCACGCTGGCTTCGAGATGATATACCAGAGCCAATCCAGACCCGGATCCTCCTCATATTTACGAAAACCCCAATTTGATTCCGAGACTCCTTCGTCAAGAGAGCACCATAACTCCCGTGTTCAAATCCCATTCATGTCCCGACATTTTTGAGTATATTGAAGAGCTTGAGTTTGACGAGCGGTTTGAAATATCATTGTTTGAGTCTAAATCCGAAAGGGTTGTTGACTATACTGTCCCCAATCCGCAATTCCTATTAGACTTAGAAACCGAAAGAGCTAATCAGTTAATTGATAATTATATTGCGACACAGCCTCAAACTCCAATTGCTAGCCCCTTACAAACTGTACACACCCCTCCAACACCTCCAAGGCCAAATCCACCAAGAGTGATGGCTGCCCGTTTTGCACCCCTTGTTCTGCCTCAAGTTCTAGATGACATGCCCACAGATTATCAAAGCAAAATCCCGTTTTTTGATGGCACTCGTAACAGCATTACTGCCCAGCAACATGTGGACAAAATGGCAGACTTCTGTGAACTTCATGAGATCGATGCGGAGAATGTGGCAATGAGACTCTTTGTACAGACATTTGCAGGTGATGTGAGGAAACGGTTCAGAGGTTTGCCGGCAGTAAGTATCGCTACCTGGGCTGAACTACAAAGACAATTTTTAAATCGATGGGAAGTGAAAAAGAATCCTCTTCAAATTCTAGCTGAATATGAGCAAATTAAACGAAACGCTGGTGAGTCGGTCCAAGATTATTGTGTTAGATTCAATACAGTTTATAACGAAATTCCAGATCATCTAAAGCCACATGTGGGACTAGCTATGATGAAATTTCCGGATGGTTTTGATGCTGATATGGCCTACGAATTAAGAGAGAGAGAACCGACCACAATGGAAGACATGCAGAAAATCACGGTCAGTGTTGAAGCGAATCTGCTGTCCAAAAGAGCTAGAGCGAAAGAAGAAAAGAAAGTCACTGTTAAGGAAGAGTTTTCTTCAATGGATCAATTACTCAAGAAGGTAGAGCAGATGCTTTAAAGGGCGAAGCTCGACAAACCTGAGCCACAAGTTAGAAATCCTAACTTCCGTGACCAGCAGCAGCCACAATATAGAATAAGATAGAGAGATCAGTGAACCCAAGAGCAAACAACACAACAGACAGTACAGACACCTTTGCAGCAAAATTTTGTGCATGGACCGGAGTCAGATGAGGACGGAAATGTAATAGGTGAAGAAAACCACCTCTTTACTCCAGATGAGCTACCTACTTACATTACCGAAGAAGAGGAATGTGCGGTGAGTTTAGCTGCACACAAAGATGCAGATTTCATTCTAGCAAGTGACACTGTTTTACAAGAAGAATCAGAGGAGTATCAAAGGGGATATGTGAATGCTCTGTCCGCACAGTAGCAACGATATTCACCTAGAAACAGAGATGTGCCACCCAAACCAATTTAGAAAAAGAAGGATGTTGAAGGATCAAAGAATGATTCATCAGTTTCACAAAGGAAAGGAAAGGAAGCGGTTGGTCCGGAGAGCAGCAAATCAACATCATCAGAACAATCACATCAGCAAGCTGCATCAAAAGAAAATAAAAAGAAAGAAATCCCAATCAAAGAGGTAGAAAAGATTCCTGCTTTTAATTTAGAGAATGGGATTTCCAAATTAAAAGTATCCATCCCCTTGACTGAAATAATGAAGAACAACAGTTATAGAGGACAAATATCTAAGATGTTGAATTTGGACCCAATGTCCGACATGGTGAATGTTGAAGACGATCAGCCTGAAATGATTTTTGGGCTAGCATCGAATGGTGAGTCTCCTGATAGTGATGTGCCACCCTTTTACATCAGTTTAAGATTGCATGATTTTGTGTTACATAATGCCATGTTCGATTCCGGAGCTTTTCAGAATCTCATGCCCAAGGCTATCATGGATAAAATTGGTCTGGACATCACCCGGCAATACCACGATCTCTATTCATTTGATTCCAGCAGAGTGAGATGTATAGGACTCATCAAAGACTTGGTTGTGAGTTTGGATCAGCTTCCCATGAAAAATGTTTTAATGGATGTTGTGGTAGTAGATATTCCTCCCAAGTTTGGCATCATTCTTTCCAGGTCTTGGGTAGCGAAATTGAAAGGGACACTACAACTAGATTTCTCCTATGCAACTATTCCGGTGTTTGGACAAATGAGGAAATTGTATCGGGAACAAAAAATGAAATATATGATCACAAGCCAGGAGAAACCAATAAATCATCCAATTAACTATGTACATACAGATTTAGAGTCTTTTGTTTTGTATTCAGATAGTTTAAATGATATAGATAGTCAGGTAGTAGAAGCAGATGATATTCCGGAAATAACATAAAACTTCAGAGAAATTTTAAAGAAAGAAGGACAAGAATAGCAAAACAAAGAAAATTTCAGAGAAATTTTAAAGAAAGAAGGACAAGAACAGCAGAACAATGTTGAGCAATCATCTGAAAGTAATGGACAGCAAGCAGACAAGGCACAGCAAATAGATTTCCAGCACTTACAAGACGAGGAAGAAGGTTTGTGGACCATGGATTTTGATGGAGCAGTGGGAAATGATGTCACTGGAATTGGAATTTGGGTACGCAGTCCTTTCTCCGCCCCAAACAAAGTGTCTAGTAGCGTGAGGGTTTGCTCTTACAAGTTGGCTTTTGAGTGTTCAAACAATGAAGCTGAATATGAAGCTCTAATTGCTGGCCTGAAGATCCTAAGAAAGCTGAATGCTAAGAGGATTTCAGTATATGGCGACTCCGAATTGGTAATAAAGCAGGTTAGAGGCGAGTATCAAGCAAAGCATCCTAGGATGCGGGCCTACCGTAATGCAGTTCTAGACATTCTAAAATTATTTTCAGAATACACCTTGACATGTGTGCCTCGTATACAAAATAGTATTGTTGACGCTCTTGCCAATGAATTCTAGCAATAAATTCGAAATCCATGTCAAGCATTGTCCAACTGTTCCAGACAATAAGAGATATTGGCAAGTGTTTCAAGATGATGAGGAGATTAAAGATTTTCTGCAAAACAAAGGCAAGTTAAAGAAACCTCAATAGATGTAGAAAATGACGATGGTAAAGGGAATGGTACAGATGAAGTGTAGATCAGTGAAATGGACGTGTTACAGCTGAAGAATAACATTATTAATAAAGGCTTGATACCTTTAGAAGAACTTTTTGATCAAGATGATGTAGCCTGCAAGGCAACATTGCAGCCAACAGAGAAGGGTGTAAAAGAGCTCAACATCGGAACAACTGCCAATCCTAAGTTGGTAAAATTGTCCAAAGCATTGCCACCAAAGATCAAGGACAAATACATCAGTTTGTTAGCTTCATTTGCAGATGTGTTTGCTTGGGACTATTTTGATTTAAAGACCTATGATACCAATATAATTCAGAACACGATACCCATCAAGCCCAATCAAAAACCATTCAGACAAAAGTTGAGAAGGATAAATCCAAAGTTGTTGCCATCTATTGAAAAGGAGGTAAACAGGTTGTACAAGTCAGGTATCATTTTTCCCATCTGATTTTCGGATTGGATCTCTAACTTGGTGCCCGTACGAAAGAAGACAGGTGAGATCCGCTTATGCATTGATTTCAGAAATCTAAATAAATTTTCATTGAAAGACAACTATCCACTACCCAAAATGGACCATATACTTCAGCGAGTAGTGGGGGCATCTCGTATGTCACTACTTGATGGTTATTCCGGATATAACCAAATTTCTCTCCATGAGGATGACCGGGACAAGACAGCATTCACCACTCCATGGGGAACCTTTTCATTACGCCAAAATGCCTTTCGGTTTAAAGAATGCAGGTGCCACATTTCAACGTGTAATGGACTTGGATTTTGCGAATGAGAAGGATGTGTTTTTGGTGGTGTACCTGGATGATTTGACGGTGTTTTCTAAATTTGATGAAGAGCACATGCATCATCTAAAAACTGTCTTTCAAAAGTGCAGAAAATATGATTTATCGCTGAATCCGAAGAAGAGCTTGTTCGCCATGGAGGAAGGAAAATTACTCGGGCATATTATCTCAAAGGATGGCATTCGTATTGACCCAGCACATGTGCAAGCAATTCAACAAATCGATCTGCCCCAGAATAAAAAAGAGATACAATCGTTCAATGGTAAGATGAATTTTCTGTGTCGCTTTGTGCCTAAGCTTGCTGAACACTTAAGAGAGATGACCAACATGCTCAAGAAGGACATCCAAGTGAAATGGACAGAGGAGGCTGTAAAATCTTTCAATTTGGTCAAATTGGCCCTTTCTTCAGCTTCATTTCTAGTCAGCTCGGACTACACTGAGGATTTCATATTGTTTTCATTTGCTTCGGAGCACACTATGGCAGCAGTATTATTGCAAAAAAGAGATGATCATGAAAGACCCATCGCATTCTTCAGTAGAGCCATAAGAGATGCAGCCTTAAAGTACAACATCATTGAGAAACAAGCCTTGGCACTTGTGAAGGCATTGAAAGATTTCCGGGTATACATTCTACATTCTCATATTCTGGCCTATGTACCTAACGCTGCTGTAAAAGATGTTTTAGTGCAGACCGATCTTGAAGGAAGAAGAGGCAAATGGATTGCAGGCTTGCTGGAATATGATGTGGAAATAAAGCCCACAAAGCTGGTCAAAGGACAGGGATTGGTAAAGCTAATGGCCGAATCAAACTTGCATGCCTTGGACATAAACCTAATCGCTGCTATGTCCGATGAGAATGAGGAAATATCATCCATTCAGGTATCTGAAATGTTTGCTCTGTCCCCATGGTATTCAGATATAATATATGTGCTAAAAAATCTATCACCACCGCCCGACATGACTAGAAATAAAGCGAGAACACTCAAGTTGAAGGCTGCCAAGTTTTGCATTCTAAATTCTGCGTTGTATTGGAAAGATCCCGGTGGCATTTTGTTAAATTGTTTGGTGGAAGAGGAGGCAAAGAAAGTCATGGAGGATTTCCACGGAGGAGAGTGTGGTGGTCACCTTTTTTGGAAGTCAACAGCAAATAAAATTTTGAGAGCAGGATATTATTGGCCGACATTGTTTGCTGATGTATATAAGATGGTCAAGCGCTGTCATAAATGTCAGATTTTCGAAGGAAAGCAGAAGTTACAGCCTTTGCCACTTAAGCCTATTGAAGTGAGCGCTCCTTTCCAGCAGTGGGGGTTGGATTTCATTAGAGAAATTCATCCCGCTTCTTTCGGTCAGCATAGATGGATCCTCACAGCGACAGATTATTTCACAAAATGGATTGAGGCAACTCCCACCAGACAAGCTATAGATGCGGTAATCATTTCATTTCTTGAAAATAACATCTTGTCTCGCTTTGGTTGTCCGAATAAGTTAATCACCGACAATGCAGTAGCTTTCAAATAAAAAAGGATGGTAGAATTTTGTCATAAATATCACATCATTTTGGGTCATTCAACTGCCTATCATCCGCAAGGCAATGGATTGGCGGAGTCTTCAAATAAATCATTGATCAACATCATCAAGAAGCTGCTGGAAATAAATAAAAAGAGCTGGAATAAGAGGTTGGTCCATGCGCTTTGGGCAGATCGGATCAGTCAGAAAAAATCCATTGGTATGTCACCGTTTGAGCTTGTTTATGGAGTTGATACAATATTTCCTACCTCTCTCGCTGCCCCGGTAGTCAGACTTCTTCAGGAGGCCAGCAGTGAAGAAGATCCCATGCAGAGAAGGTTGAATCAAATGGTCCACTTGCAGCAAACAAGAGAAGAAGTTTTCAAGAACACATCCAAATTGCAAGAGAAAATAAAGAAAATTTATGACAGAAAAGCAAAGGCAGATAAATTTCAGTTGGATGATGTGGTGCTGAAGTGGGATGCAAGGAATGAAGAGAAAGGTAAGCATGGAAAGTTCGAGAATCTTTGGAAAGGTCCTTTCAAGATTGCATCATATAGGGGTCAGAATGCCTTTCTTTTGAAGGAAATGAACGGGGAAGATTGTCCAGGAGGGCCAATCAATGGTCGGCTGCTCAAGCGGTACCACTGCTGAGTTATTAACGCTGCTTCCACTATCATTGTAAATACCATTTTTATTTCAATTTGGTTTCAGTCTATCAAGTTAGTCTTTGAGTCATTTCAATGTCAAGTTTGAGTCAATTTTTTGGTCATTTTAGTTTCATAAATGAGTCAGAGTCCTGTGTTGTTGTCAAAATGATGACTCCTTAGCCCAATGGACAAAGGCACTGTCTAGCTCCTCCAGAGATCTGCTGTTCTTGGCACCTCCAAGGAGCTACCATCCCCCATTGGAGCCAATGTTAGAGTCGGTCTGGTCAATCCTCCGTCAGAGATCAAAACTCTTTATGCATTTCATTTTTAGGTGTCCCGCTCCATTCACTCAGCTGCATTCCACTAGGGGCGTGCCATGATTTGACGGAGAAGGTCATGCTAGTCATTTCCCCTCATGTCTGGCTCCTGCTGGCTTAGGTCTTTGGTCAATGATCACAAGAGTCCATGACAGTCAAGGTCTGGTCCTTTAATGGACAAAAGTTATTTTTGGTCATTAGGTCTAGGAATTAAGCAATTTGGTCTTTAATATGTCCAGTAAAGCCATGCAGGCCAGAGTGATGCCCTTGCAAAGTAATGATTCACAAAGTTTCATCGTCATATTGATAAACTTCGACTGTTCTTAAAACTATGTTTTGAAAAAAAGTCAAATAGTGTTATTGGTGGCAAAATTTTCAAAAAGGGTCGACAATTGATTTCTTCAGGTGCAGTCATGGTTACCGTGGCTAAATGCTTTGTCATGCAATCCCTACAAAGAGTGTCGAAAATTTTATCGTTTGAGCCAAAATTTCAGAGGAAAAGTGAAAATCAGGGTTGTTTTAAAGTCAGTGAAAAAGTGCCAAACATGACATTAGAAAAGTGGGTTTTTTGAAAAAGCAAATTTAAATCATGACCTCCAAGTCTTTATACACAAGTTTTCATCCAAAATCAAACTCATTGTGCAATCAAAGGCACAGAGGAAACGTTGCAAAGTCGTGGGGGTGCAAGCGCGTGGTTTGGAGCAAGTTGGAGGAAGTTTCAGGGGCGCGGCACACACATGGCGCGGCGCACACAGAGCCCGCCCACAGTGTAAATTTTTAACCAGCGCGGCGCACAGAGACAAAGCGCCCAGAAATTCACCAAACTCCCTCAAATTTTTGTGAGGCCCCTCTAATTGCAAGGTAGGCTCGAAACATCACTTGTTCATCAATTTTTATGAGTGATATGGTGGTTTAGTGCCTGTGTTTAAATGCAAAAAATTTCATAAAGTTAACCTCAAGAAGACACCAAAGAAAAACCATTTTGCTTGGGTTATGTAACAGTGTTACTACTGCCAAGACTTTATTTTTCCTACCCTACCCCTGTTCCTTATTCCCCTATGTCATTTTTCCTATTATCACTACCCTAACATTACCAAACTCATATTCCCTTTCCCCTCCTCCTATTGCTTAATAAAAACCCCAAACCCTACCTTATTAAAACCCCAAACCCTAACCTATCAAAATACCCAAAATCCCTACAAATCCCTAAACAAAATTCTCCCTATAACCCCTATTCCCATTACATTACTCCCCTCCTAATACTCCCTTGTTTCATTGTTCCCCTTGGTGGCAGATATCACAAACAACACCCAGCTTCACCATCATCAAAGGGGCAGCCTAAATACAGTTTATAAACAGCAGTCATGGCATCTGAGGGTTCATCAGAATATGAGGGGGAAACTCACAGTGATACAACTTTAGGAGAACAGGCTCCCAGGAGACATCATAGGAGTGGCAAACATGTTAGGGATGAGCCAAACACCCTCACTGAGTTGCAGGCATGCCCGCTTGCTATGTCATGTTTCCAGCACCTAGCATGTTTTGAATTTTGTCAAAGGGTGGCAAATGTCAGAGTTCATCATGAGTTGTCCCGTCTGTTTGTGCTTCACCTACATGGAGGTCAGTCTACCTTGGCTGGGGTCACCTTCACATTGACACCCGAAACTATCTCAGTGGCAATGGGCATACCAAATGTTGGAGAACAGTGGCATAGGAAAAAGAAGGTGGATAGGCATCATTATGAGCCTTACATTAAGGCCAGTTGTTTGAGGCATCTCACGAGAGTCTTCCCATTCAGATTTTTGAAAGATGAGTATGATCCGCTCATGAAATTGATCATGAAGTACTTCAGTTGTGAGGGGAGGTTTTCTCGCCCATATGCCTATCACATCAGGTTTCTCATGCACTTTACCAGAGTGTGGATGATGAACCTCCCATTTTTCATTTGCGGGAACATAGAGAGGATGAAAAATTTCATGCAGCATAAGACCCCTCAGCAGTAGCTCAACAGTGTTTATCACTTTGCTCTTATCCAGATTTTGGTGGATCATCAGTTGGGATTGCAGGGCATTTCTTCGGAGGACTTCATCTCTCGTGACTTCTTCAGCGCTCCACAAGTAGTATCAGAGGCAGAGCATGAGATAGGTGGTCCTTCACATCAGTATGAGCGCCATGAGACTGCTACTATGCCAGTATTCATCACCTATCAGAGAGGCAGTAGACATTTATTTGCAGCGGCAAAGCAAGTGTTATCTCCACCCAGGGTCGAAGGGGCCTCATTTCCGACATCAACGACACAGGAACAGGACAGAGGTAAGGAGCCAGTGTAGGAGGAAGGGCCATCAGGTGAACAAGAGACAGAATTCGTTCTCCTTCATGATGATGAGACAGATACAGAACTGATAAATGCAGAGCTTAGAGAGATCATCCAGGAGCAGCAATCAGTGATTGAGGCCTTATCCCTTGACTTAGAGAGGGCCAAGTGGAACATGAAGTACCTAGAGCAGAGAAACAAACAGCTAGAGGATCAGCGGGCGATCATGGATCTACAAAACATTCGTGAGCATCGCCAAGCTGCACAAAGGAGGAGAGTTGAGCTCACGTCATTGGAGCAAGAGATCAATGAGGACCAGGAGGCCCATCTCGAGAGCGTGAACATGCACTTGGAGAGGCTACTAGACAAGGCCGACCAGGACCATGCTTTGCTGAGACACATGGCTTATCATTACAGGACACGAAATATGAGTGCAAAGGCCCGGATAAGGAGCTTGAAGGCAAAATTGAGCAAAGCAACAAAAGAGGCAAAAGAGGCAAAAGAGCAAGATCGGCTTCGAATCTTGGCTGAGGCTTCTTTGGCACAGCATAGCACCCCATAGAGAACCTCCAGCCCAAATTTCAAGAAATTTGGGGAAATTTTGGTCACATGACAAATTTTTGGGCAAAACACAGGTTTTTTCTCGCAGTGGCGCGGCGCTAAAAATTGGGAGCTCCAAATGAAGAATGGTTTGCATTTTTGGATTCAGCATGAAAAATCACGACTACTGGTGCTTGGGCAAGATCTGAGTCTCCAGGAGGTCAAAAACAACCAAAAAATGACCTCTCTGCCCCTTTTTTGACACACAGGAAGCAGTCTTGGGAGAATGAAGATTTGGAGGGGCACATGAGCACCAAATTCAGAAATTCCAGTTGGGTTAGAAAGTAGACAGGACAGTCTTTCCAACAAGCACACTTGGGCGCATTTTGGACACCTGAAAGTGCCTCAAATCAGTCTCCAAAATAGCGCGGCGCACATAGAAAAAATTGCCAAATTTGCTTCCGTTTCGCGACTTCTCCAAGTGGGCCCGCTCATCTACATTTCAGTTTTTTGGCACCTAAGGCGGCATTTAAAGTATTTTCTCTCCAGATTGGCTTCTATCCAAGTGGTGAAGGAAGGCAAACGGTCACCCAAGCCATTTGTCATGTTTGTAACGCTGCACCTGTAGCTGATGGTTGGCTCTTCACCTCCATTTTGTAATGATTCGAGTAACTCCCCAACCCTTAGGCGTTCTATCTCTTCATGGCACATTCTATATATTGTATGCAAACCATTTGCAAAGGGTTGGTTGGCTTGTAACTTCTGGGAGACTGTGGGAAAGAAACTCTGCTTCTTCACTGTATATTTTTGACAGAGAATTAATGAAAGGCAGCGGCTCTGTTTCATGAGATTCATGTGGTTGTGAGTGTAGCAAATGTGTCCCTTATGTTTTCATATGTATTTCGTTATGTTTCATAATTCAATTCATGTTCATTTCTAGTGAAATTTTCTGAGTTAGATAAGGTAGAATTCAATTTTATTGCTCTGCTTGTGGGAAAATTTCATGTTCAGTGTTCTTCTTCTGTTGAAAAGGATTCATGTTCCTATGCCTTTTTCACTCTCCTAAACAATCTCTCCATTCCACGTTATTTCAAACTAAATTGCTACACTTTCCGCCTACCTTGCCTCACGAAGTAATCTGTGCCTTTGTATTAAATTCTTTGTTCTTTGCTGACCGTTGGTCCCATACCATCCCAGAAGTTCAGTCATTCATAAAAATCATTCCTCGTATTCCTTGTGGTTACCCTGAATTTTGCCTTCCTTCAGCCTAGGGCAGATTTAGGTGCTAACAATGTGTACCCTCATTGGGCCTAGGAATCCTTGACTGATAAATTGAGGGATATACCGTAAAGCCTAGAGGGTGGAGGCAAACAAATTCCTCATGGTTTAGGTGGAGAGATCCGGAGGCATCCATGCTTATATAGGCCTAGTGATCCCTGGATTGGTATATGGTGGGATTGTGGCAAATCCTCGTAGTGTATGTTTCTTGTTTGGGCCTAGGAATCCCTTGGTGGGATTGTCATAAAGCCTGGTTGTATAGATGAGGGTTTCGGGCCTAGAAATCCTTGACCGTTATTGGTAGGATATACAATAAAGCCTGAGGAAGCCTTAGTCAGTTTTGTTGAGTCCCATATTCTTGCTTGGAATATGGCACGGGGGTGATTAGTTGAAAGAAAGATTTGGTTCAGCCCAATCTATGGTCGGGTGGTATGTGGAAGTCTCTAAGTTGGTTGGATTTTCATATGTTAATATAAGCTCATTTTCCTTTGGTATTTCATGAGTAAATGTGTTTGTCATTATGTGGCTTTAATGGTGGTTTCATCATTGATATTTCACTAGTTATTTGTTGGTTATAAGCATGTTTTATGACAAACTTGAGTAATGGCTCTCATCATTGATCCAGACTTAAACAGGAACGCAAAAAATTACAGAGATAACCATAAACACAGATATGCAGCGGAAATAATACTTCATTTCATTAATGTAAAACACTGAAATATGCTTACAAACAGTAATGGAAATAAACTAGCTAGGGCGATGGTAGCTTATCTCTGAGAAGAGATGTGGTGGCTACATGCCTCTGAACTGTGTTACAATGAGGCTCGAAGGCCTATTTATTGTTGAGAAACAATGGAAAACCCTTAACATTCCAAAACCTAACCCTAGAAGATGAAACGCCAAACTGTGGGCCCCGTTCGGGTAAATTGGTACACCAACTTCCCGGGGTCGTAACTTTGGCATACGATCTCCGTTTGATGCGTACAATAGTTCGTTAGAAAGATCTATCCGAGCACTACCACTTTGGGAGGCAATGATGCCCCATATTTCCCAAAAAATGTCGTTTAGGGCCTCAAAACGGCTCCGGAAGTTCAGGACCTGAAAAAGTGCTAAAAATAGTAAGTTGTGCTACAATTAAGGAAACTGAAAATGCTGAGAGAAACAATGGTGGGGGTCCAGGTGGACTTGGCAGGTGGCCACCAATATCCACCTGGATCATTCCTTCCCCTAGGAAGCAATGGTCCCCATTGCGTTGAGTTCCTCCATAAGATGAGGAAACTTTTGCTGAACTTGTTCCCTGGTGAGCCACTTGCCCTGGTGAAGGAGTTGGCCTGCTTTGACAACTCGATACAGTTGGATATTCTGTTGGCGAGTGTTCTTGATCTATGTGTCCATGATCCAATCAGTTGCAGCTTGTTCCATGCAATCTGGATTTAATTCTGTGGGTGTGAGTTGTTCTGCAATGTCGGATGTGTCTAGCAATGGTGGAAAGTATGGCCGAAGGTGGTCCACATTGAACACTGGGTGCAATCCAAGGAATGGGGGAATGCTGAGCTCAAATGCATTGTCTCCCATAGACTTAGTAATGGTGTAAGGACCATATCAGAGTGGTCTCAGTTTTCGATAGGCTCCAGTACGACGTTCCTTTTGCAAATGCAACCATACTTTGTCGCCCACCTGAAACTTGTATGGCACCCAATGTTGATCATGTCGTTGCTTGTACTTGGCATTTGATTTCTCCATAATGTCATGGACCTGCTGGTGAATATGTTGGATGCGCTCAATGAAGCTGGTGGCCTTATCTGTTTCGGACTGGACATGAGCTGAATTTATGTGAGTAGCTGCAAGTGGCATGCCCACATCAATGGGGTATAGTGGCTGGAATCCCAAACCCACCTGAAAAGGGCTATGGCCAATGGAGCTGTGAAGAGCTCGGTTGTAGCTGTGCTGAACATAGGGGAGGCTCTCGTCCCATGTGCGTGGATGCTTTGAGTTATACATGCGCAGAACGTGCACAATCATCCTATTGACAACCTCTGTCTGGCCATCAGTTTGAGGATGGAAGGTTGTGGACTTCGTGAGTTTGTGTCCAGCATTGACCAGAGACTGGACCAAAATGTGCTGAGGAACCAACTGTCCCGATCTGAGATGATAGACTGTGGGATCCCAAAGTGCACCCACACTCGTTCAAAGAAGAGTTTAGCAGTGGCTTCTGCTATGATATTCTTCTTGCAGGCCGCCATAATGGCCATCTTCTAGAACCAGTCGACGACCACAAAAACACAGTCATTTCCATGCTTAGTGGAAGGAAGGCCTAACATGTAATCCATGGAGATGGATTCCCAAGGTCGACTAGGGGTAGGCAACGGGGTATAGAGGCCATGCTTCTTTATGGTCGGTTTGGAAATGGCACAGGCAATACATGATCTGATGTACTTCCCAACATCATGTCGAAGATTTGGCCAATAGAAATAATTTTGCAATACTGCTACTTTTTTCTCGACCTCGAAATGCCCAGCAGCCCGACTGTAGTGTGCTTCCCAAATCATCTTGGCACGCTCGCTTGAAGGAACACAAAGGTGACCCAGGTGGCATAACAGGGCATCCTCGAGGTGAAAATCTGGAACATGCCGACCCTCCAAGAGTGTCTGGTATGTGTGGCCGAATTCTGGTTGCTTTTGTAGAGAAGTGGCCAATTAGAAGTCTCGTGCCCACAAGAGTTGAGCACGGTGGTTAACGCCATGATCGGTGGTCGACTGAGGCAATCTGCAACATTATTAGTGCTGCCCTTCTTATACTTGATATTCAAGTGGAACTGTTGCAGGTATGTAGACCTCTTCTGATGGCGATCATTCTGCAATTTCCCTTGGGTCTATATGAACTGTAGGGGTCGGTGGTCTGTGTGGATGACCATTTCCTTCCCCAAAATGTAATGCTTCCATTGTCGGCAGGCTTGCACAATGGAATACATCTCTTTATCATAAGTGGGGTACTTCCGGACTATGTTTGAAAGTGTTTCACTGTGATATGCCACTGGATGTCCATGTTGAGTAAGGACTGCTCCAATAGCATAGTCAGAGGCATCTGTCTCGACCTCAAATGGTTGTTGTAAATCTGGTAACACGAGCACCGATGCCGTGCAGAGGCGATCCTTCAACTCTATGAATGCCTTATGTTGAGATTCAGACCAAAAGAATTTTGCTTTCGCTCCTCCCTTGGTGACTTGACTCAAGGGCCAAGTAATATGAGAAAACCCCAACACGAACCTACGGTACAAGTTGGCGAGACCTAGAAAGCTGAGCTCTATTAGGGTGGTTGGAGATGGCCAATCCCGAATGACTTGGATCTTGGCTGGATCCACATGCACCCCCTGTTCATCAATGATGTATCCCAGATATTGACCCTGGGTCATGCCAAAAGTGCATTTCTCCAAATTGGCACATAGCTTGTGTTGCTGCAGTGTTTGGAGAACCTGTCAGATGTGGTGGAGGTGCTCTTCCCAACTCTGGCTGAAGATCAGAATGTCATCCAAGTATACTACTACAAATGAGTTGGTGAATGGCCGCAAGATGTCATCCATTACCCTCATGAAGGTTGCAGGAGCATTCGCCAATCCGAAAGACATAACCAACCATTCGAAAAGGCCCTCCTTGGATTTGAAGGCAGCCTTCCGCACATTAGAGGGTTCGATTGGTACCTGGTGATATCCTGACTTCAGATCGATCTTGCTGAAATATTTCGCCCCCTTTAGTTGGTCCAAGAGGTCATCAATCCGCGGGATCGGGTACCTATTATGGACAGTGATCTTGTTAAGCGCCCGATAGTCAATACAGAGTCTCCACGTCCCATCCTTCTTCTGTACCAACACAATCGGGCTCCCATAAGGCGATGAACTCGGATGGATGTGACCTTTTTGCAGGAGCTCCTAAATCTGCCTCTTGATTTCATCGTTCTCTTAGAACGAAGTGTCGATAGATTGGTCCATTGGGTAGCGGCGCACCTGGGGTCAGATCAATGGAGTGCTTGACCTGACAGTGTAGAGGAACCCCTGCGGGGGAGGTGAAGATGTCCTCATACTCCTCCATGACCTTGTCCATCTGTAGTTGTTGTGCGGAGGGGCCCTGTCTGGAGCCGCGACCATCGTCTTCTTCTTTCCTTGAGGCGTGTCATCAGGAAAACAAATTTCCCAGTTTTCGAAATGAGCTTACTACATTGTTTTGCAGTAATCAAAGAGATGGCAGTAGGTGGTGCTACCTCTGGTATCATGTACAACTTATTTCCCAATGTAACAATAACAGCACGAGGCCTTGATTCATACACAGCATGTCGCTTCCACAAGTATGGTTGTCCTAATAATACATCACAAACTTCAAGGGGAGCAATGTCACACAATACCTCATCCGTGAAGGGCTTGATGTTGTATGGAAGGCGACACTGCTAGCTCACGCGAAGATCTCGTCCTTGGTGAAGCCATCCGATGGTGTACGGTTGTGGATGTGCTGTGGTCGGTAAGCCCAACTGCTTCACGACCTCTGCCGAAATGAGGTTCTTTTGGCTCCCGCTATCAACAATGAACTGTAGTGAGGAGCTCTTTACCCACATCTGGGAGTGGAAGAGACGCTCCTCCTCCTCTGATCTTCGAGTTCATTTTTCTGGATCTTGGTGGTAGCAACAATGGCGTTGGGATCCGCATCAATGATCTGCTTCCCTTTGTCATTCCCCTTGTTGGGTTCTGAGTCAGAGTCAGAACATGCATCTGATTCTGAAAGCTTTAGCTCAGCCACCAGTGACTGCTTGGTCCGACACTCACTTGTGCTGTGAGTGGAGCTCTTATGGAACTCACACCATTTTCCCGTGTCCTTTTTTGGCTTCGCAGCGATGTTCTTTGCTTGCAGCTTCGGCGAGTTGTCTTGGGCTGCTCCGCCTTGGCTTTGTCCTTTGTTCTATGGTTTAGGGGCACCTTTCCCCTGCTTTGGATTCACATATCCAAAGTCTCGCTTCTTTTTTTTAAACTTCTGCTCGACCTTGACTGCATATCGGTATGCTGTGCCGAGCGAGGAGATGTTTAGGAATTGTATTTCTTCCTGGATGTACTTGTGCAGGCAGCCACGGTATTTGAGTATCAAATGCTGCTCTGAATTCTTGATATCCAACTTTGTGCGAAGGGTATGGAAAAGATTGGTGAACTCCGGTACGTCTTGGTCCCTTCCCTGCCGCAGCGTGGTCCACTTTATATATTCATCCTCATAGCTTCCAACAAGGTAGTACTGCTCCTTGATGGCATCTCGGAATGAATTCCAGGTGGGTGCGGCTGAAAATAGTGAGCCAGTACTTTCATCATTCTGCTCGCAGTAGGTTTCCCACCGTCCTTGACGTGGGGGGCTGCTTTGAGAAGAGCGAAAACAATCTTTTCCCGACGCGAAAATTCATGAACAAAAAAATAACCCTCTAGCAGATTTAACCATTTATCTACGGCATCTGCGTCTATCTGACCCTCAAATATGGGGATTTCAAAATTAACTTGTACCTTAAAGGGCGTGGCGTTTCCAGAGTAGCTGCTGGAAGCCGATGCGTCGCTTCTGGGTAGCCGCTGAAGGATCTGGGCAAAGTTGTCCATCATCGCGTTCCGTTGTTGCTCGAGGGCTTCTTCGAGCAAGATTTTGATAGGATCTCCTGCCCCCTCTTCTTTCTTCTCATCCGCCATGGGAGACCGTCGGGATTTGCGAGGCTAGTCTTGCAAAGGTTCGACCAGTTCAAACCCTAGCTCCTTATATCCCGACCTTGTTGGGGACATGCAAAGAAAAACAGAGAAAAAGCAGACCGCTCTGATACCACTGATCCGGACTTAAATAGGAACGCAACAAATTACAGAGATAACCATAAACACAGATATGCAGTGGAAATAATACTTCATTTCATTAATGTAAAATACTGAAATATGCTTACAAACAGTAATGGAAATAAACTAGCTAGGGCGATGGTAGCTTATCTCTGAGAAGAGATGTGGTGGCTACATGCCTCTGAACTGTGTTACAATGAGGCTCGAAGGCCTATTTATTGTTGAGAAACAATGGAAAACCCTTAACATTCCAAAACCTAACCCTAGAAGATGAAACGCCAAACTGTGGGCCCCGTTCAGGTAAATTGGTACACCAAATTCCCGGGGTCATAACTTTGGCATACGATCTCCATTTGACGCGTACAATAGCTCGTTAGAAAGATCTATCCGAGCACTACCACTTTGGGCCCCAGATTTCCCAAAAAACGTTGTTTAGGGCCTCAAAATGGCTCCGGAAGTTCAGGACCCGAAAAAACTGCTAAAAATAGTAAGTTGTGCTACAATTAAGGAAACTGAAAATGCTAAGAGAAACAATGGTGGGGGTCCAGGTGGACTTGGCAGGTGGCCACCAATATCCACCTGGACCAATCATGTTTTGATTAGTATGTGAAATGTAAATGAATGCATGACCTAATAGATTATCTTGCAATTGTCATGAGGAGGCATCAATCCTTCTTGAAGATTCTCAGATAAGTATGAGACCCCTATGTTCATATGTGTATTTATAACTTGTACATTACATGTTTATGATATGTTTGACGTAATTCCCATCATGGATGGTTGGGGTCAAGTCAAGTCCTTGTTCAATTGTTTGAATTAGTAGCCTTATTTCATCGTTATTTACCATTTCTGGAAGTTTCATGAATTTCTGGGTAGAGGTCTGAGTCCTAGCCCTAAAAATGTGGCTCAAAATTTGGGGTCACTGGCACAAAACTGCCTGAAAAAGGCTACAGTTACATGGTTGCCTTGCTATGGGAGTGATTGGAGGGTCTCAGTCGCATGGAAGGATTTTCATAGGAGCGACTGGGGGTCTAGTTCAACATAACATCAAGTTGTCTCAGGGGTTGGACACCTGCAGGGGTTGGTTGGCTCCTAAAGGTCTTGTAGCTCCTAAGGAAGGTCAATATGGTTTTGGGTTGTGGATTCCACTTCCTTAATTGTACTTGGGGAGTTGAATCATATCATAGTAACTCTTCAACACATATTTACCCTGATGGACTGGTTAGCTTGGGTAAGTGTGGGAGGAGGGTATTACTGTTTTGCACCCTGTAAATGCATGAGATTGAGACTTAATTGAAATATTTCAAGAGTAACTTGATTCTATTTTACTAATTGGTTAGGTCTAGGGTATGAATTGTGTTCTTCCCATTTCCCTATCTACCACTACCTTAGAATCTCCAAAAATAGAAATGACCTCAAAGTCTATCCATCTAACGCAAAACAAAACACCCCACATTGCTAATAAATCGGCATTGGTATTGGATCCTCCCCCACTATACCAAACAAAGTGATAGAATTCCCTGAGCTTAGATAAGTAGACATGTTGTTTCCGCACTTACCTCTTGTCGAAGCCCCATTGAAGAATCCAACAGGAAAGTTGTCTAACACAGGTCTAAAGAGTCTGATGGGAAAAGGAACTATGTCTTCAAATGGTGCAAATTCCATAAAGTATGTAGATATCTTGACACATGTCCTGATGACATCTGGATTCACCTGCTCAAAAATGCACTCAATCCTTATCCTCTATAATCCCCAGAAGATAAAGAAAGGAAAATGTTTGTATGGCTTATTCTCTATAATCCATTATTTTAGGCTTGTGACCACATTAGATCTATCCCAATTTGCTCTAAGATTCAGCGTCTTGATCACTCTGATACAAACCGAGACTATATCCCATCTATTTATCTAATGCCCACAAAGAATATATGTTATAGTCTATTGCATTGAAATGAGGCCAAATTTTGGTGTAAATTCTTAATGCAGGATATGTAAAAAAATTATTAAGTTGGTTTAAAACTAACACGCTTACATTACAAAGGAATGTTAGGATGATAAAGTATTTTTAGTATGTGAATGGATAAAAAGGATATTATATTAATTTAAAAAAATTATAATAAAAAAGTTTAAATTTAAATTATCAAAAAATTCCACGATGGGGGTGAGAACTGAGACTAATGTGGTCGTCAGGCCTGATGAGGAGTGACAAATGGGTTGTCGGGGAGGGTCGTACCTCCTGATCCCCTCTTCCTATACGAAGGAGGGAATGGCATACATAAGCCTTAGATTTCAGGCATGTGAGTATTTACATTGCATTGGGAACAAGGAGCGATAACAAGTTGATAGGTGGGATGAGGAAGGTGTTGAGATTTCATTTCAGTGCTCAGGTTTGGTGGTGGAACTATACTTGGCCTCCTGCTCGACGACCAAAGAGGCGTCGGAGGCACGATAGAATTGGTGGTTTGCTGCGTACAATGGAGTCCAACTCCTTGTTTTTCTCTGGCCTTGCAAGGTTGGACTGGGTTGACAGCCGATGTGTGAAGGCAAACATTATTTCTGGTTCATTTGGGTTAAGGAGCATCTATGTAAAATCTGGGAGTGACATGGTAAGGGCGGCGATTGGGAGGTGACAAGCTTCTGGAGGATCATCGTCCTGCTGGTAGCCGACTCTATATAGTGGAGTGATTGGTGTGGCGAGGAATGTGAATGTGGTGTTAGCGACGGCGGTTAACCGGACTCCCCAAGCTCCAAGAGAGCGACCTTATCTCATGGTTGGCACAATTCTATATGGGTTCTGCAAGATGGGGGCAGTCTACTCGTGCTTCCACCTTGTTCTGGGCGGACTGATAAGTGGAGCTATCGTTGTGCGTTGGAGAAAGTGAGAAACCTTGAGTTCTATCTGGTGGACGGGTGGACAACAATTCAATTTAGCAGATGGGGCAACACCCTCGATCGAATTGGGCATGCTTGGGTGGAGTAAAATGTGCCATAATCCTCGACGCGAGTAGCCTATCCCCCTGGTGAAGTCAGGGACAAGGAGGGAGGAGGCCCTTGCATTGGAAACCATGGTGGGTGGAAGCGGAAGCAAACTGGTGGGCGGGGATCGGGGTGTAGGGACTGGAGTACGCGGAGGGCGAGGTGGTGGACTTCGTGGTGGTCAATGCCCGACCTGTCGAGGAGGTGGCAGGAGTCGGGGGAAGTTGACTTTATGTGGCAGCGGTAGTGGCACAAAGACATCCCGCATTGGTAGCAGTACTCAGACTCTTGCCTCTTAGAGGAGTGGTGGGCGCAGGAGAGCTCATGCAGCTCAAAACGATGATTGTTGTGAAGCCCCGGACCCACAGGGATTTCGGCATTTCTACTTGGAAAACTATCGAGGCCTAATCCAATCCTTGGTGGACTAGATAGATATGGCAGAATGAATTAATCGGGAAAAGCACAACGAGTTGATGGAAACATTGGATCGTATGAATTACTTCTAATGCCAGGTCAGGGAGTGAGTGGTGGTAGTCTGGCGGGGACAAAACCATCTAGCCTAGAAAGTGGAAAAGCTGGAGAATTGGATGACACACTTTGAAGGGCATGTTTAGTGCAACTTCCGTCCTTTAGCTCCTCCAGAAACTACTCGAGGTAACCCAACTTTTGTCACCTCAGACGACTAGTATATCCTGTGGTTTTCTTTATGTTTTGTTTGTCCATTGGAGCATATGGCCCTCTCGTTTGTGGACACTGTTAGTGACATCTTTTTTGTATTTTTTCCACCTTCTGTAGACTTTGGTAAACAAACCCGGTCGGAGTGAGACCACATGATTTTTTAAGTATGGAATGTATATCTTTTTTTTGAATAAATAGAATGTTGACTTGCAAAAAAAAATATCAAAAATTTTAAAAAATAAATTCAATTAAATGTTTAAATTAATATAATATTTTCCTTTTTTTCTTGGAAAAAACCATAATTTCATTCATGTAAATGAAAATTTTTTACAACTTGTATATACATTATAGCAAAGGTTAACACAATCTATATATATATATATATATTATATATATATATATATATATATATGATTAGGCTTAGGCCTCTAATGTTAAATGGAAGAAGGATTTGTCCAACCACCTCATAAAATAATTTATATTCCTACAACTCTCACCATCGACCCCTACCATAAGATTAAGCTCAATTCATTTTTAAATTCAAATTTCAAATTGATAAAACTTTAATCTAATAATTATAAATAATTGCTTAATAAAATATATATATATTAATTTAAAAAATCAACTTATTTTTCATAAATAAAAATTTAAATATTTTAATTTCCATTCTGTTACTTTAATATTTTTTAAACGTCCTATAATATTTTAATTGTCACTTTTCTCATCTTCTAAACATTTTTTATTTGAAAATTTTACCTTCATACCACGGGTTTTGAAAGCCATGTTTTCTTATAAATTTTGATTGTTATGTTATGTAAGTATTTTGACTCAATCAAATTACTAAAGGTTTTTAGACCTCGGATTTTGACCACCCATTTAATATAAATTATAATTAATAATTATAAATATAGCCTATTTAAAGGGGGAAAGACTCTAGGTAAATGTGTTCTTTGGTGGTGTTGTTCCGTGAAAAATCAAAATTTGTAATTGTTGTTATGTGTTTTGGTCAGTAATATTTAAAAAATAATTTAACATGTTTTTTCCATTAAACTAGCCTAGACCCATCTTAATTCAGGATCTATCAAGTACCGAGAGGGATCAAATCTCTCGAGGTACAAACCTTTCCTCAAGTTTTGCACTCAAAAAAGATATTTGCACCTCCAGAGATTTAATCCCTCTCGATGTTCGATAAATATAGAGTTAAAATTAATTTAGACTAATTTTTATTATTATAAATTTGTATTTTGTAAAAATAAATTTATTAATTTGTTTTCAAATTATTTTTAAATAATTATAATTTATATTAAATAAATAAATATTTTCTTAATCATATATATATATATATATTATTTTTATTTTTATTTTTATTTTTTCCGGAGAAAAACTTAACATTTATTCATTAGTGATGAATGTCAGTTACACGCTGCACACACACATGATGGTGCATACAGGAAAACAGAAGGGGATCGATCCCCCGCCATAAATAGTAGATCTAAAGATAAACATCGTCTCCAATGATCAGGAACATACAAACAATGAAAGATTAGGGAAAAAACTTCCTTGTGCCACAAAAAAAACTGGAAACACCATAAGAAACCTACAGTAACCATTATTGATCGAAATAAAAATAGAAAGGGTTCACTGAGATGGGCCTCTATAAGGTGGATATATATACCACCATCGTAACGCCCTGAAACTGCTCCTCAAGCTACTATAAGCCTAAAACCAACAGGGCGCCTTCTTTTGAAAGTTGATCCGATACATGATTACTTTCCCTGAAGATGTGAGAAATCGAGAAGGATGCAAAAATCCTTTTGAGACTTGGAAGATCATTCACCAAAGGGATCAATATAATGCTCCGGTAAGCTTGAATCTATTTGAGTCAGTTTATTACCACAAGAGAGTCTCCAAACACTTGCAATTGCACGCATCCTTTGTCCAAAGTGAAAAGGAGAAAAAAAAATTATGTCATTAATTTCGCATAGTTGTTGGTCCCTCCTCCTAATCCAAGCTTGACCAAGAAGAAATGGGATTATGATAAATGTAACACAAAGCCTCCACCACTCTTTTTTCCTTCATTCAAATATGCCCCACCGAAGTAGCCCAAGGGGATGCTAAGATCAGGGGCTTCACTGATCACTGCCCTAGGAGGCACAACTCCTTTCTCTTAGGGAAACTGAGAAAAAATTGTCAATGCTTCAACTAACACACGATCAGGATTGGAAATCTTCTCCTGGAAGAAAACTTTATTCTATGCCAACCAAATTCCCCACCTGAGGATGAGTGGGAGAACTTTAAAAGGTTTATGCCTGGGTTGACCAAGCCATCTCTGCCAAGATTCTTCAATTAAAGGGTCTTCCCATTGTAACGACACTCCTAGAGCACCTGCACTATAGTTCCATACTTGGGAGATCAAAGGAAAAGTAAGAAAAATGTGGCAGAGAACGTGGCAGAGAGATTCTTCATCATTCTTGCAAAGGGCACACCAGCCTGGCCCAATCTTGAAACACTTTTGCAAGATGTTCACACCGTGACCTTATTATCTAATAAGCACTAGATAAAAAAATTGCATTTGCAGGATATTTGGTCTTCCACACCAACTTCCACCACCATTTCAGCATCGTAGGATCCGGACCTACAGAGAGGAGGATGTAACATCATAGCCAAATCATGGTATTACATGGATTCACTTTCTGAGACAACCTTACAAAGCCTCTATCTCTCAAAGACTTAATGAGCTCTCATGGAAGTCTGTAGCCCTAACCACCACTCGACCATGGATCAATCCCAAACCTTACTATGTTCCCTCTCCAACCTGCCAAGCTAATCGAAAACTGATTAAATCAAATGAGTTAAGTAGCACTCTCGAGATGAACGAAACATTTGAGAGGGGTTTGTCCACCTTTCTAATCCACTTTTCCAAGGTGTCCAAAGCTATATACTTATGCATTAATAGCTTTGTCCATAGATTGTTATATGAGATCAAAATCCACCCTAACTTAGCTTCCATAGCTTCAAAGAACTTGAAGATGTTCTTTAAATACCATCCTCCCTACTTTTTTGGTAAGACAATCTTTTCCCACCTCACTCATGGTAGAATTTTCTGATCCTAGTTGCCTGACTAGAGAAAATTGAATAATAACCTTTGAATCATTTCCAAAATCCAAAATTGTTTTCGGGATCCAAGCCAAAGAGGTCCAATAGACTGGGATGGCTTCCAACACTGTCTTGATCAGGACTAGCCAACTAACTCTTGACACCCACCTAAAAAACAATCTCTTTAATATTTTTTCAATTCTAGCCACCAACCACCTTCAATATTCCTTCAAGTAGCTATTAGGTTTCAAGAAAAATCCTAAATATTTTAAACCCTCCTCTAGATCCTTGATTCCATAATAAAATAAATGTGCAAGCCTTCTTTGCACCCTCTCCTCTAGATTGTGCACCACAAAGAAGGCTTTTATGTCATTAATCATCATCCTCGTTGCTTTCCCAAAGAGGAACAATATTTCTTTAATCTTAACTAGATCATCTCTTCCACCACACCAAAAATTGAGGATATCATCCACAAACATCATATGGGTAAGATAGAAATTTCTAGCAATAAGAGTTCCCTAGATTTCACCTCTCCTTTTAGCCTCGGAAATGAGATAGTTGAGCACTTTTGTTACCAGCAAGAAGAGCAAAGGGGAGAGTGGGAAACCTTGGTGAAGACCCCTCTGAGCGTGAAAGAAAGGGGAAGTAGCTCCATTATAATTACAACAAAGGAGACCGCTTGAATATAGCTCATTACTCGGGAAACCAAGTCCACTCCAAAACCCAGATGAGTCAATAGTAAATGACGATAGATCCAACTAACCCTACCATATGACTGAGAAAGATAAATTTTCATAACATCCCATTTCTTATCCCAGACCTTGAGACTGTGAATTCCTTCTTGAGCAGCCCCAATAACCTCATCAATTTGTCTCCCCTCCAAAAGTCTGTTGAGACTGTGAATTCCTTCTTGAGCAGCCCCAATAGCCTCATGAATTTTTCTCCCCTCCAGAATTTTGTTGGAGATAATCTTCATTATGACTTTATATACTACATTACACAATGAGATGGGGTAGGAAATCTTCAAAGGAGGTCGAAGAGTCTGAATTGGGGATTAAGTCTATGAAAGTAGAGTTAAAAGTTGGTAGCATGGAACCTTCCTTCCAATATTCTTCTACAACAGCTAGCAGATTAGTGCCTAGAACCTTATATAATCCCAAAATAAATCTACGCCCAATCCATCCGACCCAGGACTTTTATCCTTTTGAAATTTATGTAGAACTCCTTGTAATTATTCTTCGGAAATAGGATCCATCAAACTCATATTCCCCTCTTCATCCACAAAACTAGGAAAGAGCATGTTAGTGTTAGTATCTGCATACTTCCATCAGGGATCAAAATTTGCTCTTTGCATTGTCATTTTAGGGGTCCCATACTAAAATTTTTACATCATTCCATTAGGTAATTTCAAATTGATCCTCTGATGGTTGTCTTCTCTTCAAAAAGTCAAATTTCTCCCTCATAGAGTATACTTGCTAACCCTTCTTCAAGTTACCTTCAGTTATGGTTTCATGGTCAATTTGCAATCATGTTCCATTAGGTCATAGGGCATGTTTTCATTAGGTCTTAGGGTTTCATTTCCAAGGTCAAGAACCTGATTTCAACATATAAATAAAGGTCAGCAAGGGTATGAGGATGATGAATAAGTCAAGCATGATGGCTTGTAGGTCATAGCCATTGAATAATCATTTTTTAACTTAATGTAATTTTCACCTCAAAAACATGTTTTTGAGGTGAAAACAAAGTATTTTGAGTTTATTTGTATTTCATATGTAATTTTAAGTCACTATATGTAATAACTGATCCCAGCTGCACCAGAGCATCTCTCCTTGCTGCAAGACAAAGAAACACTGCAAAAATCAGTTCAAGTTGAGCATTTATCCACCTGCAAAGACACAAAGAAGAAAAAGGCATTAAAACAAAGTTTTGAAGAAGGACAAGAAACATTAGAAAGTGGGTTTTTCAAATGAAAAATCAAAATCTACTCCTATTTAAGCTCCCACATTTCATTTCCAAATTCATTATTCTCATTGGCAAGCAAGGAGTCAAAAAAGTGAGAAGAAGAGGCAAGCTTGAGTGAGTTTTGGGCAAAAGAAGTTTGGCGTTGCGCTTCTGGAGGGTGGCGCTGCGCTTCTGGAGAAGTGGAGAAGTGGTGCTACGCGTTGCCAGAGCGGCACTGTGCTTCTGAGGTAGACAGGTTGGCACTGCGCGTCTGGCAAAAATTCACAGTGTAAATTTACACTGGCGCTGCGCTTCCAGGGTGGCGCTGCGCATCTAGGCACCGACGTTACGCGTTGAGTAGGAAAGCTAGAAAATCTTCAAAACTTCCAACAAACTCCAAATTTTCTCTCTCTCACCTACCTACAAGTAAGTTGACATCCCTCACTTTGGTTTTTGTTTGCATATCCACATCATAAGCATCATTTTCCTTGATAAACATGAAACCCTAAAAATCTCCCCTGTATGCCTAAAAACCCTAAACTATCATTATTCCTCCTTTCACTCACTACAGCTCTAAACCCTATCCCTTTGTCCCTTATCCCTATTTCATATTTCCCATCCCTTTTATCCCTCTTCCCCAAGGGAAATTTCTCAAAACAAGCCCTCCCTCTCATTTCCTACTCCTTCATTCATTTCCTAGCCACAAGTTCATCTCCCATTCCCTCATTCCTAAAAACACTTTCACTCATTCCCTTCATACAACCTCAACCTTGCAAACATGGACCAAGAGGACCGAGACTATGAGGAGGAGGCAAACACAAGCAGTGACACCTCAATAGACAGAGCTAGGCAACAGAGAAAACCACACAAGGGAGGTAGGATTATCATAGAGGAGCCATCAAACCTTAGGGACTTGGAAGCCTCTCAGTTGGCTGTCACATGTTTCAGATATCTTAGCTGCTATGAGTTCTGTGAGCTGGTAGAGAGAGTTCAATACCACCCGGAACTCACCAGACTCTTTGTAGCCCATCTTTAATGCAACAAGGTAACTCTTGCTGGGGTAACCTTCACAGTTTCACCATCCATCATTTCAGATGCCACCAGGATTCCGAATGTAGGGGAGAAGTGGTACAAGGCCCAGGACCTGGATGAACACTACTATGAGCCTTATATCAAACCCCAGTACAGAAATGATGTGAAGAGGCTTTTTCCTTTCATATTTCTCGAAGACAAGTATGTCCCCATGATGAAAATCATCATGAAGTACTTCACTTGTGAGGGCAGATTCTCTAGGCTGTACACCTATCACATCAGGCTCCTCATGCATTTTACCAGGGTGAGGATGTTAAACCTCCCTTACTTCTTGTTCAGGAATATTGAGAAGATGGCTCATTTTGTCCAGAAGAAGCCATACCCTCAGCAGATGAGCAACCTCTATCACTATTCCTTGATCAAGATCATTGTGCTTCATCATCTCAGTCTCCTCAACATCTCTTGGGAGACCTTTATTTCTCATGATATCTTCAGGGGTCCTCAAATTCCTCCACTAGTGTCTCAAGAAGCAGGAGGACCTTCTAGCAGTGTTCAGGTGAATGAGGAAGCCAAGGAGACTAGAATAGCTAAGGTGCCTATTTACATGACATATCAGAGGGGCACAAGGATATTATTTGTAGCAGATAGACAAGTGTCTTCTCCACGAGAGGTGGAAGGGACCTTGCCTTTTTCTTCAGCTCATAGGCAAATGCTAGCTCCACAGGATGTGGAAGGGGCTTTGCTTTCTTCTTCAGCACAATAGGTACAGGTGAAGCAGCTGCACAAAGGGAAGGAAAAGATGCCAAAGCAGAGTCTTGATGATGAGGAGGAAAGGGACTTTCACTTGACTGAGCATCATGAGCCAGAGCAACGATATACCCATCATGGAGTGGAAATCATTGACTTAGAGGCTCAAGACGAAGAAACCATCAAAGACATCATCATACAAGAAAGGGAAGCTTAAGTACAAGTTTTGGCGGACAAATTGGAGAGGGCCAAATCTATCATCACATATTTGGATCAAGAAAACAAGCAATTGAGTGACAAACAAGTCCTCATGGAGCAGGAAATGCTCAAGATGAAATGACAAAGTGGCAAAGAGGCACCTGTCACTTTGAATCCTATTGAGAAGGAGATTGAAGAGGATAGAGAAACTTGGCTTGAGAGAGTCGACTTTCATCTTGAGAAGCTGCTACAGAAGGCCAATAGAGACAATCAGATGATTAGACACATGGCCTATCATTACAGGACCCGAAACAAGATTTGCAATATGAGGGTCAATAAAATGAAAACTAGGCTAAGGTGGGCCTTGAAAGGAAAAAAGGAGGAGGATAGATTTAGGATGCTTGATGAAGCTTCCTTGGCTCATCAGGACACTCAATGAGGGTGCTTCTCACAAATTTTGGGCAAGTTTAAAAGAAATTTTGTCACTTGCAAATTTTGGAATTTTACACACAGGAAAATGGCCTAGACGCATAGTGCCACCGGTGCTGCGCTTTTCCTAGGGGCATCCAATGAAGAAATGGTTCGAATTTTTGGATTCAAAGCGATGAGTACATGCACCCTAGCAAGTTTCAAAGTTTTGGGGGCAGAATTAGTCCACCAAATGGTAAAAAAAACACCCTAAAAATGACCTTTCTGCCACTTTTTGGACACACAGAAACAGTATTGGGAGAATCCAGTTTTGATGGGTCAAATGAGCTTCAAATGCAGAAATTCCAGGATTTTTGGAAATTAGACTTGAATATATTTCCAATGATCTATCATGGGCTCAATTTGGATGTCAGGAAGGCCTTCAAAAGTGACCTGAAAGTGGCGCTGCGCGTAGGGCAGTTTTTGCTCAGGGTTGCTATTTTTCCAGTTTTTGACTATGATCATGGATTCTCTCTCATGGATGATGATTCACCATTGTAAATGATGACTTGGCATGTAATTATGATAGATAAATAGTAATAGAGGGTAGATTCATTGCCTTAGAAGTTAGTTTGAGCTCAAATGAATCAGTTTTTCACTTTTAGAGGCAAGTTGTTGATGATGCCTATATTCCTGTTTCTTGTTCAGTATTAGTTAGATTAGCTCCTCATCTTAGGGATTCGACCCCTAAAGATGGGAGGAGGTTGAAATTATGCCTATATCTTCTTCTTCTTTCTCATTGTAAAGGGTTGGACTCAGCTGGATGCTTAGAGCTTGATTGTACACCTTTTGTAAGCAGTTTGGTAGGAGATTAATAAGAATTGCAACTATTTTTATGGGATCCATGTGGTATGAGTTTTAGTACAGTTTATCCTTCTATAATCACATGTTAATGTGTTTTGTATGCTTCTTTAATAATTTCATTGCTTCTAGTTGAATGTTTTCAAGTTTGATAGGCAAAATTCATTTCATCAGTGCTTTGCCTTGGGAAACCATTCACCATTTCATGTTTTCTGCAGTCTAGGATGGATCCATGGTTTTCACATGCCCTTCTTAGCTTCTCACTAGTCTAAAACATCTCACCTCATCAAGCTCTTGAGTGATAAAGCCTATGCCTACCTTGCCCCATTGAACACCATGCAATTTTGACCTAGTTCCCTAGACCTAAATTGTCCAGCTCCTCCTGATCTGGAAAAACCCCTTCAAAATCCAATCAAAACTTCATGCTACTATACCTAGCCTAATATCCTTTACCTGATCCAGTCATCTTGGCTGAGATCCTTACGGAGAAAGCCCTCTCCCGACCTAGTAAGGCTAGCTACTTGGCTAAGCGTGCTTTGCGGTTACCCAGGCATTGCCTTCCTTCAACCTAAGGTTCAATTCAGGTGATAATAGAGCAGAGTTGTTTGAACAACTTTAGCTATCGAAGCAACTATGGGCGCCTTGAAAACATTTCAAAATAATACATTCCAAGCTCAGCTAGTCCCTCAAAATTTGAGATCTCTCTACCTTCTCCATCCTTGAGGCTCAAAATGGTGTTCGAAAACTTCCTCCCTTTAGAATATGCTTGGAATAACTTGGTGTTATCGTCTCCACTCGCCAACCATATTGCCCTACTTTTCAAGCGCCACTTTTCTTCTTGCATCTGAAGAATCTCCTTTCTTCTCCTTTCCAAAATTACCAAAACTTCTTTGTCATATGCCGAACAAAAGCATTCATCTTCCCTGACATCGAGGGTCTTCAGGTGGGATTCAATATCTAATAACTCCTTCATCTTAGATTCTTTTAGAGCTTTTGCCCATAATTTGGTTTCCTTCTTGACTCTTGTCATGTTCTCCTCAAACTTGCTTGCCGTTGATTCCCCCTAGAGGGATCAAGGGGGAACCAAGCATTTTTTACTAGCTCCTTGAAGGATTCCTCTTTTAACCATGATGAATTAAATTTAAAGGTCCCTAATGGCTACCTGATACCTCCTAGTAATTCCAAAAGGATGGGAGAGTGGTCTCAAATCTCCCCTTCCGAGACCCATTACCTAAGCATCAAATTTCCTTCGATTAACCCTTATGCTAATAGAAGACAATCTAGTCTCTTCGCGACCTGATCCCCTCCCATTCCTTTTTTCGTCTAGGTAGGTTTGAGCTTAACTAAGGATACATCCGTTAAATTGTCTACTTCAAGCTTATTTATAATGTAGTCTATCATCCAGTCCAAAATGACGTGCGCCCCCTAGGATTTAGCCACCCCAACGGAGAAGTTAAGATCCCTGCCTGGAATGATATTTGGGTGCCTCAAGAAGGCCTTGTTACAAAAGAGAATCCTAGAAAACCTACCTATTCCCCATAGGCCCATAGACATTTACCAACATACAGGATCTCCCCATATCCTAATTAAACACCTCCATCCCTATCCTTGAAGTAATCCCACAACATTGATCAACTCTAACATATTTTTGCAGCCAACCAACCGTAGTGCCTACAAATATCCCCACCGCATCAATACCAACCAACTTCCATCCAGGAAGAAGGGATTCCAGTGCACAAACCACAATAACTTCATCACCTATAGTTTCTTAATGAAACAATACCTCTGGCTTTTCCTCCTCTATGAGCCTCTTGAGCGTGTTCTTCTTATGGGGGCACGCCACACCTCTACAACTAAAGGAGAGCAGCTTCATCGGGAAACCCTTACCAGGGCTTACGTTGCTCTAAGGGCCCCATTAATAGATTATTATGTGCTAGAAGCTAGTTCTGATTTGGCCTTTTCCTTTGCTTTAACTAAAAAAAGACTTTCTCCCTATTCCCTTTCCTTCAAGGACTGATGAATCCAGTTTCCCAAGCCCCATCAAAAGCTCATTTGACGGGGCCAGTACTTGCCTCGAGCACAATTTAGAGGCCAAAGCCCATGCCTCTGAGCTCTCGGAGTTAAACCTCACCGGGTCGATAATGTGGGCCTCTAGATCACTCTGTCTAACTGACCTTTTAGACACCACTGTAACAACAAGTGGAGACTTTACTCCTCCTTCCTTCCCCAATCCAATCTGCCCAGCAATGCTTTGGAGGTTCTGTGATTCTAGAGGAGGAACAAATAGATTCAGATGCATACAAGGAGAAAGAGAAATAGCACCGGAAGGAGACATGAGAGAATCTTCCATCCGACCCGAGGGAGGCTCAACCGAGGTGAGCAATAGATCCTATGCTATACGATATTTAATGCAGCTCAAGACCTTGACGGGACCTCCCTTTAAATGACCCTTATGTATGCATTCTGACATACCATCCCATGCAAATCGACGAGCAACTCGGCCTAAAAATCTTCCCCTGAATCTTATCTTGGGATGTGTCCAACTATTCCCGCAGTTACTCTCAGCTTCATTCAGCCCTTACCCTTCCTGGTAGCATCTGAAGAATGAGCATATGCACAGTAAAAACTAACTGGTAAATAGCCATTGTTTGTGTTTGCAGGGAGTGTTGTTTTCAACTTTCCACTCCACAAGATCCACAGATTAAGGTAATCAACGACATTTTTAAGTATTTTTTGCAATAACTCTGTTATAAGTATTTTTTGTTATAATTCGCATTCCGTAAATGATCTCCTGTGTTGATTTTTGACCCTTGCAAATTTTGTTTCTTGTGAAACACATATTGCATTAATCTTGTAGCCTTCATTTTATTTACGAATAGATAATTTTTTTATTTTAGACATAAACAAAATTAAGAAAAGGATGTATATTAGCCAGTTGCTCTTTCACAGGGTCAATCTTCTTAGGCCACAAAGTATTTTTTGTTATAACTTTGCATTTCGTAAATGCACATTTCATAAATGATTTACTCATTTTTGGTGGTTGCCAATTCTGTTTCTCGTGAAACACAAATTGCATTAACCCTAAGCCTTCATTTTATTCATGAATAGATACTTTTTTGATTTTATACATAAACAAAATTAATAAAAGTATGTATATTATCTAGTTGCTCTTTCACAGCGTCAACCTTCTCAGGCTGCAAAGGCAGTATTATAACAATTTTTGGAAGCTTACAACCATAGGATTCCTGTGTTTTCTTCTATGCTTGGCATTTCATCTATCCACTCTTGAACAATATATCCAATTTCCTTTCTAGGTGGAGGTATCTCATTAAACCTTATCTTATATCCATTGCTGAACAAGTGTTGCATGCAACGATAGTCCCTGCTAAAAAGGTTGGATCAAAAACCTTCGGAACTCTGATAAAAAAACTCTGGTGTTTATTATTTGTAGGTCATACATATTCCACAATATCGCACATTCCCACCAACAACTTCGACTCTACCACATATAGCTGCATGTTCATGATTACAGAAGATGCTTTCAAATACTTTAAGTAGTTTCTTACCCACTTATGTCCTTATGGACAAAAACTTGCACATTACGTACTTAATTATGAGACAAATAAGCCCGAGGGCCAACACCACTTCATTACAGTTCTAATTTATGCTAGATAGTGGCATAATACTTCAATTCTACTTCTTTACTGCATTATTCCTATTACCAAAATCAACAACAACTCTGGTTGCCCTATCAAGAACCCCAACAACCATCAAGGATCCTTCTGCAAAATAATTGTTGTTGAAAGTTGTTGTTCCTGCGTTGCAAGCTACATGTCCAGCTGAAATCAAAGCTGCTTTTGATATCTCCCCGAAGAACTTGCCAAAATCTGCCACGTTTGCTGCAACAGTGTCCATCACTTGATACTTCTCGTCTAACTCTTTGGCTTTGCTTAAAGTATCATTTCCTAAGGTATACCCTTTGGAAAGCATTGGTGTAACAACTTTTACTGCCTTGTTAGCAAAATGGAACAAAGATGCTCAGTTGCTTATAAGGACCTCAAACTGTCCAATAACAACAATGTTAATATCCCCAGAATATCATAGGCTAATGGAGAAAATCATTTTTCATTCTAAGAACTGTGACTTTCTAAATTTTTGATGTAATATCTGAAGTTTACTTTTCTTCTTTTTCAATTGGCAAGCTATTTCTATTGTACAAAACTATAGGAATAAGTACAATTTCAAGAGTAGGGTCTTCCTTTTGTTTGTAACGCAATATTATATTTAAGACTTTTGGCCTTACAAAACCGTCAAAATAATTGAAATTTGTTTTCCATATTTTTGCTTTCTTTTTACAAGTAAAATCTTATTTTAGGTTTTGATTTGAGAGCTAAATATCCTTGAGTAAAATGGCCTTTGAGGTAATCTTGATCTTGGAATTATACAACAAAATAAAAGTATTGCAGTTTGCCCATCAATAGTACTCGTCTACCAAAGAACTCAAAACAAAAAATGAAAGATCAAAAAATGTAAACACGTATAGAGACCATAATAAAAGGCCATTAAATTGATTTTATATAAGAATGACTATGGCACGGTAATTAGGGTCTAGATCTAAGTGTAGCATTAATGCAATTTTGAGCAAACAAATTTCTTCTTTATTTATTTGAACATTGTTCCTCCATACATTATATATATATATATAAGAGAAAAATAAGTAAATGAAAGTACTCCTAATGTGTTTCCCTCTTCATGAGATTTTATTGTTTGTTTTTCCTATTGATTAATCGCCTCCTCTCATCCTCCCCATGGCACTATATACACATCATGTTTTAAGATTATTGCTCCCTGGTTCAAAAAAGCCAAAAGCATCAAAAACCTACATTTTTTTTCACTTTAGTATTTTTAGCAGATGCAAGACAATAGGTTGATACTAGGAAACCAAAACTGTATTCAGAATTCCATGTCAATCTGAATGTGACTCTCAATAGACTTATATCTTGAATTCCATCTCTTTATAGAAAATTCAAATCCCAACCAAAATCCACATGTAACAAAATCACACCAAAGAATTTACCCTTTAAACCTTATAATTGCAAAACTCTTTTAAACTAAGAAAACCATACTTACACTAAGAATAGTTGTTTCTAAAGCATAGGGCTCCTTGAAAGTCACTAAAGCAACTTGTGTCCACTGCCTCGCCCTATAACCACCCAAAAAATATAATCATGCATGGTTTTGGCCCGTTAAATTCTGTTGTTACACGGACCTTAAGTATTTATTATTATTATTATGTTTTGTCTTGTTTTCTAATTTCTAATATTCTTTTCCTTTTCTTAATATGCATTTCTGGTCTGATTGATTTTTTATTCCTATTCCTTTTATTATATTTTATCAAGATGGATACTTATGATAAATATGCAAGAAAAGACATGAAATTAACTCCAAAAAATACTTATACTTAGTCAAGTAAAATTGAAGATTAAGATAATTATAAATATATCAAAGATTATAAAAGAAAATGATCTAAGTTTAAAAAGAAACATAGAAACTACATATGCAACCGGGGTGAATAGAGAACCATGAAGTAGGGAACATAGCAGTTGTAGTAACTTCGGGAGTAGTGAAGGGTGATTCGAGAACTAATGTTAGTTCTTTTGGGTGGGCAACATCTTCATCTCCAGGTTGCAAGGGTAGCTCACAATAGATCATATCTAGCACTGAAATTGTAGAAAAGCATAGTGGTAATAGAAGAAAAAGGGTTTGGAGGGGGAATATATGCTCAAGGTTGTCCATGCTTTTCATCTCTGAAAAACCTCATGGAAACAGATCAACATATTTACTAAGAAGAGCTACAATCTCTATCATAGATTTTCAACCTAGTTTTCACATTATCAAGTTTACATTATCATGTTATACATCCACAAGGTTTCCCCTATTTTCAGACTTGGAAAAAGCTGATCACTACGTCCATAGCCTTTGTCTCCTATTTATATCGCAGATGGGGTTAGAAACATGGAGGAACTATATACATATTTCTCTATGCTACAAGGCTTACGTCTATTTCTCTGTAACAAGGCTTACATCTATTTATATTCCTTAAATTTGCTAGAACATAATATCTAAACTAGAACATAATATCTAAAATGTTAACTTGAAAAACATTACGACTGAATTGAGAATGCAATTTTTAAGTATTGTAAATGAAAAACAATGTATCTCTTGTACTACACATTTTTAACGCACTACCATTTCTTGGTTGTAATTTTGCGATTTCCATGACCTATTGACAAAAGTCAACGGGGTGGCCAAAGGAAAAATGAAATGTCTCCCCAAACAACTTTTAGCGTACACCGACAAGTAGCCATGTCATTCTAGTGGTCATGTAGGTTGTAGCCAATGGACCCTCTACTGTAACTGAAATAGAAATGGAATTATAGTAACATAAATAAACGAAGAAACAATGGTGTCACTTGGACACCCAAAGGTGGATTACACTACAAATATGGGAATAACGTTTTACACTGCAAATATGGGAATAATGTTTTAGAACTCCAAAAATCATTCATTCCTACATAAGAAACTACCGTGTAGCCAGAGGCACTTAGATTTTTGAGAGAAAAATACTCAAGTCTAGTGTATCACCGACCTTATCAAAAAGTGTGGTGAGAGCACTTATGAGAGTAGCATCTTTTTCCATGGGATTACCATTAGTCTTGTTCTTCTTTCCTATCTTATGATATGCTTTCCTAGCTTCCCAGATGTTGATTTGGGCCAAATACAATTTGACAGATATATTAGAATTACATAACGGGTACAAATGTGTGGGGTACATGCTTTACGATGTCATTTCTACTCAAATATGAGAGCAAAGACACCTGGACTGCATGCAATCCTTGCATGTCTCTTATCATATGTGTGGGTAGGGAAGTGTTCCTTACCTTTATGAAATGAATAATAAAAAGAAATAACACAATAATTTAAAATACATAATTGCAAAAAAAAAACACAACCTATGTGCCACACACGAGCTGCATACAACCCACTTGTCTATTTCATCCTCTGTCCAGGTCTAGGGCAGCTCAACCCACAAATTCAAGACCGGTTCATGAGGTCTTCTCTGCATGGATCACAGTGCCCTAACATCACCAAGTTTGCCATTCTCTACAATCAAAGCAACAACGAATATTCACAATGATGATCACTAGGTCCTCTACTAAGAAAAAGAAAACACCAGCACCTCACCGAGCAGCCAAGCTCGGGAATCAAGATAGAAAATCAGGAAACTATGACGCAAACAGCTTTGTTCGATGAGATTATTGTCGGATTGCGAAAAATGGGGAAACTTTACCACAATATGAATTGAAAGAATTGGAAGTGGCGACCAGGAATTTCAATTCACCAAATAGAATTTATGGCTCCGTCAACCGCGATATCATCGATGAAACCCCGATGGCAATCATGAAAATGCAGCGCGACATCCCGCACGGAGTTAGAATTCTTGAATAGCTCCACCACTTCAACCTGGTTCACCTATTAAGGTTTTTTTTCTCCGACACACATTCATACTTCATCTTCAAGTATACCGACAATAGCTCTCTCGCTGTCCGCCTTCACGGCAATTCACCATTTCTGACCTGGAGACGCAGAGTGAAGCTCGCTCTGGATGTGGCAGACAAGCTCAGCTATCTTCACAATTACAACGTGTGGCACCACGTCCACAAGGACATCAATAGAATTAATGTTCTCCTCGATGGCAATTTCCGAGCCAAGATTGTTAATTTCGCTGTGGCGAAATCTGCAGAAGAGGGATTTTCTCTGACGAGGCATATGAGTGGAACGAAGGGATATATGGCGCTCGAATATCTTGCTCATGGGATCATAATTCCAAAGCTTGACATATTCTCCTTTGGGGTTTTCATTCTCTTCATGTTGGAGCTTCTCTCAGGCAAACCGACAGTTTTGTGCCGCAGCACGCTGGGACTGCCCACTTCTCAGAAATCCCAAACACATGGTGCGGTTGGGGCAATGGAAAGCATGAGTTGGGGACTTGCCTGAACCTACCCATCCGAGCCAAGATACACATGGCATAGGCACGACATCAAACTAATTTCTTCATGAAAAAGATGGTTTAGGGTCGATCTCGATGTTCTGGGGTCGACCTCCACTTGTTCAAGTAGAGTTGGTTAGAAGGTGATGTATATTCTTTTCTCTGCACATAAGGTATGTTTCTTGTAGTGAATCCAGTTATGTACTTACTTTAGGCTCAACCTTGTTCACAAAAATTTGTGATACGACAAAAAATTACTAAATGTTGTACCTATTTATTCAAATGTTGTACATGTTTATTCTCAATCCTTTGCAGAAGCACCATCAATGAAGCTTGCTTGAGTTTTGCTTCAATTCATTCCTTTAAGCTTCTTTTAGTTTAAGGAAGTTTAATGGCAGATATGTAATTAATCAACAATGCAAGTATCTAAATTTTTACATCAAAGCATGGCCGAGATGTCCACTGACATAGATCTTTCTTCTTTCTTCAGGTACAGGCAAGGCATCATTTATGACCTGCTCAATAGCGAGCTCTCTCTTTGCATACCAATGAGTTCGTCCCTGAAGCAGCAACCTAGTTGGATATCATGCAATTATATTTGGATATCATGTGAGTATAGGAGATGGAATGACACCCACACCATAACCCAGGCTTGACAACAACCTTGCATGGTAGCAATAGGTGGCGAGGCAAAAATGTTGTTTAATTTATTCCAATTTGCATGGTGGAAATAGGTGGTAAGGCAGAACCAATTGTAAAACTAAGGATAAGGATATATGTAGTGTCAAATTTATATGCAGTGCCAAACATTGAAATATACAAAACGGAGGATATATGCAGTTTCAAATTTTGGATAAAGGGGTGGATGGGTTTTTCCAAACTTTGGATAAAACCTTTACAGTTTCAAACTTTCGATAAAAAGGTGGATGGGTATTCTCAAACTTTGGATAAAACATTTTTTTGGAGGAACAAAATCCATAGCCTGGCAATAAGACCTCAAACCGGAAACTTTGGAGAAAAGGATTTTTTGATGAAATGGTTTTTTAAAAGATTGGTTAAATGAGTTGGTCAACCCAACTTAATATGGATTCAACGCTCAATCGAACGTTATAGTCCCTGCACTGCCGAAGGCAGGGACTAATAACTAAGGCTTCTTTGTTACCAAGAAAACACTCTTAATCCCAATCCATGCACATTTGGAAAAGCATATCACATTTCATCCAAACAGCCATGACCCAAAGCTCTTAAACCTAATCTCTCTAAATTTGGAAATATAAAATATGCATAATCTAAACAATTAAGGCTAGAAAAGCCAGCCAATCACCTCAATTTTATTTTGCCTTCATAACATATTTCATCTATACAGCCTAACCCAAAGCTCTCAAACCCATCTCTGCAAATTTAGAAATATATGACAAATTTTATCTAAACAATCAGGGCTAGAAAAAGTTGTGACTTGCCCCAAATCTATTATGTTTTTGTAGAATATTTCATCTAAATTCCATAACCCAAAGCTCTTAAACTCAAACTCTGCAAAATTGGAAACGCACAACAAATTATTTCTAAACTGTCGGGGTTAGAATAAGCTTCCAATCTCCCTAACTCTAGTCTTTTTCCATAACTTAATGACCCAAAGATCTTAAAGCCATGGTTAGAACAAATTTTATCTAAATGCAACTCTGATTATCGGAGAGATTAATACAACTTTGATTATCATAATATATCACTTTCGGATCCATCTCCTAACTAGAAAGACCCACGAGTATTTCCTCATCCATATGGCCTCACTTGCTGCTTGACTCGCAGACATGTATTCAGCCTGTGCTGAGCTAAGCAACATAGACCTCTCCTTTTTGCTATACCAGGAAATAGTTGTGGACCCAACATTGAAGATATCGCCTGAAGTAATATTCCTGTATGATGGAATCCCTGCCAAATCTGAATTTGTGAAGCCTTGGAGCTTCACTCCCTCTGTCCTCCTATACCATAATCCATACTCGGTAGTGCCTTTGAGGTACTATAACACATGCTTTGCTTCCTTCCAATACATCTTGGTAGGCCTCACCATGGCTTTGACTAAGCTGGTTTACTGCATAGCACATGTCAGGTATTGTGTTCACAAGATACATCAAAGACCCCATAAGCTACCTGTAAATGGTAGCATCAACCTCTTCACTTGAAGAGACATTCTCCTTCCTCTAGTTTGTAGCTAGAGGTGTGTCCATAGGCTTGCAATTATCCATGTGAAATCTCTAAAGTATTGTAGAGGCATACTTCTCCTGAGACACAAACAATTCACCATCACCTTGCCATAAATTCAGCCCGAGGAAGTAATGCATTAAGCCCATGTCTTTCATCTAAAATTACCTTCCAAGATCCTCTTTGTAAGATAATCATGATATGTGATCGAACCACACGTACAGAATATTAGTGTAGAATTAGATGTCAGTTACTGAACCACGTTCATACGATTTAAAATGGACAATACGTCATGTAAGACGTCAAAATCTAGGCTCGCTTGAAATTTTTACAATGTTCTTTATAATGGTAATGTGGGGTGGCAGTTATTGTTTTTTTCGTTTGTTTTTTTTTACGTATATGTGTATTATCTTACGTATATGCCCATATCTTTTTTATATGTGCAACGCCCATATATGTGTATCTTCCATATATGCATATATCTTCCGTATATGCGTAGCTTCCGTATATGTATATCTTCCATATATGTGCATATCTTTCGTATATACATAAGTTGCACACATACAGAAAATACACATATATGAAAGTTGCGCATATACATATATGTGCATATACGGAAGCTACACATATACAGAAGATATGCACATATACAAAAGATACACATATATCTAAGTTGCACATATATTGAAGATATTCGCATATACAAAAGCTGAACACATACGTAAGTTGCGCATATATGGAAGATATGCGCATATACAGAAGATACACATATATAGAAGATTTGTTTATATACAGAAGATATGCACATATACGGAAGTTGTGCATATATGTGTATATGTGTAACTTCCGTATCTTGTGAGAGGTTATTAATGGACAAGAACGATTGAGCTGATCTTGATAAAATATAATAAAAGGAATAGGAATAAAAAATCAATCAGACCGGAAAAGCATATTAAGAAAAGGAAACGAATATTAGAAATTAAAAAACAAGACAAAACATAATAAAAAATAAAAATACTTAAGGTCCGTGTAATAACAAACTTTAACGGGCCAAAACCAATGCGTGATTATATTTTTTGGGTTGTGATAGGGCGAGGCAGTGGACACAAGTTGCTTTAGTGACTTTCAAGGAGCCCTATGCTTTAGAAATTGTTGTCCTTCTTAGTGTAAGTATGGTTTTTTTAGTTTACAAGTGTTTTGTAATTATAAGGTTTAAAGGGTAAATTCTTTGGTGTGATATTGTTACATGTGGATTTTGGGTGGGATTTGAATTTTCTATAAAGAGATGGAATTCAAGATATAAGTTTATTGAGAGTCGCATTCAGACTGACATGGCATTTTGAATATAGTTTTGGTTTCCTGGTATAAACCTATTATCTTGCATTCTCAATATAGTTTTGGTTTCCTCGTATCAACCTATTATCTTGCATCTGCTAAAAATACTAAAGTGAAGAAAAAAATGTAGGTTTTTGATGTTTTTGGCTTTTTTGAACCAGGGAGCAACAATCTTAAAACAGGATGTGTATATAGTGCCATGGGGAGGATCAGAGGAGGTAGTTAATCAATAGGAAAAACAAATGATAAAAATTCATGAAGAGGGAAACACATTAGGAGTGCATTCATTTACTTATTTTTCTCTCATATCTATATATATATATATATATATATATATATATATATATATATATATATATATATATTTTAATGTGTGGAGGAACAATGTTCAAATAAATAAAGAAGAAATTTGTTTGATCAAAATTGCATTAATGCTACACTTAGATCTAGACCTTAATTACCCTGCCATAGTCATTATTATATCAATTATGGTCTCTATATGTGTTTACACGTTCTGATCTTTCATTTTTTGTTTTGAGTTCTTTGGTAGATGAGTACTATTGTTGGGAAAACTGCAATACTTTTATTTTGTTGTATAATTCTAGGATCAAAATTACCTCAAAGGCCATTTTACTCAAGGATATTTAGTTCTCAAATCAAAACCTAAAAAAAGATTTTACTTGTAAAAAGGGAGCAAAAATATGGAAAACAAATTTCAATTATTTTGACGGTTTTGTAAGGCCAAAAGTCTTAAATGTAATCTTGCATTACAAACTTAGATATTTAAAGAGAAGGAAGACCGTACTCTTGAAATTCTACTTATTCCTATAGTTTTGTACAATAGAAGTAGATTGCCAATGGAAAAAGGAGAAAAGTAAACTTTAGATATTTCATCAAAAATTTAGAAAGTCATAGTTCTTAGATTGAAAAATGATTTTCTCCATGAGCCTATGATATTCTGGGGATATTAACATTGTTTTTATTAGACAATTTGAAGTCCTTATAAGCAACTGAGCATATTTGTTCCATTTTGCTGACCAGGCAGTAAAAGTTGTTACAACAATGCTTTCCAAACTTAGGAAAGGATACTTTAAGCAAAGCCAAAGAGTTAGATGAGAAGTATCAAGTGATGTACACTGCTGCATCAAACGTGGAATATTTTGGCAAGTTCTTCGGGGAGATATCAAAAACAGCTTTGATTGAAGCTGGGTATGTAGATTGCAACACAGGAACAACAACTTTCAACAACAATTATTTTGCAGAAGGAGCCCTGATGGTTGCTAGGGTTCTTGACAGGGCATCCAGAGCTATTGGTTGATTTTGGTAATAGGAATAATGCTATAAAGAAGTAGAATTGAAGTATTATGCCACTATCCAACATAAATTAGAACTGTAATGAAGTGATGTTGGCCCTCAGGCTTATTTGTCTCATAAATTAAGTACGTAATGTGCAAGTTTTTGTCCATAAGGACATGTAAGTGGGTAAGAAACTGCTAAAAATATTTGAAAGCATCTTATGTAATCATGAACATGCAGCTATATGTGGTAGAGTTGAAGTCGTTGGTGGGAATGTGCAATATTGTGGAATATGTACGACCAACAAATAATAAACACCATAGTTTTTTTATTAGAGTTCTGAAGGTTTTTGATCCAACCTTTCCGGCAGGGACTATCGCTGCATGCAACACTTGTTCAGCAATGGATATAAGATAAGGTTTAATGAGATACCTCCACCGAGAAAGGAAATTGGATATATTGTTCGAGAGTGGATAGATGAAAAGCCAAGCATAGAAGAAAATTTAGGAATCATATGGTTGTAAGGTTCCAAAGACTGTTATATTACTGCCTTTGCGGCCTGAGAAGGTTGGCGCTATGAAAGAGCAGCTGGCTAATATACATCCTTTTCTTAATTTTGTTTATGTATAAAATAAAAAAATTATCTATTCGTGAATAAAATGAAGGCTAAGGGTTAATGCAATTTGTGTTTCACGAGAAACAGAATTGGAAACCACCAAAAATGAGTAAATCATTTATGAAATGTGCATTTACGAAATGCGAAGTTATAACAAAAAATACTTTGCGGCCTAAGAAGATTGACCCTGTGAAAGAGCAGTTGGCTAATATACATCCTTTTCTTAATTTTGTTTATGTCTAAAATCAAAAAATTATCTATTTGTAAATAAAATGAAGGCTACAGGGTTAATGCAATATGTGTTTCACGAGAAACTGAATTTGTAAGGGTCAAAAATCAACACAGTAAATCATTTACGGAATGTGCATTTACGAAATGCGAATTATAACAAAAAATACTTATAACAGAGTTATTGCAAAAAATACTTAAAAACATCATTGATTACCTTAATCTTCGGATCTTGTGGAGTGGAATTGTTAAAACGGCACCCCCCTACAAACACAATCGATGGCTATTTACGAGCTAGTTGTTACTGTGCATATGCTAATTCTTCGGACGTTGTGAGGAAGGGTAAGGGCTGAATGAAGCTGAGAGTAACTGGTGGGAATAGTTGGGGACATCCCGAGATAAGATTCAGCTGAATATTTTTACGCCGAGTTGCATTCATTGCTTGTCGATTTTCATGGGATGGTGATCTCCGATTTGCATGAGATGGTGATGGTCTTATGTCAGACTGCATACATAAGGGTCGTTTAAAGGGAGGTCCCCTCAAGGTCTTGAGCTGCATTAAATATTGTATAGCATAGAATCTATTTCTCGCCCTCAACCGAGGGGAGAGGGGAACCTTTCTGTTGACGAGATTCCACCGACTTAGGGGTACATCCAACTGCAATTTCTACCATGCGTGTTGCCTCTGAATACTTCTTTGCATGCCTGTCATCTTCCTCCTCCTGCATGGGCACGTATTGTTGCTAGTCACCCTTCTCCTTCATCACTACACCCCGGTGAGCAATCCCCATTACTTCTAGTTGCTGCATTGGCACACACTCTTCCTTCTTACTAAACTTTTTATTGTATTCCTTAGCCAAATTCCCATGCTTGTGGCACCTATAACGCCGGAACAACACTCCTCCCAACCAAATGCCTAAAGGCGCCAAGGAATCAACGAAAGTCGGCTCCCTCTGGCTCTGGTTCATAGTCGACCTCGTCTTCCGACTCCATTTTTCCCTCTTCATTTAAAAATCAACACCTCTGTCAACCAATTCATTTTTTAATCATATTATATTATCTATATATAAAATAATAATACCCACATAATTTATAAATAGCTATCCCATAACTACCAAATAATTTTTTTTTTCATATCTTTTATTACTACCAACAAAATATAAAACCTAAACACTCAACACATTACAATGCTAATATATCAAATCAATATTTTGAATTCTAAGTCGCACAAATTCCTATCGAATAATGCAGTAATCTCCAAAAACATGATATTTAGCCTTTAAAAGACCTTTGGAGTGATATTCACTCACAAAATTTCAAAATGTATAATAAGGCCTTGAAAATTCTTATTAGAAGAGCTTTTAAATCTCAACAAAGTCACCATTAATGTGTAAACTTATATTTGGAATGGGTGTTAACTTGCACTTTACTGAACTTCATATACTGTTTATTCGAATTTTAGGAACGGAGGTGTTATTAGAAAAGAATTTAATGGAGTTATGACTGTAATATTATGTATTATCTTAAATCAAATTTATATAATTTTTATATATTTATAGACTATATTTTAGGAATATATAAGGTTAGTTAAATAATATTAAAATTAGTTAATTTGTCAATGTAATAATTTTATTTTATTTTAATAAAATTTTATATTTATTAACTTATTTTATAAATTAAAATGGTATATTTTTTTATTTATATATTTTTGAGGTAAAGTGTTCTAAATATTTTTTTAAAATTTTATTATTAATTATGTGTTTTCTTATTTAATGTTTAGCAGAAAAAGCATTATCAAAAAAAATCTCAGGAAAATTTAGTGATTCTAGAATTTTTGTGTTGGAATCCTAAATTTTAAATGTTAATATTACTGGAAATATTATCCAACGTCTAATCAGAGATATATGTAGTTATGTGAATGTGCTATCAAAAAAAATCTCAGTGAAATTTAGTGATTCTAGAATTTTTTTGTGTTGGAATCCTGAATTTTAAATGTTAATATTGCTGGAAATATTATCCAACATCTAATCAGAGATATATGTAGTTATGTGAATGTGCTATTAACTAATGATTAGAATATTTTGCGTTAGAATTCATACAACACAGTCCATATATACTATAGGGAGAGTAAGGTTTAGTCCCCATAATAAATTGTTTTTTGGATTTTTTTTATTTTTCATTTGTGTTTTTTTCTTATAATATTTGGTTAGTTTTGGTTATGATTTTATCGTGTTTGTCCAACAAAGGCATCAGTAGCTCTTCTGGTTTCCGATTTAAGGTTATAATTAAAAATGAGGTAAAGACAACTTACGAGTGGGGAGAGCGCCGAGTGGAGAGCACTCTGAGTCGGCCAATCAGGTATGTATCAGTCTGGGTTTTTTATTCTATGAATAGCGACCATCCAAGATCCTATGACTAGCCTGGGCTAGATACGTGCTCACTTTTCACAGCCTCAGACTCCTTTTCTCTTTCCAGACACATGTCCTATGGATAACATGTGCTCTGTGCCTCTCCATTTCCTACCAACTGGGTAGACGCTTAGAGCTTCAGTTTTTTACTTAAATTTCCCAATACTTGCTTCAGTTTCTTTCTTTCACCCTGTCCATCTGGGCTGGAGCGATGGTTTCTGCTCATATGATATCACACTCGTCATATAACATCCTCTCATGGACGTCTTCTACACTTTTTAACAACTATGTTGTCTGCACCCCTCCACTGGTCTCATTTTGATTCATAGTGCTCTTCACTCGGAGATGCTCGCGGTACAGGTCAGTCTATATTTTATGGAACTTATAGTTATTTTTCATGTGCATTTCTTGTGTGTTAACAGGATTTAGACTATGTAAGGCTGTTTGCAGTGGAATTATACTACTTTGTAGTATGGAGTATTGCAGAACTATCTGCAATCGTTTATAAGATGGCATAATTTTCCTATTTACTCCTATTCCCTGGTGATCTTTCATTTTGTTTTCCATTGTCTCTCATGTCTTGGTCTATACCATTCTGTGGGTCTTGGATAACCAAATTCAAACTTGAGGACTATATTGTCATATCCAAACCCTGCTCAGATATCCGCTTCAAGTTCGGCCCATGGTGGTGCATATTCAAAATATGCTGCTGCTGTCTTGTTTGTTCCAGTTTTTCTTTCTAATTCAGGGTTTGAACTCTGGTCCTTCAGGTGCCCGTTTTTTACTCCTAATTTGAATTTTCCGGCAAGCTCTACGACCCTGACTACTTTCGCTCTGTCACTCTTCCTCATCATCCTTAAATGCTCGCAGTCACATAGTCTACATCCCCAGGTTGGTGAATTTTAAATATATACTTAATCTGACTGATTGGAAGTTTCTAGCTTATGGACTTTACTACCTTTTTTTCACCCGTCCTACATTCTAATGGATCCCCATTATATTTATCAGTTTAGTACTTCTGCTTCGGCCTTTAATTGATGCACTGGATTTATTTTTCCACCTAACCTATCCTTTTTTTACCCTTCCATGAGATCTTTCATCTGTCAATCTATCTTTTTGGGATTCTCCATCTGTCCCTTGGTGTCAGTCTTTTTTCCTCCATGGATTTTCACACTGATCCATCTGCTGAGTCAGCCTTAGTCCGGGCCACTATGGAAGCTGAAAAGACCTTTGCCAGACAGGCACTGAAGTCTGACTGGAAAGCTTCACTGGAAGCTGACATCATCCTTCCATCTCAATCTGATATGTCTCCTCGGGATGCTGGCATGGACAACCGGCCTCGACGAAAACACTTTCAGCCGGTCAAAATTTCTCCTCCTCCTGAGGCCATTAATCTGGATGGTCCTCTGTTAATGGACAGAATTGCTAGTTTATAGAAGCGGGCGCTGGTGGGGAGATGGTTCTTCCCGTCCATGGAGGACTCACAAATTAGATCATGGATAGCTACCAAATGGTCTCCTCTCCTGGGCTACTCTCCAACCATTGTTCGCCTCATGAACAATTGGTATAGCTTCCATTTTCTTCGGGTTCGAGACTTGGAAATTATATTTTCGAAACCCTGGGTGAAAGAGAAGAGTTTTTTAGCTCTTCACAGGTGGTTTATTGGTTTTGATCCGCTCCGATGCACGCCCCAAAACAACTACATTTGGTTAAAACTTCCTGGTCTGCCCCTTGAACTATGGACCAAAGAATCTATGGAGAAGATTGGGAATGCTATTGGGCGTTTCATATATGTTGATCCCAGGTGTATTGGGGCAAAAGACAAACGGGTGGCCTGGATTCTTATAGAAAAAGAGTTCAGAGGGGGTTTTCCAGAATCCATTGATCTATATTGGGATCTTTCCAAATTTCAACAAAGATTAGATTATTGGGGAGTCCCCTTTAGGTGTTCAAACTGCCACAAAACTGGTCACCTCCTTCCTAATTGTCCTCGTCGCTATGGTAATAAGCTGAGGAGAAAACCCCCTACTGTTTTTTCTCCTGCTCCGTCACATGAAAAAGATTTTTCGGTTCCCAATTAGCCTATCTCCATGGAGAAATTCCAGCCCCTTGACATTACTAAGGATGTCCATGCTTCGTCGAAAGTCCGCTCCTTGGATCGAACTTCTAGTCTTCCGCATTCTAGGTCTTTATCCATGGAACATGTAAGTCGGCTTCTCAACCGCTCTGTTGATCGGCCCCGATCTTCCACCGTTTCTAAATCTTCGTTGCAGTCTTTACATATCCTGCCTGCTAATAAGTCAGTTTTCTCTAATCCCTCTCCGCCTCATGAACTGGAACCGGACCCTGAGATTCCCCTCCCTCCTACATCCTCTAAGCCTTCATTCATTGTTCCTGCGTCCGCCCATATTCAGTACATATCCTCTTCGCCCCAGTCCCCTTCCTCTCACACTCCTCACCTTCATAGACTCTCGCCTTCCCCTTTACTTGGTCGCTCTTCTGACACAAATAAAAAGTCTACAAACAGAGCCCCCCCCACCATATCTCCTGCCCCGGGCCATTTGTCTGATCGCAGAGGAAAAGCTCCTCTCATTTCTATTTCTCCTCCCCTATCCCCTCCATCCTCTCCCCGTAACTCGTTCGACCAAGATATCGACCTCCTACTAAATAGAGTGTCATTGAAACTTCAGCCTTTAACTGTTCATCATCCCAACCGTTCCCCCTCGCCCCACATTAGCTCTAATTCGGCTGGGAACATAACTGTTTGCTGCAAAGAGAAGCGTGGTAGCAGACATTTTCGGGGAAGGAAGGGAAGACAAGATTCTTCTACCTGGGATCTCTCCTTAATTGACATTCCTGTCACTGAAATTGCTGCTGTAGATATACCTGTTAATAGGCCTCTTAGAGCAAGCCGGCCTTATGATTCCCCCAAATGATTGGCATCTTATCAATGAACATTCGGGGCCTGGGAGCTGACCCCAAATTTCTGGCCCTTAAAAATCTATTTGTCTCTTCTAAATCTAAAATGCTTCTTATTCAGGAAACTATGCATGACAGTTCTCAAACAATTTCATATTTCAGAAGGATGCTACCATCGTGGCACATGGTTGCTTCAAATGCTGTAGGCATGTCTGGAGGATTAGCTGTTTTATGGGATCCTAAATGGATCAAGGCTGTTGCGTTTCAATGCTTCGCTGGCATTCTTGTTCTGGCCCACTTCCGTGGCTCTTCAAACCCCATTCACATATTGAACATTTATGCTCCATATAAAAATCGGTTCCCTTTCTGGAATCATCTACTTTCCTCTGAACTGCTTGAAATTGATTCTTTGATAATTGGCGGAGATTTTAACTGCACTTTTTGTGATGATGAAATATGGGGCAATGGCAGGAAATTTGATTCGATGGGGAGATTTATTCGGGAATCCTTTATGCAACATAACTTTATTGATATCCTGCCTGTATGTCAGGGACCAACTTGGGACAATGGGCGATCCAGCAATTCTTTTTTGGCAAAAAGACTAGACAGGTTTATCTTCCATGAAATATTGATTGAAAGATATGGCTCTCTTTCAATGAACATCATTCCATCTTTTATATCTGATCATCGCCCCATCTCTATTCAATGGAAACATGCTGGACATAGGTTTGGATATCCTTTCAAGTTCAACCGTACTTGGCTTGCTGACCTCCATTTCAACAAATTTATAAATGATACTTGGAAGCTATCCCTAAGATAGGATAATGATTCCTCCCGGAATTTTCTTGATCGCCTTCATTCTCTCCGAAAAGAGGTCAAAAAATGGCAAAGAGAGAAATCGGCCTCCAATAGAATGGAACTAAAGGAAATTTGCAAAAAGCTGGAGTACTTATCTATGCTCCTCAAGAATCCTTCCATGTCGTCCAATATCAGAAATCATATATGGAGATTAGAAAAGAGAAAACAAAAGATATTGGAAGAAGAAGAGACCACTTGGAGGCTCAAAAGTCGGGCATTATGGCTCAGAGAGGGAGATAAAAACACCAAGTTTTTTCACAGGTTTGCAAATAAAAGGAGGGAGGCAAATGCTATTTGGGAGATCAAGGATGAGTTAGGAAACATTCATACATCATAGGAGGCCATCTCTAGAGAAGCAGTGAAATTCTTCAAAAAGGCCTACAGCGAGGATTCTGTCTGCAACATTGAGGACATTTTATGGGGAATTGACCCATACCCCACGATGTTTGATGAAAGCCTAAACAGAGCTCTTTACACAGAAGTTTCAGAAGAGGAATTACTGGCAACTATGAAAACATTCCAGAAAGACAAGTGCCCCGGGCCGGATGGTTGGACCATCGATTTTTTCATACACTTCTTCGAATTATTTAAGACAGACATACTAAAGATGGTCGAGGAATCGCGAACTCAGGGTTTCATTAGCCAGAACATATCCTCTACTTACATCGCTCTTATTCCTAAGAAGCAGCTCTCCTCCTCTTTTTCAGATTATCGGCCTATCTCATTGTGTAATGTGTTATACAAGGTCATATCCAAAATTATAGCTATCTGAATAAGGAACACCCTATCACTACACCTGTCTGCAGAGCAACACGGGTTTCTTAAAGACAGGAATATCTCAGAAGTGGTGGCTCTTGCCCAAGAATGCTTACACTCCATACATAGCAGGAAAATTGAAGCTGCTCTTTTAAAAATCGACCTTAAAAAGGCATACGATTGTGTCAATTGGGGCTTTATTCGATGCTTACTGGCTAGGATTGGCCTTGATGTTAGGTGTATCAGATGGATCATGGCCTGTGTGGTAGATGTAGATTATTCTGTCCTAATTAATGGAGTCCCTACTTCTTTCTTCAAAGCGGCCAGGGGCCTACGACAGGGTTGTTCCCTATCTCCTCTCCTTTTCATACTTGTTATGGAATCTCTGAGCCTACACCTAAAGAAAGCAATCCTCCAAGAGAGAATCAAGCCTCTCCCCATTTGCAGGGATATCCTCATGTCGCATAACCTATTTGTTGACGATATCCTTCTGTCAGCTTTACTCTGCAGATCGACATGGATATGCATCCATGAAATCATGGAAAACTTCCATAAAGCCACCGACATGTACATCAATGATATAAAATCTTCCTTCTATGTTGAAAATTTAAATGGAGATATTGTTACTTTTATTACAGAGCTTTTCAAAATCCAAGCTTTTCCTATTAAGAGAGGTTTCAAATATCTAGGCTTCAACTTGAAACCTGCGGTCTACAGACTGACTAATTGGGCATGGATTTCGGATCGTTTCTAAAAGCGAATATCTGCATGGGAATTCAAGTGCTTATCCATAGGTGGCCACGCCATTCTCACACAATCTGCGTTGGCCCAAATCATGGTTTATTGGGCGCTCCTTTTCTACATCCCATCATCCATTATCAAATTTTTAAACCGCATGATAGCTAACTTCATTTGAGGTGGATAGAAAGAAAAGAAGAAATATCATCTGAGTAGACTTTCGAAGCTGTCTCGGCCGAAAAAATTAGGTGGATGGGGTATACTGGACCTTCACTCCTTCAGAAGAGCTCTACTATGCAAATCTATGTGGAAAGCGATTATGGGTGAGTCCATCTGGAGCAAGACCATAAGAGCCAAGTACATGGGGAATCTAGACATGACATATTGGTACAGACAACAATCCATAGGATCCTCCACTGGCTCATATATATGGAGAGGTTTTCAGAGATTGGAGCCGTTCTTTAGAGAAAACTTGATTTGGAATTTCCAATCCGGTTCCAATATCATTATTGGTTTAGATACTTTTGCAGGTGCGGGAGAAAGGATCCATATTCCTTCGCAGCTTTTGAGAAATTTACACTACAGGGGATACTTCTTTTGGGCCAGCGTGATACAAAAATGGGATGGTGCGATTCCAATCTGGAAATCTGCTTCAGAATTGCAATTTCATGGTGCTTTGGAATCCCAATGGAACGCTATCATTGCTTCCTTGAAATCGTCTGGATTGTTTCGCTCGTCGGACAGGGATTGCCTTACCTGGAGAGGTCTTGGTGGCTCATCGGTTGTTCAAGCAAAGCACATATATCTTCAAATACTATTATCTGAATCTGTTTCAAGTGGTAATATCTTTCCGCCTGTTTTTTGGAAAACAGGATGCCCTTTAAAAATCATTATTTTTGCCTCGCTGGTTTTTCATGACAGGAACCTCACTTGGCAGAACCTCCAGAAGCGCAATTGGCATGGACCTGCCATTTGCTCCCTTTGCAGAACAAATTCTGAAAACAATTTACATCTTTTTCTACAATGTCCTCAGGTCCAGTTGATTTGGCAGACCTTGTCTGCTCATTTTGGTTTCATTTTTGTCAGCGCCCCTTCTATCTATGAAGCATTTATAGCATGGAGCAAAATGCATTGCAAGTGGAGACCCATCCCATTGCTATCAATCTGGGCCATATGGAAATGGCGGAACAGGATGATCTTTGATTCTAAAAAAGAACCGTTTTCTAGTGTTTTTGAATCAATCCTCTGTTTATATGAGAAGCTTGATCGGCCACGTCAATCTGTTCTTAGACAAGGTAGGATCAAACAGACCAGCGAATCCTATGGATACCCCTGTGCTTTTTTTGATGGTGCTGCTCTGCAGAATACTTGCGCCTGTGGAGTTTCCATTATCCCTGAAGATGGTCAGTCTTTTGACATCTATTGGAATGGTGGACTGGGAACAAACAACAAAGCAGAAATTATGGCCCTGGCTGGACTCCTTTCTATCTCTGCCTTCCTTGGTCTTCAAAACCTTCATATTTTTGGAGACTTGAAAATCACCATCGACCATGTGCTATCTAAACATATTATAAAAAATATACATCTCTCCAGATGGTTGAATAGACTCGAGGCATTGTGGTCCAACAGGAAAGACTACACTATCTCCCACATTGTCAGGGACAAAAATCGGAGAGCAAATGCTTTATCTAAGATGGGGTTATCATTGCCTCAAGGTTTTTGGAGGATGCAGGTTACAGTGGACAACATCAGCCACCAGATCCAAGACTTTTCCATGCCTGGTATATAGTTTTTCTATTTGGTGCAGCCAATCTGGTATGATTTTCTGTTTTCCCCCAATACATGCCTCATTTTCTGTCTTTTTTCTCCATACACATACTTGGCTTAATGCCCTTTATGTATCTAATTATGCTGCGGCTATTTATCTTCTCTCTCTATGCGGATATGCCCTACATCTTTTTCCATATCATCATAGCTATATATATGTGTTGAATGAATATAATATAATTATATAGTTTTTTTCGTGCTGAAAAAAAGGTTAGGTTATGATTTTATAGAAATGAGTTGAAATAGGGAGAGTATACAAGTAAAAATATGTTGATAAGTTTTTTAGTATAATTTTTTTATATATGTTGGTGTTTTTTTGCAATGAAGGGCCTAATACAATTTATTTTCAAATGACTATCATAAAAATATAACTTATTTTCAAATGGCTATCATAAAAATACAACTTATTTTCAAATGGCTATCATAAAAAATGTGGTTTTTGGCATGCCTCCCCTGAACAACCTAGAGTGATGTTCGTGGATGATGCATGCAATTCCAAAGGAATCAAAGGAAGAGGGATAATCAAATCACATTAAAAAAATGATGGTTAGAGGAAAATATAGCCTTCCTCAACATGCCTTAAGTAGGGTATTAGAACAAAGGTGTTTGAGGTATGGGAAGCATAAATATGTGCTTATGCTAGAAAGTGTTATGTTCATAGATGTTTTATTCAAGAGTGAATGTTGAAGATTTGACTTCAAAAGTCATTAACAGTTGCATTCACTAGTGTGAATTTCCTATCAGCAACCATTAGTGTGTTGTTTATGAGTTAGGCATTCACTAGTGTGAATTTCCTATCAGCAAGCATTAGTGTGTTGTTTATGAATTAGGTGGTATAGAACAAGTATCAGTATTTTCACAAAAATGCATAATGTGAGTACACCATTGGATTTTTTATTCTTTCAAATTAATTTAGACAAAAGAAAATTATTTCCACTAATTTTTGTGCATTTTTGGGAATTTAAGTCACCAAATTTCAATGAAGCACCATCAACAAATGGTCAAATCACTAACTACTTATTCAACTCCATGAATAATGTGGCGAGTTAAATATAATATTTTATATGACTTTTCTTTTGCTTCAACTTAATGACCTATGTGGTTGTGTTTTGGGCACATGAATAAATAAGTATGGCAAATGAGGTTTCCCGCCACCTCCATATATATATAATTAACAATGGGGAAACCTCCATAAAAGCATATATATATATATATATATAACATTAGAGAAAAACAAAGTTAGTATTTTCATATCATTTTTCTTATTTGATGTGTTTATTTATGGATTTTTTTTAGGAATATTGTTTTTAAATATCAATTTCAATATGTAAAGTTGATATAGAATCTTGTTGATTTTTTGTTTATATGGAATTTTGTTAATTTTTTGTTTATATGGACTCTCATTGATTGTTTGTTCTTAAAACGTAAAGCATCATGTGAAGTAGTTGTTCCTTATTTACAAATTTGATTTACATGTTCCAATTGGGAGGATCAAAGGAGAGAAGACATATTTCACTTTTGTACATAATTGTGTAAACTTTAAATTGTTATTAATTGTACAAGTATGACATGCTATTGGCATGGTTTTGAAACTAAAGCCAATAATTATTTAGATTCTTTCATAAAAATATATATTTTAATTATGTCCTCCAGTCTTCTATTTTTTGAGATACTTTTATGGGGCAATGTTCAATTGTGAACCAAGCATGGTAGTGCACTAGTTTGGTATATAATGTAGATTATCCATAAAGCCAACTTGTACTACAACCTCCAAACCTTGTTTAATCTGGATAGGCATTAACCTTTCATATTTCACAAGCTTACAAAATGAAACCATTGCAAGATAATGATATATAGGTCCATAATTTTCTTTCACGGCTTCCATTAATGCATTTATTGCCTAAAAGGAATAGTATTAACAATGATTTTCCTGTCATTAAATAAAATAAATAAATTAATCACACGGTTTTAAAACCAGAAAATATGTGCTTCTCAATACCTACATATTTAACTTTCACTTATTATCTTCTTTTAGTCTTGAAAATTTTAGGAGCATAGATTAAGCTAAAGCTTGGATACCTCTGTCCAATTAAAATATACATTGGTCATCATAGGCAATATCTTCTGATAACCCTTTTTTTCTTTGAAAACATCTCTCCTTACCAATACCCACACAATCATTCAATACATTCCTTCTAGCAACAATGTAAACTTTGAAACGGGAACTATAAAATCAAAACGGGAACTCTGGCCAAAAAACCTCGTAAAAACATCAAAAACAATGCTAAAAACGAAAAGTGTTGATGCTGGAATAACACCTTTTTTTTCTAGGGTAAATTTTCAACATGTTTTAAAAATGGCGGTGAAAACCAATTTTTTGTGCAAAAATTGTCCAAAAAACACCCTCAAAATGAAAAGTGTTGACGTTGGGATAACACTTTTTTTTCAAGGGTAAAATTTCAACATTTCGAAATAATGGCGTAAAATATTTTATGATGACCCCGAAAAACATTAAAATTTCAAAAAAATAATGAAAACATAAAATAAGATAAAAAATAAGGCTCACCCAATTAGATTATTCTACTGGCTCAATAATTCCAGCTTCCAGCATTTTGTCTAGCTCTTTGCGCACCTTTTCCTTATACTTCGGATTTAGAAAATACGGTCTCTGTTTCACGGGCTTCACATTGGGCTTTAAGGTGGTCTTCATTACTCCTAGATCCCCTACTATTCCTTTCAGGCCCGAGAACTTGGCAGGAAACAAGTCCTGGTATTCGCACAACAACTCCGCAACTTTATCAACTGTATCTTCATCCCAATAATTGCCTATCTTTGCAAACTTAGGTTTCACATCGGACCCAATGTTTACTTGCCTGGTCTTCAAAGGTTATGATATATCAAGGTTTTTTGCTTTAGGACCTTCAACCTCGCGCTGTCCTTCGATCTCTGGAATGTTGATTTTTCGCGGATCTTCTTCTTCTGCAGTCACATTATAGCACTCCAGCGCATGGTGCAACTGGTTATTCTAGTCCGGTTGAACCCATTCTATCAGCTCTTCAGGCATTCTAAAGATAACGACCTTAATTTCTTGGAGCACTTCATTAATGCACTCAAACCCATCCTCAAAGCTAAAAGTTAACAAGAAAATTTCTCTTAAGTTATCCCATTCGGCTATCCCATGGTGTAACTCTATTTCCAAGTACCAATTCATTGGAATAATATCTAAGGTGTGACAGAAGATATGCACCCATTCCTGTTGTGGCTCTTCACCCCATGCTTTAGTCCACCACGCCAAGTGTTCGCGCGAATCCTCCTTTCCACTGTATTTTTCAGTTATACGGTTATTAGCGTATCCAAACATTAGTGTCTTCGTTCACTTGTATTCCTTCCAATTAGAGAAATTATCTTTATGCGTGCCCCACCAACGGGCATGCGTAGCGTGCAGTGCCTAGAAACGATGCTCTTCAAGCACCTCCCTTTCAAACTCATCCAAAAATAAATTAACATTGTTTAATCCATCATAATGCGGGAGATTCCTTACCTTTGTAGATACGTACCGTAGTGATTTTGTCATCATATTGCAACGTAGTGTAGAGACTTCATGCAACCTATTTTTCCAGTGTTCGAGCTCTTCATCCGAGTCTGAGGTACAGGAGTTGTCTCTATCCCATGTGATCCACCCATTTACAGTGGGATTGATCCAAGTCATCATCCTCCACATAGTCGCGGACCGGTTCAGTGTAGCGTGCTCCCTCCATGGGATCTAGTGGTACAATAACTCGCAGCGCCTTCCTTTCAAATGTCATCCTTCGCTTCTTCAGATTAATTACTGCATCCATGTCAAAGGCCCAATCAATTCCTAGTAGCACAGGGTAAGGATTGTTGTCATCCACTATTTCAATTACTTCAAAATCGGCTAGAGCACTTGCTCCTTCAATGTCTACTGTTACCCCATATAGGCGCCCCATAGGAATGATCTTCTACTGATTGGCCATGCGTAGCTGTATAGGAGACCATTGTAGTGCAGGTCTCCCCATCCTCTCCCATGTCTGTTTAGGTAGTACGTTCACATCAGAACCCAAATCTAGGATGACTTGATCCATTTCATATTCTCCAATCTATGCGGTCAGCCTCATCTCGCGCCCTGTTCGCTTCTTATGTTTACCCAGTTTCCTCACAACGCGCTATTCTAAAGGAATCTTAATTTTTCCCGTACAATTGTCGATTAGCTCCTGGAGCCCTTCCACTGCCTTCTTATCCCTCAACAACTTCATACAAGTTTTCAGAAAAGTGGCTAATAGCGAGGGATCCACGTCCTGTACTTCACTGTTTCCAGCTGATTTCTCTTGACTCCCTGACGTAGAAGCTTCAACAAAATTCTTCTTAGCCTCCATAAAAGTTTCTTTAGCTCAGTTGAGGTCAAACCTGACTTCCTTTTTAGTAGCCTTGCACACCCATCCTTCAGTTTCTGGCTTTTTTCCCTTATCTTCTCCTGTGGCCATACCATTGCACATTACGATATTAATGCTATGTGTTGGAAATACTGAGAGGGGGGGTGAATCAGTATTCCTTTTATGAGTTAAATCAATTATAATTAGAACACACAATAAGAAATAGGAATAAATGCTTTATTAATATAATATTTATAATGAATTAAGTACAATATATATGGCTCCAACCCTTCCAACTTGTTGCCAAGCACCGAATTGGTCTTTTGTGAGGCTCCAACCTCTAGGGCTCCGACCCTATCTTGTCAAGGCACCAACCTTGGATTTAGGAGCACCAACTCCAAGGACACCAATCCTTCCAATTCTGAGGCACCAACCCCAAGGGTTCCGACCCTATCTTTGCTTTGTCAAGAAATGTTTTGATTGTATTACACTGATCTCAAAATATTCTTCACGTTGTTATGTCAATCTATAGCTTCATTGCTACATCAATGACAACTTGTCTTCATATGAAGGAGTCTTCACATTTCTTCATATTGCCCAAATAGAGTCTGCAGAGTTACCTCATGATGATTTCAAATAGCCATCATGATCTCCAATAATGTCTCCAAGATCTGTTGATGCTTAATAAGATATCGTTGATAAGTTGTGCTAAGCCTTAGTGTCTGCATAAAAACAATTCTCTATTTTTCAACCTTCTGTTCTTATTGTCGCGGTAACTGCTTCAGGAGTAACTACTTCAGGAGTGGCTGTCGTGGTATCTTACTTCCAAGGAACAAACTCACAAATACTTCAACGCTGGTGTTGTCTATTGCTTCCTTCAAACGATGACTGATGAAATCTTACTTCGTTGGTTCAAGGTCATACAGATCTTCAAAAACTGTTCTTCAAGTTGTGGTTTGTACTTCTGCCATACATTAATTCATCACATGTCCGAATTATATGAATGACCTTATGCGCAGTCAGTGTCGACTTTCTTCGTTCTTCAACTCTTAATGCTCTCATTTCTCTTCTGATCGACCTTCGGTTTCCTTTCCTTTGTTTCTTCTTTTTCCCTTGTCCTTTGACTTCTTTGAGTTCACGAGTTGTGAACTGTTACTTCCTTTCTATATTCAATACTCGATATCGATGCTTTTAGTGAAACGTTTTAGCTTGTATTTATACGAGTTTCACCAATGACTAGAGACACGTTTATTGGAGGGAGGCTGACTTGTTTTTTTACAGAGAAACCAAAGAGGCTATAAACATATTATAATAGAAGTATGGTGGTCCCCGCATGTCACGTCACCGCTAATCGTAATCACAACATTCAGAGGTCTCTTACTACAATATATTGGAGAGGCCCTTTTTAATATTCATCCAAGGCCCAAATGGAGGTCCCACATGCCACATTATTAATCGCAATTACAATTTTACGAAATCCCGCAATCGCAAATTTTGGAGGTCTCTTACAAGCATGCTCATAACATAGTCGATTGCCCTATTGCCGATGGAGCGGATGCGATATAATATTAAACAATCGTTAATAAATCCATCAGGTCCACAACCTTTATTGCAATCGATGATTTGGCCGTGTCAATCCTTAAGACTTGCGATATGACCCCGATGAGGCGGATGTGATATTACATAAAGGTGTATTCTAATGGAGTTGTTGGGTCCACATATTATATCACAATCGGCGTTTTAACATTACATCCCTTTAAGTCTTGTGATATGAAAGTTCTGATATGATGGATGTGATGTTTCTTTAGGGCGTGTTATAATGGAGCGATTGGGTCCGCACCTTATATCGCAATCGGGGTTTTAATGTGACAATAGCTTTAAAAGGACTTGTGATTATGCGATGGATGTGATATTGTATAGGGTTGTTACCATAACCTATTTCGGGTCCGCAGTAATATCGCAATCGGGGTTTTACGCAGTGACAACTCTTTAAGACTTGTGATATGAAACTTTCGATGCGACATATGCGATATTTCTTTAAGGAGTATTGTAATGGTCCAACGGGTCCGCAATACACATATCGCAATCGATGGATTTGGGGTGGTGATACATAATAAACTTTATAGTTTGCGATTATGCGATGGACGCGATATTCTATTGAGTTGTATTACAATGGTGCAGCGGGTCCACAATGGTATTGCAATCGCAGGTTTTCAATGTGACACATAATAAAGCCACCGATATAATATATTGTTGATATGTTAACTCTGATGCGTTGTGGACTTTTGTTAAAAGGTTTCCACAGTTTGTTTCTTAGATTGGGTTCTTAGCTCCTTCGATAACACTGTTTATGCTCCTCCGCTGATGTGTTCCTCTTTGCTTCTCGATGGCTTCTCCTCTTTGGCTTCTTGCTCCTATTGTTTCACGGATATGCTCTGCTTGGTTTCACATCATTATTTAGTATTAAGAATATTTCCATATTAACATCAATGACAATCTAGATCAACAATCTCCCCCTTTGTCATTTATGTCAATATTCTTCTTATCTCCCCCTTTGACATCAATGGCAAAGGAGTGCACAAGGACTCCTCCTATCGAACTGCTCCCCTTGTCAAGGTGCTCTTATTTTTGCTCAAGATAGAAGGATTGTTGTTCATATTCTGCTGTCTCCATAGTCAGTTTTAAGAGGTCTTCATAGTCTAAAACAAGAGAAAATGCCACTGAAATTGTCTTTCTCTCTATCTTTCTTCAAATCCAAGTTCCTCTGTATTTCTGTGCTTCTCCTTAAGTCACCGCCATTCAATATTTTAACATTATTGCATTCAGATGAAATGGTGAGAGATTGTGCCTCACTGTTGCTATTTTCCAAAGTGACTAGCATTAAACTGAGCTTATATTCGACTGTGCAACATTCTTCTTTCTATAGTATTTTTGATGAGCCATTTTTCCTTGTGTTTTAGTAAAAGTTTCTGCAATTTATTTCTACTAGCAGATTTTTATATCCAATCTATAACTATCTGTTGAATCCTTTTTGCTGATTGGAAGCTTTTTGCAATGCTTCAATTTTTTAGTTGCTGCCAACTTCTCTTGCTTCAAGCTCCATTCACAGATGTATCCGTTTGTTTGAAGGTTGCCTCTATTTGTGTCCATAATTTACTTGTTCTCACATCAAATTCTTGAGTCGAAACATTCAACTTCTGTAATAACAACAACATAGTTATTCGCCTCATTATATGGCCTTTTCTGCTGCTCCAATTTCTACTTAGAGATCAAGTGGAAAACATCTTTAACAACAGTCCATTGGATAGATAAGAGATCATGTTCTTTCAGTGGAGTGTTTCTGAGAAATTATCTATCAAATAATGATTGTTAATATAGCTCATCAAGGATTTCATAAGGACCCTTTCACGAATAGCTTCTGCAATAATGATCAAGAATCACAAGCTCCCCCTGATTGTATGCATGGTCTCTTTTAGTAGAATCCCATCATCAAACACTCGGAATATCAAGGATATCTTCATCAAGTCAACACCATGTGTTGTTAGCTGGAGAGTTTAGGAGATTTTCGGATTGTATTTGCTTTCTTCTCCATACTTGTGTAACTTTCTTCTCTGGCATGGCTCTAACTTGTGTAGGAGCCTAAATTAGGTTACAATCATGTGCCATATGACCAATGTTATGACACTTGAAGCATTCTATGTTGTTCATGAATAAGAATTCATGATTTCTTCCTGCAAAATTGCTTCTCGGAGATTGTCGGGGACCATAATGTCTATCTTTGTGATATGCCCTACAATCTTTTGCCATGTGTCCAAAGTTTGTACAAGAATAACAATAACCAAGAAATATACTTTGGTACCTGGGAGAAGAAGGTTTCCTTGTTGTACTTCTAAAGTCTTTCTGCCTTGAGATCCTTTGATTATAACCATTGCTTCTTGCATCCTTGACATCATCTACATTTCTTCTTGGAACGAGACTTCCTTCATTGTTGCCTTGACTCTTATCCTTGCCTTTGCTGGAACTGGGAGCATCAATATTTCTTTCCGGCTTCCTCACATCCTTGTTGTTTGAAGCACTATCATTCTTTCGTAAGGATTCTCCTTCATAACCAAGACATGATTTATCAAATGGGGATCTTTGACAGCTAAGCATGTCATCCAAGGCTTGGGAGCTCTTCAAAAATTTGTCCATCCCTTTAACCTTTTTCTAAGGGAGACAATCTCTTCTTCCAATCTTTCGTAATCATTATTCTTCTCAGCAAGATGTTTCTCAATCTCTTCCTTGATACAAGTTGCTTCATTTGATTCTATTTTAAGGAAGATGATATTTGACTTCATTTTGAAGATTTCTTCATTTTCCTTAGCTATATTGTTCTCCATTTCTTCCATGATCCTTGTAGCTTTACATGTTTCGGCCTTGAGAATGTTGAGGTCGGATTTTAGTTTGAATATCTCTTCATCCTTTGCTTTTAGTTGGCATATCATGGTGTTTTTCTCCCTTTCTACTTCATGAACCTGTCCTTCTATGTTTATCAATGCTTCCACTTTCTTCTCTGATCCTTGTCCTAGATTTCTTACTTCTTATAGTTGAGATTTAAGAGAGGAGACCTCTTCCTTGTATTGACCAATCTCTGCTTCAAGTTTGTTCAAGCTTTTATGCTTTTGTTCAAGGTGGCTTGACAATGTATCTTCCTATTTATTTGCCTTATCCAATTGATTTGTGATGGATATGACTTCTTCATGATGCTTTCTTTTGTTTTGATGAAATTACTCCTTAAGCTTGGCAAGCTCTTCATCTCTTTCTTGCACTTGAAGCTTGACAAGGTTAACTTCCTTCCTTGTTTGGTCTTGGTCACCAGCTAGTGATTTCTTCTTAAGTTCTTCGTTTTCCTTTTTCAAACTGATAATTTCTTTCATGACAGCCATAAGTTTAGTGAGGATGTCTTCTTCGAAATCTTTTTCATTCTCTTCATCTTCTAGATCTTCTTTGTCCTTGATGTCATCATTCTTATTTTCAGCTTCCATGATGGGTTCTGGATTTCCTTCTTGTTTTCCATCATCTTCTTGATTAGTGGTTATGGTCAATGCTCCTTTTGAGTGAAGGTCATGAAGTTTGTCCCATATACCCTTTACTGACAAACAATTTTCTAAATTGTCCTTTATAGAATCTGGTAACCCATTCAAGATTGCCTTCCTTAATTTTTTATTGTACTCCTTAGATTCTTCATCCATCATGTTATCAACAATAATTGATTTCCATATTTCAATGCCTTGAGTCTTTAAGAAGTTCCTCATTCTTGCTTCCCATATCAAAGTTTCCATTGAACCATTGAGCCTTTACAAATTGATTGATTTCAACTTCGGTGGTTAAGGGAGACACATCTTTAGGAGGATTGGAAACTTTCTTCCTTGGCTTTGCCATTTGTGTTCTAGTTGATCAACCTTCAAGCTATTAGGCTTTGAGTGAAGGTACTGGCTCTGATACTAATTGTTGGAAATACTGAGGGGGGGGTGAATCAATATTCCTTTTCAATTGTTACTTTTACTAGTTAAATCAATTATAATTAGAACACAAAATAAGCAATAGGAATAAATGCTTTTTTTAATATAATATTTATAATGAATTAAGTACAATATATAGGGCTCCAACCCTTCTAACCTGTTGCGAAGCACCAACTTTGTCTTTTATGAGGCTCCAACCTCTAGGGATCCAACCCTATCTTGTCAAGGCACCAACCTTGGATTTAGGAGCACCAACTCCAAGGACACCAACCCTTCCAATTCTGAGGCACCAGCCCCAAGGGCTCTGACCCTATCTTTGCTTTCTCAAGAAATGTTTTGATTATATTACACTGATCTCAAAATCTTCTTCACTGTGTTCTGTCAATCTACAGCTTCACTGCTACATCAATGATAACCTGTCTTCATATGAAGTTGTCTTCACAATTCTTCATATTGCCTAAACAGAGTCTATAGAGTTACCTCATGATGATTTCAAATATCCATCATGATCTCCAATAATGACTCTAAGATTTGTTGATGCTTAACAAGATATCTTTGATAAGTTATGCTAACCCTTAATGTCTGCACAAAAACAATTCTCTGTTTTTCAACCTTCTGTTCTTATTGTCGTGGTAACTGCTTCAGGAGTGGTTGTCACGGTATCATACTTCCAAGGAAAAAACTCATAAATACTTCAATGCTGGTGTTGTCTACTGCTTCCTTCAAACGATGACTGATGAAATATTACTTCGTTGGTTCGAGGTCATACAGATCTTCAAAATATGTTCTTCAGGTTGTGGTCTATACTTCTTCCATATATTAATTCATCACAAGTCCGAACTATATGAATGACCTTATGCGTAGTCAGTCTCAACTTTCTTCATTCTTCAACTCTTAATGCTCACGTTTCTCTTCTAATCGACCTTCAGCTTCCTTTCCTTTGTTTCTTCTTTTTCGCTCATCCTTTGGCTTCTTTGAGTTCACGAGTTGTGAATTGTTAGTTCCTTTCTGTATTCAGTACCCTAGATCGATGCTTTTAGTGAAAAGTTTTAGCTTGTATTTATTCGAGTTTCACTAATGACTGAGAGACACGTTTATTGGAGGGAGACCGACTTGTTTATTTACGGAGAAACCAGCGAGGCTATAACCATATTATAAAATAAGTCTAGCAGTCCCCACAAGTCATGTCACCGCTAATCGCAATTGCAACTTTCGGAGGTCTCTTACTACAATATATTGGAGAGGCCCTTTTTAATATTCATCCAAGGCCCACATGGAGGTCCCACATGCCACGTTATTAATCACAATCACAATTTTCTAAAATCCCGCAATCGCAAATTTTGGAGGTCTCTTACAAGCATGCTCATAACATAGCTGATTGCCCTATTGCTGACAGAGCGGATGCGATATAATATTAAACAATTGTTAATAAATCCGTCGGGTCCACAACCTTTATCGCAATTGGCGGTTTGGCCATGTCAATCCTTAAGACTTGCGATATGACTCCCGACAAGGAGGATGCATTATTACATAAAGGTGTATTCTAATGGAGCTGTCGGGTCCGCATTTTATATCGCAATCAGTGTTTTAACATTACATCCCTTTAAGTCTTGTGACATGAAAATTTTGATATGATGGATGTGATGTTTCTTTAGGGCGTGTTATAATGGAGTGATCAGGTCTGCACCTTATATCACAATCGAGGTTTTAATGTGACAATAGCTTTAAAAGGACTTGCGATTATGTGATAGATGCAATATTGTATAGGGTTGTTACCATAATCTGTTTCGGGTCCGTAGTGATATCGTAATCAAGGTTTTACGCAGTGACAACCCTTTAAGACTTGCGATATGAAACTTCTGATGCGACGGATGCGATATTTCTTTAAGGAGTATTGTAATGGTCCGGCGGGTCCGCAATACACATATCGCAATTGACGGATTTGGGGCGGTGATACATAATAAACTTTATAGTTTGTGATTATGCAATGGACGTGATATTCTATTGAGTTGTATTACAATGGTGCAGTGGGTCCGCAATGGTATCGCAATCGTAAGTTTTCAATGTGATACGTAATAAAGCCGTCAATATAATATTCTGCTGATATGTTAACTCCGATGCACTATGGAATTTTGTTAAAAGGTTTCCACATTTTGTTTCTTAGATTGGGTTCTTAGCTACTCCGATAACACTGTTTATGCTCCTCCATCGATGTGTTCCTCTTTGCTTCTCGATGGCTTCTCCTCTTTGGCTTCTTGCTCCTGTTGCTTCATGGATCTGCTCTGCTTGGCTTCACATCATTATTTAGTATCCAAAATATTGCCATATTGACATCAATGATAATATAGATCAACACCGTGATCCTCTTCGCGAGGTTCCACCCTCATCATCTTGATGTTTTGCGTAGGCTGTTACATCTTTTTCTCCTACATCTTAGCTATCAACACTGTGCAATCTTCTATCACATGATCAAATTGTCTACAATATTGACAAGATGGGTGCATAGGGTTCTGACAATTGCACACAAATTGTCCAACTTCGCCACAGTTATAACAAATAACTTGTCCATGACCTCTACTGACCCCTCCTCCTCTTCCTCTTCCTCAACCTTGAAATCCTCTGCACGCAGCGCCTGCACCCTGATCCTAAGGCTGATTTTATGTCTGCATTCGATAGGTAGGGGTCCTTTCCATCATCAGTTTGTAACTTCAATAGTTTTTCTCATCATGTTCAACTGATTTACAAAAAGTACAAAACAATTGTTGCAGTGTCTTAACAAACTTTTGCAAGAGATGACAATTATCAGTTGCGTGCTTCCCAACTATCTGGAAGATAGCGCACCATAATGGTACTCCCGCGCTTGGTCCTGTAGTGTTATCAGGTTTTAGAGGCACATGACCTCCTCCAATCAGGTAATTCTGAGAAACAACGCAGTGATCCCTATCATGTCCCTTGTCTTTGCATTTTATACACCAGACTTCAGCACGCACCTCTGGCTGAGCTTCCTTCCCTGTCTTCAAGATCTGCAACTCCATGTGCAGGCTTGCTAGCTGTGACTGAATCTATTGTACTCCAATGTTCGTATCCTGTAATGACGAGGCTTCCAACCTCATCGCGATATCCACAGACTCCGCTTGCATTCCTATCTTATATTGTGATAATGGTAATCTTAGGTGAGGCAACAACGAAGCAATGTACTAGTCTTTGTGTTGATCATCTGCAATGTTCATATTAGTCTGTCAGATCAGGCATTTTAGCCTCTGATCAAAATCCCATGAGGACTCATTTAGCTTTTGTTGTATCTCCTTAAACTTTGTTACCAACTGCGCCTGAGACTTAGGCTTCTTAAACTCACTGTTCAACGCTTGCTGAGTCTCTGCCAACGTCGCACCAGGTCTATCTTTACAAAATTTAATATACCAAGTCAGCGCCCTATCCTACATCACTGTGACTAGTGCGCTTTATTTATATTATCATCAGTAATCTGTTGCGTTGTCCACATAACATTTGCAACAAACTAGAATTGTTCGAGGTCTTCACTTCCTACCCCTTTAAAGATCGACATCTTCATTGTGTTCGCCATGTTGAATGGTTGATGCGGAGGTGGAGGTGGAGGTGTATACGGCGGAGGTGGAGGTGGAGTGGATGGGTGAGGTATCCTCGAGATATCCTGACTTACTATCTGTAGCGTGCTTCGCGATGTACTCATAACAGTTCCTTCGTCGTCGCTAGAAGAGGATCCTAACAACGAACTGTATTTAGAGCCTGATTCTCCGTTCCTTCTGAAGGGTTTTTCGCTTCGCGTAGTCCCAAACATCAAGGTAATGGCATAACCCATTTTCACACAACAACATCTTAATCCAAGTTTTCAAATATTTTAAATACTTACCTAGCGGTCCCTTGAAGAGTCTGTGCTCTGCTTCGCTATAGTTGATGGTCGTATCAATCGCGAGCTTAGTGACGAATCCTCCTACGATACGATCAATTGAGTGATCAACAACTTGCGTGATGTTATTTTCTGAAGCTTCTAGGCACTTCACTAACTCTGGAGTCCACACAATAGGGTTGTCATGCCTCCACGTACCCTAACTGTTTACTAATTTAGACAACCACTCATGCAATTCACAAGGGAAGAAATAGAAAAAGGCTTTGGTTTCATCTATGTACAGGTATCTATTCAACCATTATTCCTTGGATAATTGTGGGTTTTTGTTCTCCTGATTTTCAAATGCATGCAACTTCCGATCGAGCCACTTTTCGATTTCCTTCTTTGTAGGGAACCACTTATTCAACATCACACATTCCTCAGATAGATCCAGATCCCGGCAACGGAACCATTTGTTGGCTTGATGGGGCCTGACCTAGGTTCAACTTAACTGCGCCAACCAATAAAACCCTAACTACTGGCCCTTTCAACAACACCTCGCATAGCGTAGGCTGCAGTCTCACCCGAAGCAGTTTTGGGGGATGCTCGAACTAGGTTTCTGCATCCAGAGGCCTGTGTGATGGTCTCCTGATGTTCCTATAGCTTAGATCTATCTTCGCATAGTTCTAATCCTTTCAAATAGGTAACTACTGTGAATCTATCTAAATGACTTCCAAATCTTCGTGAAGGTATTTACTTGTATTTATCATGCATAAATATTACAAATCTACCAGTTTCGTGCAGTAAATAAGCATTAATTCACATAAAACATATCCTAGAGTGAAGATACATAAACTTTAGCAGAAGTAAATAACAAAGCACAGGTGCATCAGAATCGTCTCAAAACAATCTTTATTAAGTATGAAAGTTCAATTACAGACTTCTTATCCCTGTGCACTTAGCTGTAGGGGCCTGCGTACTCAGCCTGCAAACTTACCAAGGTATCCACGCACTTAGCTGCAGGAGCCTTCCCCTTTCGCTTAAGTACAAGAAACAAAATTTTCTTACCTTATCACCTTGTCCTTACAATGATTTTTCACTAATTGATTGATCCTTAGACTAGCTATGGCTCATCTATTTATAGCATCTGATTTACAATAACATGGTCCGCGAACCATGGGCGGGTCTCAAAACAACTCTATCACCTACCCCACTAAGGGACTAAAGCCCCTTTTGACTTCTTACTAGCTTCGCTCTCCGCTTCCATATTTCACGGAGACTTTACATTTGTTACAAAAAGAAACTACAAAATTCACTCAAAATTGATTCAATTGACCCTAGGGACCCCTTCCCAACAACCACAATGGACCCAACCAGTCTAACCGACTATCATAGTCTTACCTTCCACTGTGCTTACTCATGCGTTGAGCTTCATCTATCTCTTACATTACCTGTTGAGTACCACAAAACTATCCCCAAGCTCCATTAACTTTCCCCTTTCCCAACCAATTCCCAAGACAAAACATAAACGGAAAGATAAGAAACAATCAAGAAGAAAACCATGAAAATCAATAACAACACAACACTGCAAACAAAGTGGTATGTCCATACACTAGACATAAACAAAGCTGCAAATCAAGTGCAAACAAAGCACAAATAATCAAAATCACAAGACTCTCAACAAACACCATGACTCAATCCCCATGGTTCCCAGTGCTTCCAAAGGAAAATTCAACCTGAGCCTTCTTCAATATTTCATGGCAATTTATTTTCTAGATAATCCCTGCATCATACTGCCATAAACACATAACTGTCAGTGCATAAATAAACATAACAATACACCAGTTACCTTACCTTTTTGTGCTAAGCACACTGCCTTGTAACCGAACACATCCACGTCATCCCTTAGGGGACTCCAATTCCCTTGATAGATCCACCTATAACTCGATACTAGGTAATATAATTGTCAAGTACATTTCCATGAATATAGCACATTCCCACATAATGTTAGACGAAATCAAGATTAAGAAGAATTCTTGTATGCAAAGAACTCATTCGTTTGGAATTAGGGTTTCCAAACATATCCAAAGGAATTCTTACCCAAGGCCTTTCTTTTACCATTTACCTTGTTGCAATTGAGTCTTATTATGTGTTATCACATCATCCAATTGTTAGTTATATAAACAAATCAATTGTTACCTTGTCACGCTAATACCAAACATGTTTCATGCAACTATTTACACATGTCAACCACATGTTGCAAATATCAAGACAATCATATCTATCAATTTGAAATTAATATTTACCAAGACTAACAATCATGTCATTAGACACAATACTACAACTGTCACCTACTACACTCAAGTACATATCAACCGTCTCAACACATATGTGTTAATACGACCATCTTAAAACAAGTTCATTTCTTCAAACACATACTCGTATCATGCAATTAATAAAAAAATCAAACAAACTATAAACATACCATGTTAGATAAACCAACTAGACGGCATAATAGACACTAAACACTCAAATACCAACTAGACGACATAATCAAACAATGAAGCACCAAGTATACTACATAAAAAAATTCATACCTTGATGTATCTTAGGGGAGGCTATCTTGTATGCACAATCAATCTAGATTATCATGATACAACTTCACAACATATCAACTCAAACATAAATAAGGTCATGATATCCATAACAATAACTAGCTAACATGTTCATATCATAAACTCATAAACAATTTTCGTTCATGCATAACAATCACATATGCAAAGTTAGTCTAGACTAGTACAACACAATATCACATCATATTAACTCATACCTAAATGTCATAACCCTAACCATTTGCATAGATCAATCTAACTTAGTATGATACATATAACATCAAGATCTTAATGTAATAACCCTAATGATCAAGTTACTAGCATATAAAAACAACAACATATAACCTAATCATCAAGCTAACTATTGTATAACAACAAAGTTAACCTATAACATACTCATCAACAACATATAACAGAATCATCAAGTTATCTAACATAAAACAACAATAGCAATGCATAGAACCATATGTTACTATCATTCATGATTATCCTACACATGTCTATATGACCACACTAATCAACTAGCATCTATCATGTATGTAACCATAACATCAATAAAATGAAAGACATACACATAGCCATAATGCTTATAACAATCCATTAACTAACATACCTACATGCCAAATATACAATACCTGTATGACGATCTTCTCTTGCCTCGAGGTCCAATGCTGCAACTTCACTTTAATGATTCACATCTTCTTCTCTACCTCATTCAACACATTAGCATCATAACATACCAATATCATCATGATGACCTAATTGCATACAATGACCTTATGCACAACAACCTTCACCATGAAAATGCATGATTAGCAACATATAGACACCGACATGCATAAAAAATACATATACAACCATACACTCATGATGACACATCCCATGACAATACCATCAACCTTCACATGGCGACATCACTACAACCATGATCAACACCATGCAAACGCAATAAGCACATTGACTACAAGCATAAGCAACACATATGCAACCAACATGAATGCATGACCAACACACTGCCCATCCAATCCGAGGGGTGAACTATGCTCTAATACCACTCTGTAACACCCTCTTCCCACAACTACCAAAGTAACCGATCAACCAGGGTAAACATATGACGAGAGGCTACTATGATATGATTCAACCTACTAGTGTTGGAAATAATACTGAGAGGGGGGGTGAATCAGTATTATCAAATCAATATAACTTTTTCATTTCCATACACTGATTCATATACACTACTTCAGTTAAGGGAACCCGCGTGTACACGCAACTGTGTTTAATGCAACTAGCATATATCTAGTAAACTTATGATTCAGTTAATCCATTATATATTGATCTTTAATCAATGCATCAGAACTTCATTAACCATATAAACAGTAAACATGTGCAGTAAAACACAACAGATCATCACACATAAGAAACACACATGAACACCATAATATAAGGTGGAAACCCAATGCAGGACAAAAACCACATGCTACGGTTTTCTTTAAGATAAGAAAAACCTGTTTACAATCTTGTATTGGCGCAGATTCATACCAGCACGCAGGCACCCACCTGCAGAAGGCTACAACCTTCTCTCGTTCTCTAGCTACCACTAGAAGGGAGCTACAACCCCCTAGCTCTTGTATTAGTCAATCCATTTACTAGTACGTAGGCGCCGACCTACTGAAGGCTCCAACCTTCACTCATTTTCCAGCTGCTACTAGAAGGGAGCTCCAACCCCCTGGTTCTTGTACTGGCCAATATGTTTACCAGTACGTAGGCGCCGAACTACAGAAGGCTACGACCTTCTCTCTTCCTCTAGGGACCACGTTTCATAAATTTTCAGACTGGATACGCCTGGATCACAACACCATAATATGAAGGCCATGTTTCATCCAATTTTCATATTGGACCCATCAATAACGTTGAAGCACAAAATCAATCACAACCATCAACTACCCCTGCATCATCAATCTCTAAATCACCCAATACTGAATCATTGAAGCCTGTCACCAAAACACAGTCACCAGAACACAGAGCAGAACCAAAAACTCTGCAACAACAACCAGATCCAACTGCAACATCAAATATCATACTTCATACTGTATATGCGACTCTTATGAGCCGAACTTGCTTGTATACGCGCTTTTACCAAAGCGAACCCGCGTACAGATCTACAAATATTTACTCATAACTTTGTAGCTACCCCAGACATTAGACATACCCAGTTCATAACATTTATACAATAAATATGTGTCAGTAAATTAGATCTAGACTATCCATGATCAAACCACATAATACATTCCAAGCCTTAAGATCCCGATATATCATCCATCATCATCCACATAGGTGCATCCTTGGTTCAGATCAAACAATGCATCACAAACCCATAACCAGCCTACTGGATCTCACACTTCATCAGATATTCAATACTTGCACAACTTGCACACCTTGGCCTAATGATCTTCTCCTCCTTATATAGGTTTAGGCCTCTCTCAATACCATGGTCCAAAACCACGTAGAACTAATACCTTGGACCCAATACCTGGGGTCAATACCTCAAACCAAATACCATGGACCAAATGCCACGGACCAAATACCATGGACCAAAACTTAGTTTTCCAACATGTACGCGCCTTTCCTTCCGTGAAAGTGCATGTATACGCGATACGCTCCTTTTGGTCTGCTAACTCGCGTGTATACACGCCTTTGTCACGTTGAACCTGCGTATACCTTTCTCTGATCATTAATTCTTTGCTATTGACCTGCTGCACTATGATCTTCCATCTGAGTGAGTTGCCATCAAGGATAACACCAGTATCATACCTGTATCATAATGCCAACAATCTCCCCCTTTGGACTTGATGGCAACAACCACACCAAGTCACTCTCCCCCTTTGACATCAAGGGCAAAGGGCGGACCAATACATTCTCTCCCTTTGACATACATTATGATGTCCATACTCCCCCTGAGTACATGTTGAGTTCTCTGATCGAACTCCCCCTTTTGTACATGCCAAGATGTACCAATCCGTCCATGCTCTCCCTGAGCACATGCAAAGTCTGCAAAAACATTTTTCAAAAGAATAACATGACTCTACAACTCAACTAAGTGAGTATGACCTTTCTATTACCAATGACTAATACATACATCAATCTCCCAACCAAGTGGGGATACACCATTTTGAATCATCCACCCAACCAAGTGGGGATATACCAAATGTTTATACATGACTCAAATAGACATTATTACATCATTCATCCCATGCATAGTGAGGTAAATTACATCATATGACTCATGGGTCTTTAACAGATATACATGACATTTTAACAAAGACCAAATACCTAAACAAGACCATGATAGTCATCAACAACTATCATACACCATATAATCTGCACCATAAGCCTCTCTCAGCAACATCAGCAACCTGTAACCTGCAATACCATTCTCTTGACCAACCACCAGTAAGTAGCAAGATGTATCATTTAGCCTCATAAGCATTATCACCAAAGCCTTCTAACCATAATGCCAACAATCATCATACAAAGCATATGCTCCCCCTGAACCTGTGCCAACCAACATATACCATGACCGAACCATATCAGACTTCCTGTTCTACTACTTTTTCTTCAGAGCTCCATATACGTGACTATGCAGCCTCCAACTTGCGTATATACACGACTTGCCTTTATGAAACTTGCGTATGAGATTTAGAACACTAAGGTTCCACACTTTCAGCTCCCTCTGAGTCTGTCATGTCTGTATACTCTGCTATGCCACATCTTTTTGACTGTACTTCCTTCTTCTTCCATATCTTCAATTGTGATGATGTTTTCTCTTTTTGGTATGGTGCCCAAAATCTTCTCCTGCATTCCTTTGCTATATGCCCAAGCTTGTTACATGCATAACATCTCATATGTTTCATATTTCTTCTGTAGCAATCAACAACTTTGTGACCAAACATATTGCAAGTAAAACAATATCCCTTAAAGTACCTGGAACGTGATGATCTTTCTGTGTGATGGTCTTGAACCATTCTACTTTTGCATCTAGCTGCAACATGTCCAAGATTATGACATACATAACATTCAACATTACTCATCGAAGGAAATAACCGTCTATCACTTCCATAGTTAGGAGCAAAAGATTTTCTTTGAAGAATTTATTTCCTTGGTTGTTGATGGGGTTGACCTCTTATCTCCTTGTTGAGCATTTCAGGTTTTGCATTAGAATTCCTTGCCTCACCCTATGAGCTAGATTCACCTTCAACAAATTCATGAAAACCGAGACCAGTTTTGATAGCAGGGGATCTTTGACTACTAAGAATATGATCCAAAATCTTAGTACTGTCTTGAAATCGTAACAATTTATCCTTTTCTTCTAATTTACCTTTCAAGATATTTACCTCAACCTGATATTGCTCTTCCTTTTCCGAATGTTGCTTCTTCAAGATTTCTGCAGCCTTTCTTCCTTCTTCCACTTGTTGCCTTAGTTTGAGAATCTCATTTTCTTGTTCTTCATTCTGCTTCTGCATCATTTTATGTACTCTGAAGGCACACTCTTTCAAGCTGATAATTTCTTCTTTGAGGGCATTCTCCTTTTTGTTAAATAGATCTTGTTGATCTATGATTTTATCTGATGCTTCATTTGCTTGCTCTTCTTGAGGTGATTTGAAATTTGAATCCTTGCCTCCATTTGACGGCCAATTATCTCTCCTGTTGTCCCCGTTCCTTTGAGCCATGTTCTTCTTCTGACGGGCTTTCTTTCCCATTGTTCTACAGATCTCAAGCGATCAAGCTTCTACCAAAGGACCTTGCTCTGATACCAATTGTTGGAAATAATACTGGGGGGGGGGGTGAATTAGTATTATCAAATCAATATAACTTTTTCATTTCCATACTCTGATTCATATACGCTACTTCAGTTAAGGGAACTTGCGTGTACACGCAACTGTGTTTAATGTAACTAGCGTATATCCAGTAAAATTATGATTCAGTTAATCCATTATATGTTGATCTTTAATCAGTGCATCAGAACTTCATTAACCATATAAACAGTAAACGGGTGCAGTAAAACACAACAGATCATCACACATAAGAAACACACATGAACACCATGATATAAGGTGGAAACCCAATGCGGGACAAAAACCACCTGTTGATGTTTTCTTTAAGATAAGAAAAACCTATTTACAATCTTGTACTAGCGCAAACTCATACTAGCACGTAGGCACCCACCTGTAGAAGGCTACAACCTTCTCTCGTTCTCCAGCTACCACTGGAAGGGAGCTACAACCCCCTAGCTCTTGTACTACCTGATTCGTTTACTAGTACGTAGGCGCCAGCCTACTGAAGGCTCCAACCTTCACTCGTTTTCCAGCTGCTACTAGAAGGGAGCTACAACCCCCTAGCTCTTGTACTAGCCAATATGTTTACCAGTACGTAGGCACCGACCTACAGAAGGCTACGACCTTCTCTCTTCCTCCAGGGACCACGTTTCATAAATTTTCAGACTGGATACACCTGGATCACAACACCATAATATGAAGGCCACGTTTCATCCAATTTTCATACTAGACCCATCAACAACATTGAAGCACAAAATCAATCACAACCATCAACTACCCCTGCATCATCAATCTCTGAATCACCCAACACTGAATCACTAAAACCTATCACCAAAACACAGTCACCAGAACACAGAGCAGAACCCAGAACTCTGCAACAACAACCAGATCCAACTGCAACATCAAATATCATACTTCATACTGTATACGCGACTCTAATGAGTCGAACCTGCGTGTATATGCGCTTTTACCAAAGCGAACCCGCGTACAGATCTGCAAATATTTACTCATAACTTTGCAGCTACCCCAGACATCAGACATACCCAGTTCATAACATTTATACAATAAATATGCGTCAGTAAATTAGATCTAGACTATCCATGATCAAACCACATAATACATTCCAAGCCTTAAGATCCCGATACATCATCCATCATCATCCACATAGGTGCATCCTTGGTTCAGATCAAGCAATGCGTCACAAACCCATAACCAGCCTACTGGATCTCACACTTCATCAGATATTCAATACTTGCACAACTTGCACACCTTGCACACCTTGGCCTAATGATCTTCTCCTCCTTATATAGGTTTAGGCCTCTCTCAATACTATGGTCCAAAACCACGTAGAACTAATACCTTGGACCCAATACCTGAGGTCAATACCTCAGACCAAATACCATGGACCAATACCATAGACCAAATACCACAGACCAAAACTTAGTTTTCCAACATGTATGCGCCTTTCCTTCTGTGAAAGTGCGTGTATACGCGATATGCTCCTTTTGGTCTGCTAACCCGCGTGTATACACGCCTTTGTCACGCTGAAAGTGCGTGTATACGCGATATGCTCCTTTTGGTCTGCTAACCCGCGTGTATACACGCCTTTGTCACGCTGAACCTGCGTATACCTCTCTCTAATCATTAATTCTTTGCTATTGACCTGCTGCACTATGATCTGCCATCTGAGTGAGTTGCCATCAAGGAAAACACCAGTATCATACCTGTATCATAATGCCAACACCTAGGTGACCTTAAGGAAGTGGAATTGATGGAAACACATCAAACATACCTTCCACATCAGCAAAAACACTCCCAGGAGCCATCCCAACCACTCAAGTATCATGCCCTTGGATCCCACTGAGTTTTTAAGCTATTAAACCTCTAGACGCTCTCATGCTATAGGCCTGCCAGCATCGAGGAGGCTCTGGACTCTCTCATGACAAGGCATGCCAACGTCCAGGGACTATTTTAATTAGTGTCGTGCCAACGTCCAGGGACTCTTTTAATTAGTGTTGTGCCAACGTCCCTGGCACTTGAGTCACTTTTTCAGGGCTAGAGCCCAATTCACTGCCCAAAATTGAATGACACCTTCAGAACAGTGAGATAATAGGGAATCAATGATGCAAATGTAAATACTTGAACACGCCCTTAACTAGACCCCTACTAGCCATAACAGACATTTCGTCAAACATATCACGAATATGTAATCCACAGGTGTAAACAATAGATTTAAGCATAGGGATCTCATACTTATTTGAAAATTGCTAAGAACCATTGTTCCCTCATATCATTTGTTGCATTATCATTTATTAGGTCATAGATACATTGTCCATTCATTTACAAGTAAAAACATGATGAGAGCCATACATATCCACTGTCATAAAACACATACATAACCAGCATAATAGCAACAGAAATACCAATGAAATCACAACCATATGATCCACATATAAATTAGTATAATACTCATAGAAATACAATGAGAAATAACCTCTCATTAATGATGCAAAATCTAAACTCGGGATGGGACTACCACGTTCCACTCGACCATAGAATGGCTGAGCCAAATCTCTCCTCAGCCATTCACCCCTGTGCCATATTCCAAGCATGAATGTGGGACTCAAACCAAAAGAACCAACCAGGGCATCCCGAGGCTAAACCACCTTACTCTCATTAATAGAAACCAGGCTTTATGTAATCCATCCCAGATCAAAAGGCCAACATAATAAACATGTAATAATAGACTTTACCATGATCTCCACCCGATCACTACGCTAAACAAGCATGGATGCCACCATATTTCTCCACCTACACCGTGAGGAATTTTCCTGTCTCCTAGTCTCTCACGCTTTACCATAATCCACATCGGATCATTAGGCCCTAAACTGAGACCCACTCTCCAAGCTTTACTACATATCCCAACCTGAGATTACTAGGCCCAACATACAACAATCTACCTCTTGGCTTTACCGTATATCCTGCCATTCACCAACAAGGATTCCTAGGCCCACCGAGGCAACACAATCCTCGCTTTACTGCAACCCACAGTCTGGCTTAGGGCTTATTAGGATAGTGGCTTTACCATGATCCACTGTCCGGTTCAGGGACCACTAGGCCATGTGCTCTATCATTCAGACATCCACCTCAATCAGCTTCGAATCCATCCGACAATCCAACTCAACCAAAACATGAGAACCCCATCACACCATGGCTATCTGGGAATGGCAAGGTTAGGATGAAAACACTGTTACACTTGGCAAGACCCATGCCAAAACAACAAAAGAACCACATGCAAATACCATGCATGCCAAATTTATCAAGGAAAACACACATGCAAATCGATACTTGTAAAGAATCATACTGCAGCTACTTGATCTTGCCTTTCCCTACTTGATCTTTTCTTCCTCTTACCTTCTTTGACTTTCTTGATCCGATGCGAAACCCGAGCAAAAGCTTAACACTGACCATCAAAAGCCTTTTTATTAATGAGGCCTCTATTTTCTTCATTTTCCATTATTTTCCCTCATTTTCCTCCTCACATGCAACCTGTGACCTTTCACCTTCCTTTTCTCCTAATTTCCATTATTTTCACAAATAAATGTGCCAAAATGCCATTTTGCCTTTCCAAAGCCTTTGCCAATTTCCTTAGCCATAATAACCGAAATGGACACCCACTAGGATGTTTTTGCCCACCATTCAGCTTGAAATACATGTCCCATTAACAATGGTCTTATATTTTTTTTACATGAATTTTTAACCAGGGCTGTTACAGAAGGAGAGAGAGCGAGTTGGAGGGGGTGAGAGAGGGAGGTTAGAAAAAATGCATAGAGAGAGAAAGTTTGAGAGGGAGAGGGAGTGACAATGGAGAGATGGAGAGACACTGAGGGAGAGAGGAGAGTGGGAGGGAAGAGAGAGAGAGAGAGAGATAGATAGATATGGGGAGAGAGTGTGTATGTTTTTCGGGTGAGAAAGAGAGACAAAGGTGGAGAGATGAGGGGAGATAGAGATATAAATGGAGGGGGGAGAGAGGGAAGAAGAGAGAGGGAGGGAGGAAGAGAGATATATATGGAGAGAGAAGAGGAAGAGAGAGAGAGAGAAAGGGAAGAAGGAGAGAGGGAGAGGAAGAGGGAGAGATAGTTAGATAGATAGATATGGAGAGAAAGAGAGTGCATGTTTGCGGGATGATATAGAGAGATAAAGAAGGAGAGACAGAGGGAGATAGAGATATAGATGGAGGGGGTGAGAGGGAAGAAGAGAGAGACAAAGAGAGGGAGGGAGGAAGAGAGATATATATGGAGAGAGAAAGAGAGAGCGTGACATGTGTTTAGGGGGGTGAGATAGAGAGACAAATAAGGAGAGATGGAGGGAGGTATATATATAGATGGCAGGGGGAGAGAGGGAAGAAGAGAGAGATAGAGAGAGGGAGGGAGAGGTGGAGAGAGGGAGGGAGATAGACAAAAATATGGAAGGTGGAGAGTCAGGGAATAAGAAAGAGACACATAAAGACAAATATATACATATGCATAGAAATTCAAGAATATTTTGGTTTTTCACTAAAATAGATGTATTGTTTAGTGTAGTTGTTGATTTCTAATCCTATTTGATTGATTGCACTAGATGCATATATTTCAGTGTAGATGTCGATTCCTAATCCTATTTTATAACTGGCACTAGATGCATTGATTTCAGCGTAGATGTTGATTTCTACTCCTATTTGACTGCTTACATTGGATGCATTGATTTATGTGTAGATATAGATTTATAATCCTATTTGATCGTTTGCGATAGATGCATTGATTTCAGTATAAATGTTGATTTCTAATCCTATTTGATCGTTTGCACTAGATGCATTAATTTCAATGTAGATGTTGATTTATGATTTGATGCAACTAGATGTATGATATACATTAATTTCAAAGTAATTAGATTAATAGTGTGCATTGATTTCAATGTAAGCACATAAAAATTATTAATGATGTGCATTGACTTCTGTGTTACAGTAATTCAACCATAAATACAATACTTGAATTTTCATCCTAAATAAAATGTTCACTTACCTGAAATGCTTGCTTCCTGAAACTGTAAACTATTTGTAATTGGCTTCTTTCTTATTATTCCCATTTTCCATCATTCAACATTGTTAATCACTTTGCATTCAAACGAGGTAATAGAAAACAACTACCATTGAAAATTATTTGGGGTTTAACACTCCATAAGTCACAATGATTGACTTTGGAGAAAGCTACTATTAATATTGGAGAGCAAGAGAGACAAGGTATGATATTTACTACAGTAGCTCGAGTTAAATATTTGAATGGTCTATGATTTCAACTGCCCTTTTCATATGATCAATATGAAAAGATGGCAAAACTAATAGGTGTGACAATAAGAACAATAGAATAAAATAGTTTGAGATTGATCATAATGAAGATTGTTTGTAATTGACTACATTCTTATTATTCACATTTTATATCATTCAACATTTTGCATTGTCACTTTGCATTCAAAAATTTTATTTCATCATTTTTCATCATTCAAGTTGCTAACAGTCTCTCTCATCTCATCAAACTAAGGTAACTAAACAAATTTAAAATTAAATTGACCAAATTAATCTTAGACATATTTAGCATATTTAAAATGATCAAAATAATTAGATGTTCAACAAATTTTGTATGGCCACACATTTCTGAAACCAACCTAGATCCATCTTAACCCCGGATCTATCAAGCACCGAGAGGGATCAAATCTCTCAAGGTGCAAACCTTTCCTCAAGTTTTGCATTCAAGAAAGAGGTTTTCACCTTGAGAGTTTTGATCCCTCTCAGCGCTTGATAGATCTAGGGTTAAGATGGATCTAAACTAGTTATTATCTCTTATCAATGTTACCTAGTTGATATGCATGTTTTCTTTTGTCGTTGATATTTTGCTTATCATTTTATTACATGACATCATGTTTACATTTATCCTAGTTAATTTTTCTTTTATATGGCATTAAAGGAATGCATTTTGATTTTGGGAGACTAAATGACTTTCATTTTAAGAGAGATGATAGATTATGACATTATTTATATGCATTTTAAGTATGTGAGCATCATGAGTTAGAGGGAAAATTGTCTGTAGGTATTGTGTTTAACTCATGACTCCAAATAAATTGCATGGAATTGATGGAGACGCTATTATCAACTTGAATGATGGGTTCCTCCAACTTTGCAAGTGTTTGAACGGTGGAGAAGTTAACATAAATTTTTTTAGGGAATCAAGGAAGATATCTTTTGGAGAGTTAATGAGTATGTAACATTATGTTTTAAGACATGTTGTTATTGAAGATGGAGATTGAAAATGTAATGCATGACTTGCAAGGAATGTTTAGGGAACAAATCACATAATATTAATTTCAAATGTAAAAGAAAGAAATTTGATTATATTAACGCTAGTGTAGTTCCATCTTAATACTTGATCTATTAATAGTTTAGAGAGATAAAAAATCTTAAGATTTAAACCATTCTTAAATTGCAAAAGATTGAGAAAATATTTACACCTCAAAAAATTTAATCTCTTTTCATGTGATGCTCGATATTTTCAAAACTAAAATAAATCTAGGCTTGTTTTATGTATATATGTTTTTTTGAAATATTTTATATTTAGATTAACCTTCATCTATTTTAATCCTTGCTCTATTAAAAATCAAAAAATCAATTTTTTTAAGATTTTGTTTATTAAACAAAATATTTAAAAAGATATTTGCGTCTTGATAAAATTGATCTTTCTAAATATTTAATAATTCCCAACAATTATATATATGTAATATTTGATAATAATAAAAAATTTAATATTAAATATTTTATAATGTATACCGTAGGACCATGATGAACATAGGGTGTAAAATGTGCCCCTCAATATAAAATCACTATGAGTGAAAACTTATTAATAATACTTTACAAATTTGTTTATTGAAAATAGGAAAATTTAATAAAATAGCCTTCCATAGGTCTTAATAGAAAGACCACAATAATTTGATTTGAGTTTATTGCATAGGCAAAATTGAGATGCGAGTGTAAACTTAAAATGGTTAGATTTGAGTTTATTAAATAGGAAAAGCATCGGTGCAATTGGAGGTACATGTAACTTGTTTCCTTCTCAATAATCAATCAAGATATATCGATATTAAAAAGGAATGGTTATTTTTAATTAAATTTATTAAATAAATCAAATTTGATTTTCACTTATACGAGAGAGCTTAAGGATATTTTTTTGAACAATTTTTTAATGTGGGGTTTAGGTTTTCATAGAGTTGTTATAGCTCGGTTATTTTTAATATTTATAAAATAGTTATATATAATGTAATAATAGTATTCTTTTGTTTTGATTAGAATTTTTTTAATTGAGCCAAAAGGCTTATTTTACAGTATAGTATGAGGAATGTGTCTATTCCTTAAGCGTTTAAGAGATGGAGCATCATGCACAAAAGATGGAGCCCGTTCCTTTATTGACCATTTGGGCCATTTGGAAATGGAGAAATGGCAGGCTCTTTGAAGCAAAAGTAGAGCCCTACAATTCAGTGGTTACTTCTGTCATTGCTCTATACAACGCTCTGGACATGTCCGGACAAATCAGGAACTGTAAAAAGAAAAAAAATACAGCAATAGACTATAGGCACGGGAGCGTTAGAAGTCATCCGGCACCAATGTCCATGGATTCACCATGTGCATTTTTCGATGGAGCTGCTCAACAGGGGAGGAGCGCATGCGGTGTTTTCATCAAGATAACAGATGATCAGTCTTTTGGAATCCATTGGAATGCAGGACAGGGAACAAATAACAGAGCTGAGGCGGTGGCATTAGCAGGGCTCCTTTCCTTTTTTTCTTTCTTGGACCTTCCGAAATTACATATCTTTGGAGACTCAAAGTTAATAACTAATCATGTTATGTCAAAACATAACATCGAAAACATTCATATTGCTGGATAGATGGATAGAATTGCAGCTTTATGGAACAACAAGAAGAGCTATACTATTTCACACATTGCCAGATCCAATAACAGGGAGGCTGATGCATTATCCAAAATGGGCCTTACTTCTCCCCAAGGCGTATGGAGGATGCAGATTAATTCGGCAAACAACTGCTTCCAGATCCAGGACTTTTGTCTTCCTGACTTTTAACTCTCATCATGTTTTGTTTTCATGGTATGGTTTTGTTTTTCATGGCACGTATTTAACTTATGCTAGGCCTATACATTGACACAATACATAGCAAAGGTATGAATATTATATCTCTGTTGGCATGGAAAACAATTTTGTTTTAGATATCTAATGAACATATATTTCCTATCTCCATCAAAAAACTATGTATATATACAGACCATACATCATAAATTCCGCCATATTTATAGTATGTGGAGAAATCCTCACAGCTGTACATGTATAGGCATCTTGCTGATATACTCAATATCAATATATAGCTTTTTTTCGTACTGAAAAGTTGGTCAGTACATGTGTTCTAAATAGAAAAATAATGCCTGTGATAAAAAAATGAATATGTTGTAAAGTAATTAGAAGTAAAAAAATATGTGTTAGTAAGATGTTTAAACTTTATACTTTTCAAAAAATTCAGATAAACTATTTAAGATCTATGTTAACTAATATGGATTGATAAAATGTCTATTTTTACATGTTATGTAAAATATTTTAATGTTAATTATATATATCATGAAAAAATAAGTTTTTATAGTTAAAATATTTATTTGGTCTTATATATATTCTATATAGCATTAAAAATACAATTTAATATTTTGTACTTTAGAAAAATTTGCATCAGGAAAAATTTAATCCATATAAACTTTTATTAGATCCCTACTTAAAATAGATTTATATTCTCACCACAACTGAAAATTATTTTCCTCAAACACCTTCAACTGGACAAATGATCCGGATATAGAGTAATAATGCTTTTAACTCGTAACGCAAAAGGGTAATGCAGCTGTATATTCTGACTCTGGATTCGGAATAATATGTTTCAGAGTCTGATAGAAATAGTGCTTCAGGAACAATACGTTTCCTCTGTTGTGTTGTCACAGAGAATAGATGAGTTCATTCTTCTCCGAATATAAAGATTGTCGCAATTGCCTGCAACGCTACTTGTTAATTATCCCACATTCATGATGCTGTTTGAAACAGACGAGGGGGCGACTATAAATTAGCGGGGCTTTTAGATTAAAAGCCACGGAGCCGTGTGGTCAACGCAGAGCGAACTATTCTTTCGCCTTTTACTAAAGAATACTGTGTGTTGTTCGAATATACTCAGCGCTGATGCCACCTGGAAAGACCAGTAGGAAATTTCTGTTCGAATATACTCAGCGCTGATGCCACCTGGAAAGACCAGCGGGAAATTTCTTTTTCAGGTGGCATCAGCCCTCAGTATATTCAAACAGCATCAGCCCTCAGTATATTCAAACAGCACGGGAATATGGATTTGGAGAAAGGCCTGGCGAGCGATTCTGAACAATATAATTCACTTTGCAAGCTTTGCTTTGACGTAGGAATTCACGGAGCCGTGTGGTCAACACAAAGCGAACTATTCTTTCGCCTTTTACTAAAGACAATCAGCGGCATACGCCAATTTTTGGAAGCCTACGACTATTTTCGGGCGCGGGGCTCACAAGTCAATTCTAATAATCTAGGTTAGTGTCCTCAGCTTTTCGAATCAAATATATTATTTATCATGTGTTAGGCAAATCTCTCTTTAACATTGGAGACATGAAAGATTGAACCAAGTGAATTGGGTGTTATAAATTTCCCTCTCATTGACGTCCCGGTTCTGGAATCTCCTTTCCCTCAGCCCCTTAGAGCAAGCCAGGCTGGTCAACCATCCAAATGACCTTCCTTGTTTCATATAACATTCGGGGCTTAGGAGCGGCCCCCAAATTCTTGGCTCTGAAAGCGACATTCCTATCGGCTAGTCCTCATATCATTTTTGTTCAGGAGACCATGCATTCCAGCTCGACTGCCCTGGCCTTCTTCAGAAGAATGTTCCCCTCTTGGCATATGGCTGCCATCAGCGCTGACGGCCTGTCGGGTGGCCTCGTATCTCTATGGAACCCTCTCACGGTCAAAGCCAAAGCATATAAGTGTCAAGCTGGCATTCTTATCTCGGCGACCATTCGTGGAAGGCCCCACCCAATCAACTTGCTCAATGTATATGCGCCATATAGGAACAGACTTCCCTTCTGGGATTCTCTTCTTCTCTCAGGTATCCTTGATATTAACTCTCTGATCATTGCAGGTGATTTTAACTTCACGCTCAGCTCACAAGAATGCTGGGGTCAATGCTCTTCCACGGACAATCTGGCTGTCAAAATGCGTGGAGAGCTCCTAAAAAGAGACTTGGTTGACGTCACACCGGTTCCCTTGACCCCCACATGGGACAACGGCAGGCTGGGTCACGCCTTCATTGCAAAGCGAATTGACCGCTTTTTGCTGTCGTCTGCCATCATTGAAGAATGGGGGATGCCCATTGCCAAAACAGGAGACGCCAACACATCTGATCATAAGCCCATCTTTCTGGTTTGGGTCAGCGAACAACAAAGAATGGGCTACTCTTTCAAGTTTAACTCTGTACATCTACAGGACGAATCCTTTGTGGCCTTCGTCAATTCCAGCTGGGGACATATCAATCTATTAGAAGAGGCTCCCTTCCTCACTTTTCGTGAAAAAATCAACAAGCTTAGGGAGGGCATTAAGTCTTGGCAGATCAAGAAGAAGCAATCGGACTCTCGGGAACTAAGCAACGTCATCCAAGAAATTAGTATGATCTCGTCTACCATCCACCAACATGGCCTCTCTTTCGACAAAAAGGTTCTCCTTTGGTCTCTGGAAAAAAGGAAACAAGCTCTGCTCCTAAAAGAGGAGGCATCCTGGAGGCTGAAAAGTCGAGCTCTTTGGCTCAAACAGGGCGACAGGAACACAAAGTTTTTCCACAACTTTGCCAGTGCTCGCAGAACAAGGAACTCAATATGGAGTATGGATGATAACAGCGGCAATCCCCTCTCCTCTCAGGCTGATATCTCCGCTGCGGCCACCTCCTTCTTCATCGCCCAATACAAGCGTCAACAAAATGACATCTATGATATGATGTGGGCAGTCAATCACCTTCCGACAATGTTTGACGACGACGCTAATGAAGTCTTCCTTAGGCCTATTACTGACGGGGAACTTTCCAGCATTATAAAAGGCTTCAAAAAAGATAAGAGCCCGGGGCCCGATGGAATTCCGGCAGAATTCTACTCTCATTTTTATGATCTTCTCAAAAATGATCTCCTCAATATGGTCAATGCCACTTGCCAGTCTGGGAGTATCAACAGCGCTCTATCGGCCACCTTTATTGCATTAATCCCAAAAAAAGACAAATCCTCCTCCTTCGGGGATTACAGGCCCATTGCCTTATGCAATGCTCTTTACAAGATTATCTCCAAGCTTATTGCTGAGCGCATGAAAAAAACCCTCAGCCTCTTTATCACTCAACAGCAACATGCTTTTCTCAAAGACAGGCTTATTCTCGACGCTGTCGCCCTTGCACAAGAAGGCCTTTTCTCCATCTCCTCCAGGAACATTGATGCGGCCGCCCTCAAAATTGATCTCACAAAGGCTTTTGACTGCGTTAGTTGGAGCTTCCTCAGAGTTCTCCTCGCAAAAATTGGTCTCTCGCCGCGTGCATGCAGCTGGATTATGGCATGCGTTGAATCTGTTCATTACTCTGTCATTATAAACGGAATCCCATCGACTTTCTTCCAGGCCGAAAGAGGGCTCCGACAGGGATGCCCACTGTCCCCTCTCCTCTTCATTCTGGTAATGAACTCTCTTAGTTCGCATATCAACCTTGCTGTCGGCCAAGGAAGATGTAAGCCTGTTAAGATCTGTAAGGATATCTCACTCTCTCACAACTTTTTTGTTGATGACATTCTAATCTTTGCAATGCTATGTAAGTCTTCTTGGGCCTGTTTATATGTCATCTTTCAGAAGTTCCAAGCAGCTACGGGCCTCATGATCAATAATGAGAAATCCAAGCTATACCACAATAATTCCAATTTACCCACTGCTCTATGGATAGCGGGCCGTTTCGGCATCAACCTCGCTCTCCTTTCAGATGGCCTTACATATCTCGGATATCGCCTCAAAGTCAAAAACAACAAGTTCAACGATTGGTTGTGGCTCATTGACAGGTTCTATAACAAAGTCTCTAAATGGGAACTGAGGCTTTTATCCCTTGCTGGCAGATTCGTTCTCGTTCAAGCGGTTCTCTCCCAACTCGCTGTTTATTGGGGACATCTTTTCGTCCTCCCAGCCAAGGCCATCAAAATCATGCAGTCAATTGCCGCAAATTTCCTATGGGGCGGCCATTCTTATCAATCTAAGATACATCTTGCAAGAATGGATATCATCACAATCTCCAAGAAGCATGGGGGTTGGGGTCTGTTAAATATGAGGCGATTTGGCAACGCGCTCATTTGCAAGTCCATGCACAGGGGTTTTTACGGGAACAGCCCATGGTCCGCTCTAATCAAACAGAAGTATTTAAAAGGCCGAAACTTGGAACACTGGCTCAGAAGATCATCCTTGGGGATCCGTCACGGCTCTCCCATCTGGTGCAGCTTCCGCAAGAATCAACGGTTCTTCATGAGCAATCTTAAATGGATTTTTTTTACAGGTTCATCAGTCTATATAGCACTTGACCCTACCTTATATGACTTAGAATCACAGATCCCCCCGGCTCTCCTCACCTTCTTTCACTCTAGGGGTATTTTCACCTGGTCCAATCTCATTGATTCTTGGTCCTCTCTCGAGCCCATCTGGAAAACAGACCTTCAACTTCATATCCCTCCTCCCCTCCGTCCCCTTTGGTCCTCCGCCACCCTCTCTTTTTCTCGCCGGAACATCCTTCAACTTGGAACCAAGGACGAACTTATCTGGTCCCCGGACTCTACCATCCACCCCATCACTGTCCGTCGACTATACTCCGCTCTTTCATCTCACATCCCACCATCCCCTTCCCTCTTTCCTCTCAAATTTTGGAAAGCTTCATGCCCTCTAAAATCCATCCTTTTTGGCTGGCTCCTTTTCTACAACAGAAACCTTGCCTGGGACGTTCTTCAAGCAAAAGGGTGGCACGGTCCGAGTCGATGCAATCTTTGCCTTTCTGAGCAGGAAACGAACATCCACATGTTCTTTCACTGCGCGGTTTCGTCTGCTATCTGGAATGAGCTGTCCTCTTTCTATGGTTTTCCCATCCTTCCTTTCTCCACGGTCCAGGAAGCTTTTCTCTGGTGGTCCTCTCAACGACCATCATGGCACGCCTTATTCCTACTATCTGTCTGGCATATTTGGAAATGGCGGTGCAGCCGACTCTTTCAGGATTCCCATCTTCCGCTGGATTCTATCATCTCTCTGATCACAGGATCCTCGCCTCCTGTCTAAGGTCTTTTCATCTGGTGCTGGTCGCTTTTTGTTCATGCTTAACTTCCATGTATATCAGCATCTGGCAATTCATCTGGCAGTTCATCTCTGCCCCTGTTTTATGCACATATCGGCTATTTGTTATTATAGGTTCTCAATTTGTTGACCTTTCGTTCGTATGTTTCTCTGAACAAAATCTTCTCTTATTTTGGCTTCTCGATGGAAGCTCCTTCTGAACAATCGTCTCGATCGACTGTCATTTTCGAACAAGGTCCTTTTGGTTCTCATTCGCCATTGTATTGAACAGAAGTATTATATGAACTCAATATAATCTATACTGATTTTTCCTCTGAAAAAAAAAAAGAAGATAATGTACCATTGACCTCAGTGTTAGCCTTGGGAAATTTTAATACGGAATTCATTTTTAAATTTATCAGTGCTTATAAAAAATATTAGTTATTGTAAAATTTGGTGATGTAACATTGACCTCAGTGTTCATACGAGCTTTTTCCCTCAGTGTTAGCCTTGGGAAATTTTAATACGGAATTCATTTTTAAATTTATCAGTGCTTATAAAAAATATTAGTTATTGTAAAATTTGGTGATGTAACATTGACCTCAGTGTTCATACGAGCTTTTTCTTTAAGCTTGGGAAATTTTAATATGGAATTTATTTAAAGTTCATATTTATTTTTAAATTTAGCAGTGCCTTTAAAAAATAAAAATGTTCAAATCTCAAAATTTAGTGATTTGAAAGAAATAATTTTGTCCCGAGTGAATTGCTTTTACGAAAAATAGAAATTGAGATATTTTTTTGGGAAAAAAACACGACAAATAATATTCAAATCTCAAAATTTAGTGGATGGAAAGAAATAATTTTGTTGAAAGAAATAATTTTGTCCCGAGTGAATTGCTTTTAGAAAAAATTAGAGATTGAGATATTTTTTTTGGAAAAAAACACCAAAAATTACCTTAATAAAATTCATTCCTATTTAATATAGATACAATGTCTTGTGCCCTCTTTCAAAACAGATAACTTATATGAAATTAGAATATCTATCCACTTATTAAAGTCTACCTAGAAGTTGTTTAAAAGTTGTAGTTGGATTTTGCCACTCCTTTGAATTAGACTATTATACAAAGCAAACCATTTTCATGTTTTTTTGGTATACAAAAGAAACCATCTATGTATTATGTTTCATTCATAGACGATTTATTTTGAAAAAGATGATTATATTTCCTACGAAAGAAATTTAAATTTTTTAGCAAATTCAAAAAAATTTAAGACTCTTAGCACTAACGAATAATGGAGAGAGTTACGTGGGAAAGATTTTGAGTAATTCTTTTAATAGTGTGGAATATCATGGTAAAATATTTTAATAAAATAGATTCGTAAACATGATAGATAGGAATATGCACTGTGATATACGCACAGAACATAAATATTGAGCAAAGACAATCAATACTACCTATTATTTGACATGTATATATATTTAATTCAAAATATATAAATAATAGTTTTTTCTTTCAGAAGTTAATCTCATTTATCAGTAAAAAAATTACATTTGCAGTGGCTTGATATAAGCCTTTGGTATACCACTTGGAAAACTATGGAAAACTAGAGCATTGGCAAGATATCATGTTTTTATTCTTTAGATAGTTTTGAAGAAGAGTATAGAAAAAATTGATTGCATAACAAAACCATAGCATGAGCAAACTTAGAGGCCTTATATGCATATACTCTCTTGTGGTAGTAAATGGATTGAACTCAAAAAACAAATAAGCCAAAGGTATATAATGCATGTAAAAGATTTAATGGAATTTGAGGGGTCCAACGCAATAAAGGTGGCTTTCGCTTGATTAGCCTTTCCTGGGCTTGCTTCTAGAGCAAGATGGGCTTCAATTCTCTCCAAACGGTGGCCTAATTCTTGTAGTTGCAACTACATGTTGTGCAACACAAAAAATTCATCTTTTGTGTCATTCCACTCAAGCAAAACTTTACCCAACATAGACTTCATCTTCTAGTATAATTCGACATTGCATAGGTATTGGTTTTGATACCCTCAAGTATGGCCATTGTCAAGAACCCAATCAACATTTTTTGCAATAATCTCAGAACGAGAGTGACAACAACATTCTTGTACAATTTCCTCCTTAGCTTCCTGTAGTTCATGTTAGATATATGATAAAGTCTACTTTCAAAACTGGCGTGCCAAGGGTTCAACACAATATCTATCCCTTGAACCATTCGAAGCTCCACGACCACCATAACCCCTCCGACATTGAGCCCTTTGCCTTATCACGGCTGAGACTAGAAGTAGGAATGACAACTACGAAAACCAAATAGAGGGATAAGATTCTCATAGACCAAGCCTTGAAGGGGATAAGGGCTAATGAACTAAGATATGCTTGTGATTTTTCCTATCCAAAATCCATGATTATAACTAGGGAACTAGGTCAACAACCAAGAAGAAACAACAACTATGAACTACATAGAAATCCATTAAGGAATGCAAGATTGAGGGAATGCCTGTACTACGTGCTTGATGTTGCACGTGCATGTATCTCCTTCATTGGTACTTGGCATGATTCATGTGTTCATCCGTTCGTGAATAAGTCTTCTAGCATGCACTCCTTGTTCATCTTGTTGTTGTCGCATCATGTCTCATCCATGTACCTATATCATCAATCAATTATGACGAGACACCATCAAATCCAGAAATCTCTTAGTCTACCATGATGCATCATCTTTCGTTTTCGGGTGCAGGTGACTGGGAGAGGACAAGGCTATGAAACTGCGCAGAGCACATTTCTGGTCGGGATGCGGGCTCTGGGGCACTGTCAAGGAAAATTGTGCATAGGTCACTAGGAGGTTGAGATGAGTAGTCTAGAACAACAGTGACCATCTATGAGATCTGGCTTGGGTGGAGGGAAGAACTGCGCAAATTTTCTAGGGAGGTAGTGTAGGAAACAGGGAGGACACTGGTAGTGAAAACTGCATAGATTCTCCAAGGAGACTGGCTGAATTGCATGAAATGTCTGTGCAGTTTCCAGGCTGAGCGGGGTGTCGGGTAGCGGGAGGACAGTGCTAGAAAGCTGCACAGTTTTCAGGAGCAGCAGGCTGACTAACAAGGGAACTGGCTGATAGAACTGCGCAAATTTCGGGGACAGTGCAGTGACAGGTGGAGGGTTCCTATCCTTCATGTTTGTGCAATTTCTTTAGTCAGCAGAGGCGGGCATGCTGGCAACTTCTGCGCAATTTTTTGGAGTGAAGCCCGAGGTCAATGCCCGGTCAAACTCTCTGGTTTACTAGCGGGAAGCTTGATAGATTTGTTTGCGGGCAACCTAAATTGAGATGGCTTGCTGAGCAACTTCTGTGCTGTTCTGGGTGACAACCAGCTAGGTTAACTGCGCAGTGAAAACTGCCTGGGAGGTAGCCTCAAGCTCTGTGCCATTCTGGGCAACAGTACACGATCACTTAGAGCTGAGACTGCGCAGTGCAGCTCAGTAGAGGTCTGATTGGTGGAGGGTGGTCTGGTCGACAATACTTTGGAAAAATGACTAAGTGTGTGAACGAGTGAACTCATGCATGCATGACCTTGCGAACACACACTCAACATGAATCGATGACAAGACACCTCGAACCATCAAGACAACATACGCTTAATGTGACTGACTGAAGGGTGCAAGCGACAAGCGCGACACTTGAGATAGATTGTTGAACGACCGCGACGACACTTGCGTGACATTGCATACAACTTCATGTGTGAGTGCACCAGATGCTTTCATAGAGAATACAAATTGTACACACGAAGGCAGACCTTGAACATAGCCAGAACATGACTGCAAGCATGACATTACAACCAACATGCCAAAAGATGACCAGTGAATAGTTAAGCGAGGAGGGTGCAAAGACTAGACATGAGCTCATGGGATGATCCTGAGTGTTTGCAAACATCAAGGAAAAAACCAAGGAAGGCTCCGCAATTGGATGCAGGCAAAAATTTTGAAGGGTGTTGCAACCACTACAACACTTGGCAACACACTAGTTGAATACCAACTTCTCTATTTTGGTTCATTCACAACACTGGGCCTTGGTCCATTAGGGAGTATTAAATCATTGTGCGGGTTACTTCAGCTTCTTCACTTACGCCATGGACAGACATGGTTCACCTTTTCCAACTCAGTCAAGCACAACAACAAGTTTTAGCTTGATCACAGTGTTTCGAAATCCAAGGAAGGGTAGTTTGGATCGCGAGCTTAAAATTTTCAGAGTATAAAGTTTTCATCTCTGGTGTTTCTCCACTACCAACAGGCCTAGACAGTACCTCGACGGAGTCACGCAGGAACACACACATTTCTCCACTACTAGCGAGACTGGTCAGTACCCCGGTGGATTTACATGCTTCACCTCTCTGTGCAGGAAGCCTTTCTCTTCTTTCACCTTTGTGTTTTTGAAAGAGGAATGTGCATATGCACTTATTTATTTTTGGGGCGGAAGAGGTATCCCGAATTATTGAGAGCAGAAGAGGTCGTTCCTTTAGAGAAGCATGTAAGACCTCTGATATCGGTTTGCTTGTTTAGATTTCCCCCTTCACCATTTCTACTAGTTGGATGAGCTTGAACACACAAAGCATAAGACTGAGTATAGGCATGGGGTTTCCCGGGGTGGACACAGGTTCATGGTTGGACCAGAGCTTCCCTTGAAGACGACTCATATTTTCCGTCAAGACTTCATCGACCGAACGTTACAACCAAGCACAGGAAGACAAATAGATGACTGACCAAGTGTTGTAGTGTCACAAGACTCCTTGGATCTTAGCCACATACTCATTCAAAAGCCAGAACTCAGTAGAGGGAAGCACTTATTGGAAAAACCAAAAATAGCATGATATTAAGCAAACAAAACAAAGCAAAGCAAAAATAGCAAAGTAAAGCGAAAATACAACAAGCAAGCAAAGCGAGCAAGCAAACAAACCAAACCAAGTCAGCAAGCAAACAAACATGCAAACCAGAAAGCAAAGACAAGCAAGAAAGCAAACACTACTCCTACTCCTACGCTAAACAGTCAGGGTTACGTGAAATGAAATTTCTAGTGAAGCCACCATAGGCATACTTGACCTGCAACCACAAAGATACAAGCGATTAAAACAGATAAAAAATAGTGTGCAACAAAAAATACAAAAACTTGAAAAACTTGCACATGAGAGAGAAGGTCTCGCCTGTGGGTAGAAAGATGTGTCACAACCACCCAACACACATGCTTACCTCTTTGGTGACTACCGTTTTTCAACAAACCTCGAAAGCCTCTTGCGAGTGTGTGTTCTTCTGCACCAAGTTTCTTAGTGAGTGTGAGGAAGGACTGAAGCTTGTTACCTGCAACACGACTTGCCAAGTAACACTGTTCCAACCATTCAACGATTGGATCATAAAATTTGTGATGGTCTTTTTGAAAGACTCATGATCTTTGAAAAGATGGATTCCTTATTCGAGTGAGGGGATCATGATGGGAATCTGGTACGGATAGACATATCCGATCATTCTTTTCGGTCATGTCAAGAGAGTGAGGACCTGCTATAGCCATCAACACAGGCTGAAGTGCCTCACATGTTTAACAGAAGTCTGAGGAGAAAGATGTTCCATGGTGAAGATCACAGTGCGTGAAGTGACTGCCATTGGATGTACTGTTGGGAAAATGATAAATTGCATGACAACCACCCAAGATAGAAGAAAGATTATACCATTTGGTCGAGATGCCAGATTCCCAGTTCGACACGAAAAAATATAGTTTTTGAACAATCTTGTGAACAATCTAAATGATGGAACCAAGTTCACTGTGCACTAGATATGATAGAACACCCACCTGCAATTGGTGCAAAATTGCATGAGCATCATGGTCATCACAGAAATGTAGAAAGGTGTAAGCACTGTGAATGTGTGAAGCCAGTTGGGGTGTGGTGAAATGAGAGGAACCTGATTCTCATGATAGCTTGTGCACTCGTACTCACATAGGGAGATTGTTGGTGTGATAAGCAGGCATATTTGACATGCAATATTTGCAAGAAGACCAAGGAGCTGATCACGAGAGAGAATATCTGATAAGTATGATTTCGGACAAAGATAGTCTTTGAGATGATCAACTCCATAGTTCCATGATTGCATGAGAGACGAACACTCCCAACCTGAATTGGATGTAAGAGAAGTGCATGAAGACGTACATGTTGTAACATACTCGTGGATTCAGTCATTAATGAAATTTTGAAATTTTGAAATATCACATCCGGTATAGTAAATATTTTTTACACGGGGATCCACGTCGAGTGTAACCATGCAGATAAATGGATTGTGTGTGAAAACCAGATTTGATTCGATTCAAGGCACATACCAGAGTCACGAGGTCCTGACATAACCACCAACGGATGTTGAAGTGCCTCGACTCCCTGACATGTCTCGAAACTTTCCAGTAATAAAAAATGGCATTTTGAGATGTGAACCAGATCATGCATGGCTTGAGGATGGTTGTTGTTGCTGATTTCAAAACTGCTCTTAGGATGACAACCATCTTTGTCACATGATTTATCAAATTTTCCAGCTTCAGTAAGCTGACTTGACGATTTGTCTTCATGCAACACACAAGATTATGATGAGTGAGAAGATTCATGTGCGTTGAGACTGTTTTCATCATGGACAACCTCACTTCCTGGTATCGATCGAGGAGATAACTCATCAGATGAAGAAACAAGAGAATAGAGAGTATCACCGCCGCATGTAGACGCACTGCGAATGGTAGGACACATGGGCAAGTGATGTGCAAAGGAAGTTTCGATATGGACGTCTTCTTTGACCAGTGCACATTCTAGATCTGAGTTAGAGTGTACATGAGAGAACAACATATCACATGATGTGCTTGGGCGTTCATCACAACATACGGAAGCATGGGAGTGATGACAACCCAAGACTAGAGGTTGATCGAAAGAATTAATTGTGCATGATGTTTCACCAAGATTAGCGGGTTGAGAATCATTCAAGAATGGAAGCTCATTGTCTTGATGTGAACCATTTTGAAACATAGAAGAGGAATTGATTGTATCTTCACCTTCCTGCTCCTACGCCTATGTAATGAGACTGCCTTGCACATGAACACAATTTGAGCTAGTAGCTTGAGAATCAAGAGAATGCACACATCTAGCTTGTGAATTAGATTGATCAAGCGAGTCACGGCTTGCAGATGATGGATGATGGCAGAGATGTAGATTAGACTCGAGCCTTGGGGTTATGAACGATGATGTCCTCTTGCGAAATGGAGGAATGAGTCTTCATCATAGGCTTACTGAGCCATTCTGGAATTTCCTCCATTGGAGTAGGAGACGGTTGAGAAGATGGGTTGGGAACATGATGCGCATATATCTCAGCTTTTGACCACTGCAAGGGGGTACCTACTGTGCATATTTCTTAGCTCTGCGACCACTGTGAGGGGGCACCCATTTTGAGACAGGAAAGGGAGGAGGACAAGGAACAAATGGGGTTTTGGGATCCTCCTCTACAAACTGAGGGGCCTCATGATCCACAAGAGTCAAGGGAGAAGGGAAATCAAGAGGTTCATCATGTCGGGAAACATGAACCAAGCGTTTCAACTCTTGGCTCATGAAGTCAAGGTCCAAACTATTCAGGATTATGCTGATAGAGGTGAAGGAAGCGGGTAGCAAAGTCCTCAACTGATTTGCCAAGCTTCATTATTAAACGAGACATTCTTTCATAGACATCTTGGTGGTTACACTTATCGAAGGCTTGATGGAGCTCCTTGAGGAGAGTAAGAAGGGAATGGACGGAAGCATGTGGCAGGGTATGACACCACCGATTAACACAACCTTCAAGGGTAAGGAAGAAAAGTACGCAAACAAGATCTTCACTATCAATTTCATGAGATTCGTAGAAATGAAGAAAATCAGAAATGTACTTGGTTACAGACGTTCTGTCCTCACCATCAAACTTTAACAAGGATAAGTGATTGAGAAGCTCATCGGGGATTGATAGTTGATTAAGGGAGAAATGAGATAAACACCCCGGGAGCACGAATTGTGTATGATCCATTTGGTAAGATATTCAAACCAGATGTAACGAGCTCAGCTTGTCATATGGCCTTCCTTTTAGCGCCAAAAATGTTGATAGTGCTGGACCCACCAACATTAAGGGGATCTCCCTGATATCAAGTCCCAACTATACCTCACACTGTTTGGTGTAGGAGTCCCATATGGTACGATGGACCAATATCCATTATCTTAAAGATATGCCTTAGCTCTTGCTTGTCAGCACATGAGAGTGGTATACTTAGTATTCAAACAATGAGGTTTGTGTGCCTGGTGAGTGTTTAGTGTTTCTTGTGTCAAAGTTATTTCACTGCAGAGGGAGAGGGTGAAAGTGAGTCTCGGGTTGAGAGGGAATAGTCCCAACTCTGCTAGAGACACACAACACAACAAGACATGCGTAGTTTCCGGCGGAATAGTCCACATGGATGCGCCAGTCACAAACACAAAGTGAACAGGTAGCATGTATAACACCCAGCGGAATAGTCCACTTGAGTGCGACAGACGTTATAAAAAGTTTACAAGAATGAATCTGTCGATTGTCCGGCGGAATATTCCACATGGGTGAGACAACATTAACAACTGGTACAACACATTTCCAACAGAATATGCACTAAAAAAACCAAAATAGTTCAACTGTCTTAATACAGGTTAAAGCAACATGCATTACAAGTGTCCAAAGAATAGTCTTACAAACGAATACAATACATGTGTGAAAACATGTTGGCCTGTTAACAAGATTCTAAATTAAGCGAAAGTTCCAAGACACAGTCGTACACCATTACATCACTAACCCTGACAGCGGGGTGTTGGAGGCACTGCTCGCTCCTCAAAGAAAACACTACAAACTCTCAAGGTTATGTGGGAGGAGCCAAGGTGAAAAGTCTTTTGCATGTACAAATGAGGGGTAGGGTGAAACTGACCCTTGTGTCTATTCGACTTCCCTCATGACTGTTTGACTTACATGACTCTTCAACTTTACATGTGGGTCTCTTGGACTTCCATGTTACATTACATTGATTACAACAGTATGGCCCACAATAGTGATGTGGTCGAGATGACTCATGACATGACTCGACATGACAGTGCTGGTATATTCATGCTGATGGTGGTGTTCATGTCGAGCTACAGTGCTGCTGAGTGATGAGTGTGCTTTTGGTGTATCATAGCTTCACCTCCTCATAACAAGGTGTGCGGAGTATTCAATGGTCTTGGTGTTCACTTGATGTTTCACATGCATGTATCTCCTTCGTTGGTACTTGACATGCTTCATGTGTTCATCCGTTCGCGAACAAATCTTTTAGCATGCGCTCCTTGTTCATCCCGTTCGTCGTCACATCATGTCTCATCCATGTACCTATATTTGCAATCATTCATGACGAGATGACATCAAATCCAAAAATATCCTAGTCTACCATGATGCATCATCTTTCGTTTTTGGGTGCAGGTGACTGGGAGAGAGGACAAGGCTCTGAAACTACGCAAAGAACATTTCAGGTTGGGATGTGGGCTCTGAGTCATTATCAAGGAAAATTGTACAGAGGTCACTTGGAGGTTGATATGACCAGTCTAGAACAACAGTGACCATCTTCAGGATCTAGCTTGGGTGGAGGGAAGAACTGTACAAATTTTCCAGGGAGGTAGTGCAGGCAGCAGGGAGGACACTGGCAGTGAAAACTGTGCAGATTCTCTGGGGAGGTTGGCAGCGGGAGCTTGTTGGCCCAAACTGCACAAAATTGGGAGGCTGGCTTGCAGGACATGTCCATCTAGTTTTCAGGCTAAGCAGGGTGTCGGGTAGTGGGAGGACAATCCAAGAAAACTGCACAGTTTTAGGTGGGAGCAGCAAGCTGGTTGACAAGGGGACTGGCTAAAAGAACTGCGTAAATTTCGGGGACAATGTAGTGACAAGCGGCGGGTTCCTGTCCTTCATGTTTGCACAATTTCCTCAGTCAGCGGAGGCAAGCATGTTGGCAGCTTCTGCACAATTTTTTGGAATGAAGCCCAGGGTCACTGCCTGGTCAAACTCTCTAGTTGACCAATGGGAAGCTTGATAGATTTTCTTGCGGGAAGCATAGATTGAGATGGATTGCTGAGAAACTTCTGCGTTGTTCTGGGTGACATTCAGCCAGGACGATTCCAAGATTGCACTGTGCAGACTGCCTGGGAGGCAGCCTCAAGCTCTGCGCATTTCTGGGCAGCAGCACACTATCAATGAGGGCTGAGACTACGCAGTGCAGCTCAGTGGAGGTCCGGCTGGTGGAGGGTGGTCTGGTCGACAATACTTTGGGAAAATGACCAAGTGTGTGAATGCGTGAACTCATGTATGCATGACGTTGCGAATGCACACTCAACATGACTCGACGATAAGACACCTCGAACCATCAAAGCAACATACGCTCGGTGTCACTGACCGACGGGTGCGAGTGACAAGCGCAACACTTGAGATAGATCGTTGAACGAATGCGATGAAACTTGCGCGACATTGCATACAACTTCATGTGTGAGTGAGACAAACGCTTACATAGTGAATACAACTTGTACACACAAAGATGGACTTTGAACATAGCCAGAACATGACTGCAAGCATGACATTGCAACCAACATTATAAAAGATGATTTGTGAATGTTCAAGTGAGGAGGATGCAAAGACTCGACATGAGCTCATGGGATGAGCCCGAGTGTTTGCAAACATCAAGGAAAAAACCAAGGAAGGCTCCATAATTGGATGCAAGCCAAAATTTTGGAGGGTATTGCATCCGCTACAACAAAAGCATATGAAATAACTACATCACATATAGGAAAACAAAAGAAATCTTTGTATTGATATAAATGGAGTGAGTTACAACCACAAATAGGTGTTGATCTTGTAGAAAAGCTCCTCCAAGTTGTTGACTTGTCCTTTGTTTGTCACAAAGTGTACCTCCAATCACCCTAAATGCATGAAAGGATAACTCTCACAACAACAACGTAAGGGTAGAATCACTCTCCAAAATCCAACCCCTTGCATATGGAAGGTTGTAAAAATATAGAGGAGTGAGGTAAGTTGGGAGTTCTTATCATTTTACCAATCTTGGGATTGAGATCCACTCTTGATGGGAGGATGCAATCTAAGGATAAGGGATGGAAATTCCTAAGTAGGATAGGATAGGATTCGTGAGTTTTATCTAAGGTAAATGGTTACAATAGATCCTTGAATATTTTGGAAAAGGAGGCTTCAGGATTCTCTCTCTTTTTCCCGAATTTCTAGAACCAGCGCAGGTGCAAGGAGAGAAACCTGTAGGTGATCAGCGCAAGCCACAGTGGAGCAACCTGTAGGTGAACGTTGTCTAGCAAGAGGCCAAGGTGCGTTGGTCCTAAAACTGGCTCAGATTATGCAGTTCAAAGAAGAAACTGTGCGAAATGAAAGAGTCGTGCATAGGGATTTGTGCAATGACGATGTAAAGGGGGAATAAAATGTGAATAATCCCATTAGGAGGTTGATTGATCAAGTGTGACAAAATAGCCTATAACACTTCTAATTGTTGTCATCTAGCTTCCAAACCATCACAATAGGTTGTTGAATGGTTCTTTTGTATGTGTATTGCTACTGCTAATGACTCTAGCTCTTCTAGCACTTTAGGAGCTACCAAAACTTTTTTACATCAATGGATCCTTTGGTTTTAATCTATAGCCAGTGTAGTTGATAGTTCCATTTTAATACCAATTTCAATAAATTTAACTTGTGAAACCCAATAGATTTGAAAGAAACGATGATACTATGATTCATACAAACCGTAGTCCATTTCACATGCACAAGGGAGGATATGATTACGATCTTAAGGCTTATAAGAGACATAACATTGTTTTATAAGTGTCGTGAATATATCCATTTTTTAATACAAACAGGTTTGAAATGTGCCCTTGGTGCGGTTAAAACACATTCCATATAGAGTGTGCCCATGATGCTTATGTTGCTACTATTGTGTTCACCTCCCATTCTCAGCTAGTGCTACCAAAAGTGTCTTTATTTTGTGTTCAAGATATCTCAATGACACCCTAATGGTTACCAAAACAAGGTTATGGGTGACATGCCACAACATTTTTAAGTATTTGGTCAAATACAAAAAAATACTTAGGCTAAAACTAGATCAAAATTCTAGTGTCTCTAATCCCCGCCAAATTCTACCCCCATGTTGTACTTGACACATGGTATCTAAAAATGTGATGATCTATGGTGTTAGATTTTGTGGGCATTAGACTCAATGCATGCGCACACACACCAAATCTAGTAATAGTCTCAAATTAACTTTAACTCAACTAAATAACTAAAACACACTGGTGTTCCTAATGAGAAACAAATTAACACAATGAAACTTATAAAACCAATAATTAGATCGTACATAGTAAACACAAAATCTCAACCCCAAAAAATATTTCTTATTAGTCCTTCAACAAGAATCTAGGGCTCCCATGTTAGGGAAAATTCACACACACACGCACACCAAATCTGGTAATAGTCTCAAATTAACTTTAACCTAGCTAATTAACTAAGACACACTGATGTGCCTAACTAGAAACATATTTGGCACAATGAAACTTATAAAACCGACAATTAGATCATGCATAGTAAACACAAAATTTCAGCCCCAAAACATATTTCTTACTATTCCTTCAACAAAAATCTAGGGTTTCCATGCAAGGGAAAATGACCCTTTTATAATGCTCAGTAAAATGAAAATCATAAGGGAAACTTACACAGAAAAACCCTTGTTTTGACCCATACAAAATTACTCAAATAAATAACAGTTGAAGGGGAACCCGTCACTTGACCCCCTAGAGATTATGGTTGCCCAAAAACTCAAATGTTGAATTGGAATTTTCCCCAAGACAAGCTTAGCCTCCTTGGAGTTCTCTTGATCCTATCTCCTTTCTCATGGCTTCTCTGCCAATTGTATGGTCTGCGCACTTGTCAAATTGACCCAAGGAAATAAATCGACTGCCACCACAAATCAACCCCTTATCTGAATCCTTTTCCAGCTCGATGTCCCTTGAATTTATTTGGAAATATCTCCCAACAATTCCTAAATCTTCTTCAGTCAACTAGATCCTCTCACCCTCCTTGGGCACTCTCAAGCCTCACAAGTCATCTTGGACCTCCATAAGCCCTCTCGACCTACTCAAAATTCTCCTCCACAAGATGCCCTCTTATTGTCTACCTTCCAAAGGCCCTCTCGACGCTCAAAGGTCTAAGGCCTACTCGACCTTCTCCTCCACAAGATGATCTCTTTAAGATTACCTTCCACAAACCCTCTCAACCCTCAAAGGTTTAAGGCATATTCAACCTACTCTTGGTAGATCTTGGAGGAACATCACGCTTCTCCTCTAGATCTAAAGCTTATGTCCTTATTGTTGGTGTTGTTTTTCATACTCAAACTTAGGAGGCTCTTACCCTTGATCCTCTACCCATGCTTGCTTGCTCAACCTTCTCAACCCTATTCAACCCATTCAACCCTCTCAACACTCTCAGACCTTCTTGGCCCTTCCAACCCTCTCGACCCTCCTAGCTAAGTCACATATATGAGTTCTACTCAACCCTTCCACATATATGAGGCCTACTTAGACATCCACAAATCTGAGGGCTACCACAGGCCCTCTTGTCCCTCCACAAATCTGAGGTCTACTTGTTGACCACCACAAGCCCTCTTAGCCCAACTTAGCCCTTGTCGACTTTGTCGACACTATGCAGCTCTCCACAAGCCCTCTTGACCCTCTTGAATCTCTTTCCAAGTACCAAAATGAATAACTTACCATTGTACTTATAATTTTCCAAGGTGTGTAATGCAATGGGTCATCAGAATACCATGGGTAATATCATGGGTCTTGTTGGAGAATGTAACTAGTTTCAGTCTTCATAATTTGTACCATTATGTATTTATGTAAAAAGGAAAAGAAAAGAAAAAGAAAAATTATTATTATTTTTCAAGAAAAGCATGTTCTTTATGCCTCTAGGTTTCGAGTAAAAAAGGTCCTATTTTGGACCTATTGTAAAAGAAAAAGAAAATTTTAAACCTAATTTTGGGACAGAAACCCTTCTAGGTGCCAAGTCGTCCTTGCCCCAATGGACATGTATATTCTCACCCCTTTGAACTATATAAATAGAGGGAAGATGGAGCTCATTTAGACACACAAACTTGGATGATTTTAGTATGAAATATCGCAAAAAGGATAGAGATGATGAGGAGGGTCGGAGTATGAGAGATACCTTGTTGTTGATCTCTTGTTGATGGATATATTGGGAAAAAGGAAGGTTTGGCTTGGAGTCTAGAAATGTAAGTTTTCTATGGTCATAGGTCTTGGATATCTCATTTGATTTGATTCTATAAGAAGATCATTTTTTTGGGTTTTCCCCTCAGAGGGGTTTTCCCTGGCTTGGAGCCTATTTCTTGTGTTCTTTTGTTTATGTTATCTTTATGTTTACGTTTTGGGAATTGTTTGATGAAGAAAAACATAACTAAATAAATAAGAAGCCAACAAATTTCACAAACAATTATCAAAGGAAGGAAAATATAATTTAATTGTAGAGCCTCTCGATTTTCCAACATGGTTTCAGAGCTATGATTATGTAAAAGGTTCATTTAATACCACATTATTGTTGGCATCCTCGAAGAATATCTATAGCAAAATTCTTTGTGGTGACCCTAGAAGACCCGATCCTGTGGACTTTGTGAACATGCATCTCAAAAGCTCATGTGATGGTGGTGGCAACTTCTTATATCATTTGTGGCTTGTTTTAAAACCCGAGGCTCATTCTCTGTGGTTCTATGGGATTGGCTTGGAATATTTTTGAGGCTCACATACTTTGTGATGATATGATGGCATTTTTGTGCATCATATGATTCATGATGTTCATACACATGGCTCGCTAGCTAATATATGACAAAACAATGGGTCATATTAACTTTCTTGTTACTGGTGGATTAAAATGAGTACGCTCTCATTTAATGAGATAATGGTAGTGAATTCACTAACATACAATGGCATATTATGGCGACTTGGATATAACTTTTATCTCTGAAGATGCAAGTCATTTGTTGAAAAATTGTCCAAGGAGTGTTGACTCGTATATATTTCCAACTATATTTCTAAAGGCTCACATTCTATGGTATGTTATACCCTATGGCACGTGGAATTTATACGTCAGCTTACATGACTCTGTATTCGATCAAGTATCCGATCAAAATTCATTACAGTGGGTGTATACAGTCCTATGAGGCCCATGACTGCTTATTTGGTTTGCTACGTGCTATGGTCCGCTACACAGTGGCATCATATGGATTCACTCTGTGTGGCCTTATGTTAATACACAGTGGCATCAAAATGGACATGACGATGTGACTCATGACTTATTCCATATAGTAGACAGGGACCGCATGGCTACAATGGCTCAGATTTTCGCATAACGTCGAATGTCTTGGCATAGTTTGCAATTGTTTTATATGGTTTGCACTAGTATTGTGGCTCTTGATGTTACATCATTCAATGGCTCGATTTCAATTTCAACTTTCCTTGCATTAACTTACACAAGGGTTGGATGTGTTAAACACATAGTGGCTTGTATTATATACAATAATCGTTTTAAGGTTAAAAGTCCAAAGGATGGATTGCAATCTATAGAAAAGTAACCGGAAAAACACAAAATTAGAAGAAGGTTGGGAATGATCGTGATGATGGTGATCACTGTATATTGTGACATAGAAATGAAAGTAACCTTGTACTATGGTTAAAAAATCTATATGTGAAATTGAGATGTCATTACATTATATTGGTCACATTTTATATTCTAGTGATCAATAGCTCAATACTGTAAATTGATCCCGATGAAACATTGCAGTGACTCATATATGGAAATATCTTATATGTGGTATTCTATACCTTATGGCGTGTGGAATTTACATGTTGGCTTGCATGACTCTATATTCGCTCAAGTATCTGGTCGCAATTCATTACAATGGGTGTATATAGTCCTATGCGGCTCGTGATTGCTTATTTGGCTCACTATGTGCTCTGGTTTTCTACATAGTGGCATCATATAACATCGCTCTGTGGCATTGTGTTACTACACAGTGGCATCGAAATGGACATGACAGTGCGACTCGTGATTATTCCATATATTAGCTAGGGACCGCATGGCTACAGTGGCTCGTATTTTCGCATAATGTTGAATCTCTTGGAATAGTTTGCAGTTGTTTTGTATGGTTTGCAATAGTATTGTGGTTCTCGATGCTACATCATTCAGTGGCTCAATTTCAACTGCAACTTTCCTTGCATTGAATTACACATGGGTTGGATCATATTAAACACACAATGGCTTGTATTATATACAATAATCATTCTACGGTTAAAAGTCCAAAGGATGGATTGCAATCTATAGAAAAGTAACCAGAAAAAAATAAATCAGAAGAAGGATGGGAAAGATCATGATGGCGGTGATCATTGTATATTGTGACATGGCAACGAATGTAACCTTGTACTATGGGTCAACAATCTATATGTGAAACTGAGACGTCATTACGTTATAATGGTCACATTTTATATTCTAGTGATCAATAACACACTATTGTAAATTGATCTTGATGAAACATCGCAGTGACTCATATATGGAAATATCTTGTATATGGCAGCAATACTGTGTCTTGTGTTGAAATGCGTAACTAGGTCCAGTCTTCATAATGTCTATTGTAATCATGGTTTTATGTATTTGATATTAAAAAACAAATTTATTATTTTCATTCTTGATGCATGAGTTTCATGCTCAAGATAAATTTATTTGTAGGTCAAGCACCCATTGAGTGCTCCTAAGTTTGTCATAGAATTATGAAGTCAAAATACTCATTGTCATACATGTAATACCCCTTTGGGCATGTTGTATCTTGTAAACAATTTTTTTGTAAAGTCAAAAGTGTCATAAATACCCTCCAAGACCCTATCAAACAAGTCGTCCTACAAGAAGGATCAAGTCGGCCTCATGGAAAACAATTCAACCTCCTAAGAAGCCTACATATAAGAGATATCGACCTCATTTAAGGAACAATAAATCAAGCAACAAGAAGTTCAATTAAAAAAGAGAAATAAAACTTTAAAGAGCGAAGGAGGATTAGAAGAAGGAAAGGAACAAAGCCTTTGAAAGTTGTTTTTGGGCTATTATCTCCTCATACGTGCAAAGATTAGGGGCACATCACTACAACAAGATCAAATTGCAGAGAGAATTTGAGTTAGGGCACCAAAAGGTTTACTTTGCAAAATGAGTTCCAAAGAAGGAAGAAACAATTCAAATGAAGGAGAAGGAAGGAAGAAATCACCATCTTTTCCACATGTGCAAGAGCTAGGGTTTCTACAGTAGCCAAAAATTTCAGTCAAGAAGTTGTTGGGGGTCAAAGTTGTTGGAGAAGTTACTGGGGGCGAAATTGTTAGAAAATTTGTTGGAAGCTATGAATGTGGACTGGGTCTTGGAGGGGTCTTTTTCAAGGGTCATGGGTCTTGGCATTCTTAATTTGAAGTTCTAAGAAGAGTAGAGAGCTTGTGGGTTTTCCTCTCAGGAGGAGAGGTTTTGGCCCTGACTTATAGCCTACATCTTGTGTCCTCATGTCTTATTATTATGCATCGTTTGATAACTGTTTGATGATATAAGACATAATAATAATCAAGCGAAAGAATAATTTAATCAAGTTAAGTAAAAACACATCACAAGCATTTATCAAGGTTAGAGAAATCATATAATTAAGTTGTCCCTAGATTTATCAACATGGTTTTAGAGCTAAAGTGACAACATCAAGGAAATGAGGCTTGAAGAAGATCATCAAGAAGGACTAATCCACAAATATTATTGAAGGAATAAATTAAGGAGCATCAAAGAGGACTACCCATCTCATCTCAAGAATCATATCATCTAGAAGGATCAACACTTTGTGGAAGAAGAATACCTCAAAAAACCCCAGCTCATTCAAAGAAGAAGTCTACACTCAAAGCATTCTTGCGAAGCTCACACATTCTACAATCATCATCCAAGGAAAAAAATAATTTCCATAATTATCAAAGGAATCAAGACTATGACCCTCTCTTGAAAAAGGAAGCACTGTCAAGAAGGAAGACATCTTCAAGAAAGAAACCATCATCAAGAAGTGATCTTCAATTATCAACATAATCAAGAAGGCATCAAGTTGAAGATATTATATTCAAAAGGAGAATCTTCACTTGACAAGTAAGTATTTTCTATTTATGTCTGAATATGCTATTAACATGACTTCATTCTGCAAGGAGAGAAACAAACTGGTTGGATCGTCAAATTTCCTTGCATGGAAAAAGAGCACAGATTTGATCCTCATAGAGAATGAAGTCATTGAATATGTTAAGGGTTCAATCTCCAAATCATATCAAGAGCAAGCTCAAGCACTATCAAAGTATATGGAAAGGGAAATAATGGATCAAAGAATACTCATAGAATCAATCAAGGATTCCCTCATCCCTTATGTAGCAAAGTTGGAGAAATCAAAATATATCTATGAAAAGTTGGTAGAATTGTTTTCTGTAAGCACTGCAGGAGAATTTATATCATTGAGAACTGAACTATACAAGATGAAGGTATCAAATGAGGAAGGGGTAGCCTCATACCTTATGATGGTATCTCAAATAAGAGATCAACTACAAGAATGATGAGAAATAATGTATGATAAATAAATTACCACTGTTGTGCTCAATGCGCTACCTGATGAATGGGGCAACTTTGTATCAAGTATATATGGAAAGAAGGAAGCCACTCCATTCAATGAACTTTGGTCATTATGTAAGATTGAAGAAACTAGGTTGAAGGAAAAGAGCGATGTTGGATCAAGTGAACAAACTCAAGCATATGCAGCTATGGCTAGAAAGAAAGGGAAGTTTGGAAAGTTTGATCCTCGGAAAAAGAAGAAGCTTGACATGTCAAAGATCCAATGCTATGAATGTAATGAATATGGACACTTTAAGAGGAATTTTCCTAAACTCAAGAAGGACAACAAGAAAAGAAAAGATATAAATGAAGCCCATATCACCGAAGAAATAGAAGAACCTGAAAAGAAGTCAAAGAAGGAGGAAGTGAAAGACCTTTATTATGACTAAAATAACCTCCTTCACTTTGTTTGTAAGAAGATAGTAGTCATGATGGAATGCATCACAAGAATGATATGATGCATTATAGCTGAGATATACATGACACCATCATAATGAAATGGAAGGCCAGTCAAAGTAGATGTCTATATGGTTGAAGAAGTCATCATAGAAAGGAAGTAGCTCATGGAATCTTCATTAGAAGAATACAAGGACAACCGAAGTATCAATCTATATGGTTGGAAAAAGTAATCTAGCAAGATAAAGAGATATCATCATACATCATCATTATTAGAAAGGAGCATTTGCAGAATGGGGACCATCAAGATCCTCCACTAGAATCTTTATAATAAGATTCACCTCTACTCCGAAGAAGCAAGTGCCTCACAAATAGTCCCAATTCCACCTTGTGTGGGATCCACTAGTAAGGTATGATGACGAGGATGTGCAACATGTTGAGTTGGTTGAAGTACTTTCATATTTAAGCAAGAAAAGGAAGATGCTAAAAGGAAGTCTAGATGACCAAAATAAGGAAAAGGTATGTATATATTTGATATATAAAGTCATGTCATATAGTTGTTGATAATATGGTTGAATTCTCTATCTCATGAGAACGATCAAAGAATAAGGATATCTTCCATTAGAATGATGCATGAAGGCATGTAGATAATGTACCTAGAACTCTTCTGATATTGACAAAATGAAATCAAAATAATATGACCTCATGGAGAATATGAGGTAGTTGGAAACTATGGTTCCTATGATGAAGGAACTATGTATAGAGGTTCCTGGGAAAGAAATATGTGAAGAAAGGAAGAAGAGTTCGTGAAAGATGTAATTATAGTCACATAAGATAAGATAAGTGATCAACATCCAATAACTAGAAGAATTAGCTATAACATCTTCAGGGAGAAGGTATGAAGACCCTGATATGTATACTGCAAAAGAAGAATCTTGATAATTAATATATTGGATATGGATCCATACATGTGCGGGATATTGATGCTACAAGAAACTGATGTCATGATGAAAAGGCTATCATAAATGTTGAGAAATATAGAGGGAAACAAGTGTAGGTGATTTCTCTTACTTTGATAACTGCTTGTGATGTATTTTTACTTTACTTGATTAACTTATTCTTTCCTTTATTATTATTAGTGTTATCTACCATCAAACTACCAAATCATAAAGAAAAATGAGACAATAGGACACAAGATATAGGTGATCAGATAGGGCCAAAACCTCTCCAACTGAGAGAAAAGCCCACAAGAATTATTCTCTTCTTATAGAACTTCAATTGGTGAATTCCAAGACCCATGACCCTTGACCAAGACCCTCAATGACCAAGTCATCCTTCCTTCTTGATGAGCTTTCCTTCCACAACTTCCAGCAACAAACTTTGACCTTCTAGCAACTTTTCCAACAACTTCAACCCCAACAACAATTTCTACGACTTCAACCTAGCAGCTTCAACTACTTCGACTGATGCAGCTTCAACAACATTGACCTATATGCAGCTTCAGCAACTTCGACCTAGCAGCTTCACAACTTCAATGTAGAGGAAACTTCACAACTTCGACCTTGCATATTCATAGCTTTGACCTTGCAACGTCACAACTTCGACCTTGTAGCTTCACAACTTCGACCTTGCAGCTTCACAACTTTGATGTAGCTTCAAAATTTCTTCTAGCTTAGAAACAGTAGAAACCCTAACGAAAAAGAGAGAGAGAGGGGCCCAAAAACTTTGATCTTGATCTTCTTCTTATTCTTTTTCATTTTCCATCTTCTATTTGAGGAGATCGAACTTTCTTGAGTGAGTGTGCAAATGAGGTCGAATTCCTTCTTATTTATAGGCTTGTGAGGGGTACAAATTGCTATCTTGAGGCATACTTGTCCCTTCATGTAGGCTGACTTGATCTTTGTGCCATGATGAGGTCTTGGAGGGTCTTTTGACTCTATTTTGACTCAATAATTTTTTCTTTACAATATGTACCATGCCCAAATGGGTCTTCAATACATGACAATGACTCAATTGACTTTATGAAAAACCTAGAGGGACTCAATGGGTGCTTGACCTAAAAATCAATTTCCTTTGAGCATGAAACCCATCCCTCAAGAACACAAATAATAATTTTTTTTTCTCTCTTTTCATTAAATATATAAAATCATGATTACATATCTCATTATGAAGACCGAACCTAGTTACATATTTCAAAACTCCCTCTTAACTAGGGAGGTATTCATAATCCATACAAAGTACTTGGACATTCTCAATCTGAAGAATTCTCATAAGAAGAGTTGGATTGGTAACCCATCTGTATAGCATCATATCATCCAACATTGTCACATAGAAAGGCCTTGAGTAACAACTCTATCTCTCCACAAGATCATAGCACAATGCTGATGAGATCAATGATTTATAGACACCCTCATCATTGTCTCTCTCAGATCATACCCCACCCGGGTTCTCTCAGAGTATGTTCCACCAGGACTATTCTTATCTTGGATGCCCCGTCCTCAAAGAATATCAGTCCTCTATGACTACTCTTATCTTGGATTCCCTACCACATCCTCAAAGATTATCAGATACTATATGCTTACCCAATTCTCCATTTTATCTTCCCAGGTGAAGACAAGAATGGTGTGTCTATCTCTACCTCTCAATTAGGGAGGATATGCCCATTCCAATGAAGGAATGTACTTATTCCTATAAAAGGAATGTACCCAATCTCCCTTTTAATCAGGCACTTGACCAAGCTCCCTCTTGACCAGGGACTTACTTCAACTCTTTAGGTGGAGATCATGGGACAACCAGCTGCTTGAAGAGCTCCTCCTTTCGATGTCATGAAATTGTTTTCCTTTATTCAAGAGTCTTCATATTTTTGGGAATTCTACGTAGGGCATCAACCATCCATCACTTTCATTCATGAATCATGTCAGTCATGCCATCCTTTATTTCATTGGAAATTAATCCATTAGTCCATATATGGGTTTTCATTCATACCTTGCTACCTCCTTCGCGTCATGTTTCCTTCAAGATATTTCATCCTACCACATGAGTGTCATTTGTAGATGACATCTACAACTCTTCCTTTGGTAGCCCTGCATTAGCCCATCCAAATATTGTTCAAAAATATAAAATGAACATTAAATAAAAAATACCTTTGTGATGGTCTTTCATCATGACATCTCCTTGTTTGCATCAACATCCTGCATATATATTGGCACATCTCAAAAATATATACAATGTCAATGGTCTCTTTCTTTTTCAAAAATTTTCAGGATCTTCATATCTTTCTCATGGAGATATCCTAGTCAAATATTCTAGTCCTTGGATGTTTATTTCCTTCTCCATAGTTGCATTTTTCATGATCTCTTCCTTTCTTTATTCACACATTTCCTCCCAGAAACTTCCAATCATAGTTCCTTCAACTTTTTCAACCACCTAATATTTCATATGAGGACATATTATGTTGATTTCATCTAGTCAATGTGTGAACCATCCCTTCATGCATCCTTTCACAGGAGGAGATCCTTTCTTTTGATCATGCTCTTGAGTTAGAGCACTCATTCATGATATCCGCAACCATATGACACGACTCTATTTTACCAAGTACAAGCATACATACCTCATCTCTTTCTTTTGGTCATCTAGACTTCCTTCAGTAGCTCATTGATTGAAAGAACTTCAATCCCTTGACCTGCTTCACTTATTTTGACATCATACCATCATCCCATGAATCCCATATAAGTTGGAATTCCTGGTGAGGCACTTGCTCCTTCCAATAGGTGAATCTTCCAATGAAGATTCCAACGAAGGATCTTGATCATCCTCATCCTACAAATGTTCTTTTTGAATGATGTATGATGAGATATATACTATATGAATTTATTTTTCCCATAAGTACTACCTATGATTCTAATGAGGTTACCAAGAGCTACATCCTTCTATAGGTGACAACCATAGATTTCTATTTCAGCTATCTTTCATGCTTCTTTATGATGATGTCACGAGCTCTTTCTTTCAATCATATGCTTCTATCTCGTAGTGAATCCACCAGTAGAGCAAATAGCAACACGCATAAATCATCAGTTGAAGGGAGTAATAGTGGTTGGTTGGCGTAATTACGTATATAACGAATGAATGCATAATGACATATATAATAGCAACATGATCTGCTAAAGCGTCATTACTGCTATAATGAATGACGTAATTACATATATAATTAGATTCATCGGAATTGGTAACAAAAGGCCCGTAGGGACTCGGCCGAGGTTACGAGGTCGAGGAACCGATCTCTCTTCATCTCAAGTAAGATTTCATCATCTGCATGGATTTCTTCCAGTCATGAATGATATATATTATATATGTCATTATGGTCTTTTGATAGCTCGATCGACAATGTTGCTATTATATATGTAATTACGCTTTTCTTTCTTTTGGGGGCTATATTGCTAAAGGCTTAACATACATCTGAGGACATCTCAGCAGTTTTGGTGAAGGCTATTACTTAGTTCAGGTTCTATGGCGATCGTAATACTTAGTTCATACTCTTACTACGTTAGGGCTCACGTTACAATTACCTTCCATCTAGACCCTCCTCTCAGAGCAGGTATAAGACCTGGCCCAGAACCTATAAGTAAGGGTGGAACCTATAAGGGGCGAACCTAACCTCCATTAGTAGCAACGTAAATAGCCAAGCCATAAAAAAAGCTTACTTGTTTCTTTCTTATGATCTCATTGAAAGAGAGGTGGGCAATGAATGACTGTCCCACGCTAGACGCTGGAATGACTGGCCTATAGACGCTAGACGCTGGATGAACCTTCTTACAAAATGACCATTAACTCATGTTCCCTGCAAAAGAGTTTCCCTGCTAAATAGTAGAAAGCGTCCTTAACTCCTTGCACTAGGAAGCGCAAGCCCCTCCGGGTCCTTAACTCCTTTATTTTCCCAGCTTATAAGGACCAACTATAACAACCAACACTTGGACTTGAACCGCTGGCACAACACAGGCTAAATATCTTCCCAGCTTTCTAGATCCTCTTTATGTGTGACCCACCATCAGGAGGGTGTGGACCTCAGGGTCACATCCAGTGCAGGTACCAACTGCTCCTCTAGAATCATCAGACTCATCTCCTATATAAAATATTCCACATCCTTGGTGCCATCGAAGATTGGGGGATCCCTTAGCTCGGTTCCAATCCAGCGCACCGATCTGACTGAGGTGTAACGCAACAAGGAGAACTTGTGGTTACGCTCTTGCCAATCCTATAAAGCATCTTGGCTATCTGAATCATACAAACAAAGACTGCGCCAGCTGACAGTAAAGTAAGTTCTTGCCAAATGGGTCCTTCGCCGAGGAAATAATTGGCTGCTTGTAATTCTTCATATATGTAATTACACTAGATCAATATTTTCACTTTCAAACCATATACAAGGTTTCAAGGCCAAGAGTACGGAGATAAAGCACTCAATAAGACTTACTTTGGGATTTTAACCTGGCAAACCGTAGATAGGGATCCGTAGATAAAAGCCTAAAGGTCAGAGTAGAGCACCTTAATACTTACTTGAAGGGGGGGATAAATCATTGCGACTGAGCTTGCTTCTCTGGTTGGGTGATTGCCGGTGCCAGCCCCTAACAAATTGTAGATCGACTCAGCAACCCAATTGAGTGCATTAATGACATCGACCCCCGGCTCAACCAACTGGAAGTCACTTTTGCATTCATTCGAAGTTGCCACACGCCGGTAGCATTGAAGATCGATCTTTCGATCGAGATGAAATAACGACTGGACGTGAGTGATTCTTTATTCCTAATCATAGAATAGCTGGCTCAGCATACATAACAATTAGGACGATTGCCGAATCCAACCCATGCCGGTGTCCTTCCTATAATTGTAGGTAGGAGGGGATCACTCCAAAGCCACCCGATCCTAGCTAGTAAGATCTCGACAACGTGGATCTCCATCTCATCTGAACGGCGGATCTAGCGATACTGTTCAGTGGGCAGCAGTCACTATGGGCGGGCGGCGGTCATTGGGAAAGAATATATCCCTCCGATAGTGTTAATCCCTCGTATGGTATCGATGGGATTCGATGTTCAGGTCGTCGGTTCAGTCCGATCCACGGGCTCATTCGTAATCAAGTAAATAAAGATGACTTGCCTGAACATACATCGTAAGGGAGGATAAGGTTTTACCTTGCTAGTTGCCGGTGGTTTGTTAGTAAGCAGCCCAACTTTTTGAATGACCGAGCAGCGAGGTAGTAAGCTGCCGTTTTCTCGCTCTTCCCGAAATCTGGATCCGGAAGAGAATAAACACGTCCAGCGATAAGATGGACCCTATTGATCCGGAACCACACATTGAAGTTTATAGACCGGTTGTCGAACCAATTAGAAAGTCAGTTCGAGAGCCAGTTCACTCCGCAGCCCCCCCACCCAATAAGTAAATTGAAGCAGTTTCACTATCAATGATAACATAAGCATCTGAGCGCGCATCTGAGCAAGCATCCGTAGTAGCGAAAGTAGCAGCCAGGGTAGAAACTACCACAGTGGTTCCAGTTCCCATACCATTACGATCCCTGTCCCTGTCACCATCAAAGAGAGGGGCGAAGGTAGTTCGAATGGGATACATGGATGCACCCACCATTGGACATTTAGATCTTGCTTCACCCACTGGTCCTTCTCTTTACGCCTGCAATGGACCTAGAATCTTAGGCCTAGTCGAACCATACCAAGATTAGCCCAAGCAACAAAACCCTTACCGAAGCGCATCAGTAGCAATCTTTATCCTCGCATCAGTAGCAGCCATCTGGAATTTGTATTCCGCGCATCATTACTTTTGATTGAAAAATCGGGTCATCAATCATATAGATCAGTAAATCAATAAGGTAACAATCAGCAGCAGTCATCTAAATAATCAGTAGTAAAGTGGCCTGAGTGGAGAATGTTGTAAGGTAAGCTCCTAAACCCCCTGTATTTATGGCTAGAGAGTTAGCCGCCCCCCCCCTTCCCTAAGGCAGTGATCTCTCTGGAGAAAACAGAGGTAAGAGCGAGTGCCCTTGATGTCATTGTATCATCTGCCGCCCCTTGGGAGATGGTGTTAAGTTCCACCGCCTCTACTTTCTTTATCCGCCTTTGTGGGAGAAGCCGTGATAGTCACTGTAACTACGGCTGCCTTTGTGACTGAAATCAGAAATGAGACCTCGTGAATGCCGTCGATAAGTAGTGAATCCTTTCGTTGTGAGTTTGGGGTGTGGGATAAAAGATGAGAGGGAGGTGAGTGGGAGTTGTAGTTTGGTACTTAAGGCACCTAGAGCAGCTGGTAACTTTCTTTAGTGCCTTTAGTGAATGTTCTAGTGAAGATCTCCAGTCCCCCATACCTATGTTTTCATCAATAGCGATCTATAAAGCTATATTCAATAGTCACTCTCCCTAAGCCCATTTGGGTAGTCACTTCATTTGCTCCATAAATCGCCTTAATCTAGATTCATTTATGTTGTCTAGCTGCCTTCAGTGTGTGTCAGGATGGGGACCAGCTTTGTCCACATGCAAAACATTCCTTGGTGCAGTTATATGCGGTTTGAGCTACTTCAGGTCATGGGATCGTGTTGACAACTTTGAGGTGTTTAGTGGAACTTAGATAAGGTGCAAGCCGAGCACGATGTAGGGTGTTACGTATAGTAAAGGAACGCTCGTATCCCCCGGTAGGTGAACATATAAGTGGTGTAGTCACTTTTCTGAAGCTTGGCGGCCACGACGAAATTCCGAAAGCCCAGAAGCCCAGCCTGGGATTTTGAACATGATTTGTTAGATATGGAAGCTGACGAACCAGCTGCCGATCCAGCTTTGCCGCTTTCCTTCTCCTAACTCAGGTACTGTCCCAATTTCCATGCTCTTGCTCTAACCTTGCTTTTCGAACCGAATCCATTGTAGTATTTAAGCAACTCATGCTTTAAGTCTTGCCCAGAGTCGGTCCACGTTCCACTCTCCCGTCTTCGTCTATTACCCATGTATTAACAAGTGGCGCCTGTTGAATCCGATCGAGTGCAACAGGTTGGCCGCATCTCCCCCCCCACACAAGGCATATTTATGGGTTCCTCTCGGTCCAATCAATGACGTTGGACCCTAGTTGAATTGGGACACCATTACGAATAGGTCTAGTCCATTCGATCCCGCGCCATCCTCTCCCTCTATATACACCATCCAATTAGTGCACTGGATGAATAGCTAACTCCCGCGTCCGTTATAGGAATGGCATAATAACCACTACATATCATCCCATTCTGCTACCTTCCTTTGGTTTGTTAAAGAAGAGGAAATGGAACCCTACCTCCCTGTCTCTACGAAGGGAAGGGCGGGCCGAGCCAACTTTGATCTCCACTGTCTCTCGCTTTTAATCCCACATGTCCCTGCTGCTTGGACTATTAGAGTATAGTGGTCCTTCTATAGTTAGTCTGAGCTAGTGGTCCTTCCTTAGTACGATTAGGATTGATTCTTTCTGGCTGGAATGAATGAATATGGAATGGAAAGATTCGAGAAGGCGCTCTTGCAGGCAGAAAGAGATAGAATCCGATTGGAGGGAGTAGAGCCGATTGGTTGGAGTTGGTCCAGCCCTTCCCCTGCCTGTGTTCGATTAGTATGGGGGTAGCAAACCCCACCCCAGTCTATTTCTTAGTTCACTTTCTCCCCCTACCCTAAAGTCAGGATTGAGTACCAAGCTCAGTACTTTGATTGACGGATAAACTAAAAAGTACTTAGCTCGGATATAAAGAAAGAAAAGAAAGAAAGGTCCGGAGGTCTTGCTCTTCCGAGGGCAAGGCCCGGCAGGGTGAGGGATTTATCGCTCATCCATCATATGGATGAGGGTGAGCCTGTCGAACTCTCGACCTATGGGAGAGGAAACGTGTGAGGATAGGAACAACTCTCTTTTCCCAAAAGCCGCCATCAACTTGAAGAACTATAAGGCCGCCATCGACTCACCGATTCATATGCCCCCCCACCCAATAAGTAAATTGAAATTGCCACTTACTAAACTAAAAGGTCCCGGAGGGGCTTGCGCTTCTGAGGGCAAGGAAGAAAGCGTAATTACATATATAATTCTAGTTCTTGAGTCTCTCTTATGAAGGAGAAAACCCCCTCCCTTCTAGCTATTTGAGGGGAAGAAATCATTTCAATTCGATCCAGCCAAAAGCATAATTACATATATAATAGCAGCATTGTCGAAGGATTGACCCGAAGGCGCCTACAGGCCGCTTGACCCTAAAATTGTGAATCATAAACAAAGCAGCACCAACCTCAAGTTGGACTATGCTCATCGAAATGTAAATCAACGTATATAACCGCGACGTGTTATCAGCATCTTAGCAGAATTCTTTGTCCCATGGTTATTGGTGGATACTTGGCAAAAGGGTTCTGGCTATTGTTTTCTGTTTACAGGCTGACTCTCTTAAAAGAAATTGGACTCTAACTCTGTTCCTCAAATGCTTTCTCACTGTATGTAACGCGCATCGTTATTCCTTCCATCCACTTGAGGTAATAACATTGATCAATATTCTGTAACGATAGAGGTGTCGAAGAATAGGTAGAGGGGGCTGCTCTAAGGCAATGACAACTGGAGTATTGGTGTCAATGACCTTTTGGCGTTCTTCTAGGTTCCTCCACTCTCCCACCAGCAGGTTAAAACCACCCTACCGACCGAATAACAAATACGAATAATTACCTCTGAAAAGGTGTGCATATTCCTAACTGGGGCAGTAACAATGGCTTTCCAGGTGTACACGGGTTCAAAGTCGCAGGCATAGTATTTAGGGAATAAAACAGGGCACATTATGATGCCATATCCTAACATTATGCATCCTATCACGCTTCTAATAATTCCTACCATGATAGTTATACTTTAAAACAAAAAACTTTAAAAGAACTAGGTGAGGAAGACTATCTCAATCATAGTAGAGATATTTTACTTCCTCCTTCTTGGATTTCTTCTTTTCAGCTTCTTCCACTTCTTCAGTGATATGGGCTTCTTACCTTCCTCTTTTGTTTTTTCCTTCTTGATATTTGGAAAATCTCTCTTGTAGTGCCCATATTCATGATAGCCATGTCAATGAACCTTCAACATGTTATTTTTCTGAGGACCAAGCTTCCCAAGATTTCCTTATCTTCTAGCCATGGAAAAAAATGCTTCAGCTTGCTCGCTTGATCCTACATTAATTTTTTCCTTCAACCCGGTTTCTTTGATTTTGCACAATGATCATAGTTCATTGAATGGATTAGCTTCCTTCTTCCCATAGATGTTTGATGTCAAGTTACCCCATTCCTTTGGTAGTGCATTGAGCACTATGGTATTCATTTCCTTGTTAGACATAATTTCTCCCAACTTTTGGAGTTGTTCTCTTATTTCTGACACCCTCATAAAGTATGATTTTATTCCTTCTTCTTTTGATATCTTCATCTTGTAGAGCTTGAGCTTCTTCTTTTGGCGATTTGACAATTAAACCCATAACATGACGAACAACTTCATTTCTTATGAGGATCAAATCCATCCTCTTCTTCCATGCAAGAAAGTTTGATGACCCAACCAATTTTTTGCTCTCCTTGTAATATGAAGTCATTTTGACACATTCAAATATAGATATAAAAATACTTACTTGTCAAGTGAAGATACTCCTAGATGATGAAATTTTCAACTTGATGCCTTCTTGATTTTGATGATGATGTAAATAATAGAAGATTTCTTCTTGGTCAAAATGTCTTTCCTCAAAAGTGATCCTTGGCTCAAAGGGAGATCACATTGATTCCTTGATGATGATGACAATTTTTTTTTTTTCAAGACAATGCTAGTTAAACTTGTTTCACAACCTCAAATTTAAGTCTTTCTTCAGAATTTATGCAATAACCCTTGTTCACACGTGTGGCTAGAAGATGGGAAAAATTTCCTCCTTTCTACTTCACTTGACTTGAATTCTTTGTCTTGTTATTTCGGCTTGCAAAGGATACATTTCTTGGCACAAAACGTGATCCTTGATGGTGGTTGTAGTTCGATACTTGCTGCTGTAGAAGGATGTCTTAATATTCACATGTGTGGAGAATATAACCCAGAAAAGCATACCCAAAAGAGCTTTTCTCTTCATTCCTCGTGATAATGATTGTAGAGTGTGAGTTTCCAAAGAACACTTCAATAATGGAACCCTTCTTTGGATGAGCTAGGGTTTTGAGGTCTTCTTTGATGCTTTTAATTATTCCCTTTCAATATGATGAGAGAGTTAGTCCTTCTTGATGATTGATGCTCTTGATGTTTCCAAGATGATCTCTTTATACTTCGGCCCTAAAGTATCTTTCTTCGTGTTTCCTTCCTTGATGTAGTCACCTTAGCTCTAATTCCATGTTGAGAAATATAGGGGGCAACAAGTGCAGGTGATTTCTCTTACTTTGAAAATTGCTTGTGATGTATCTTTACTTTACTTGATTAACTTCTTCTTTCCTTTATTATTATTAGTTTTCTCTATCACCAAACAACTTCCAAATCATAAAGAACAATGAGACAATAGGACACAAGATATAGGCGATCAACCAGGGCCAAAACCTTTCCAACTAAGAGGAAAAACCACCAGAAATATTCTCTTCTTATAGAACTTCAATTGACAAATTCCAAGACGTATGACCCTTGACCAAGACCCTCCATGACCAAGTCACCCTTCCTTCTTGATGAGCTTTCCTTCCACAATTTCCAACAATAAACTTTGACCTTCCAACAACTTTTCCAACAACTTCGACCCCAACAACAATTTTTGCGACTTCGACCTAGTAGTTTCAGCAACTCCAACCTAGATGCAGCTTCAGCAACTTCGACCTAGTAGCTTCACAACTTTGATGTAGAGGTAGCTTCACAAATTTGACCTTGCAACTTCACAAATTTGATGCAGCTTCAGAATTTCGTCTAGCCCAAGAACAATAAAACCCTTATGAAAAAGAGAGAGACAAAGGCCCAAAAACTTTGATTTTGATATTCTTCTTCTTCTCTGTCCTTTTCCAGCTTCTATAATGAGGAGATCAAACTTTCTTGAGTGAGTGTGAAAATGAGGTCGAATTCCTTCTTATTTATAGGCTTGTGAGGGGTACGAATTGCGTTCTTGAGGCCTACTTGTCCCTTCATGTAGGCCGACTTGATCTTTGTGCCATGACAAGGTCTTGGAGGGTATTTTGACTCAATTAATTTTTTTTTACAATATGTAACATGCTCAATTGGGTCTTCAATACATGAAAATGACTCAATTGACTTTATGACAAACCTAGAAGCACTCAATGGGTGCTTTTCCTAAAAATAAATTTCCCTAGAGCATGAAACCCATGCCTCAAGAACAAAAACAATAAATTTATTTTTTCTCTTTTCATTAAATATATAAAATCATGATTAAATATGCCATTATGAAGACCGAACCTAGTTACATATTTCAATAATAAAGAGGTAGCTTTGATTTATTGTTCATTTTGATTTTTGAAAGCATCTAGTTGGTTTGTTACAGGGCTATCGAAAGAGAGTTGTAGAAAGTCACCTACAACCTGTACTCATGATATTGGATGGAAGATCCTGAAAGAAACATGATTTGGAAGAGGTAGTTGTATGAAGGAAAGCTAGATGTGGACTAGAAGATCAATTTCCAATGAAGAGAAGGATGACATGACTATTGGTTCAACCCTATGGTTCGTTGAAGGGAAGTGATGGGGATAGATGATTGAAGCCCTACAAATAAGTTATGATGAAGAAGGCTCCATAATGAAGAAGATGAAGTTCATGACATGATGCAAAAAGAAGAGCCCTACAAGCAGCTGATAATACCATGATCTCCACCAAAGAGCAGATAGTTGTTGTTGGAAATAAATCCCTAGTTGAGAGGGAGCTTGGGCAAGTCCCTTGTTAAAAGGGAGTGTTATGAATAAATATATATGAAATAATGTAAATGATAATAATAATAAATAATAATTAGTTAATTAGTAATTAGGTTGAAGAGTCATGTCTAAATGAGACATGACTTCTCATAAAGAGTCACATGCTTGGTATATAAGCAAGCTTCTCACTCTCATTGTATCATCATTCATATTCATACATTTAATATATAATATTTGTACCCTCATGGATATCTTTATATTCCAAGTCTTCTGGAGTAATTAATATGAAGAAGGAACATTGTTCGCTTCATTTGGTATCAGAGCCACGTTTGGCTGATCACTAAGCCTTTGGCCATCAAGCTGTTGTCAACTGTGTTGCTGTTGTGATTCAAGCATTTTGCTACAATTGGAGTTTCTCCATCTTGTTATCAAACAAAAAAAATACAAAAAAAAGGTCAAATCATACACGCGCACACACACACATATATATACATATAAAACAAAAAAAAAGTGTTCAAAAAAATTACATTATATATATATATATATATATTATTAGACTTACCTGGTTGTACCATCGAGACATCCCCTGCTGGCAAAGCAGCAACACCAGCGCCACCACTAGCACTGAACAAGCCCTGGCCGAGGCCCTTTGTTATCAATCCCCCACAATAGTTGACCACTTCGCACAGTCATCATATGAACATTATGCTACATAATAAACTGTTGCCCGTAACCATTGTTACTCGCTGCATTCTTCGACCACCCTCCACATTGCTCTTCCACCAGCTGCCATTGAACCGTTCGACTGCAACCACTTCTAGTTCCGCTACCCACACCGTAATCATGTCCGTTAGCTACCAACAGAATCGACCAACAGCCATATCCAACCACCCACAAATTTCCATTCTGCACTCGCCCTCTGAAATCCCAGTCGTTGCTACTTGCTGTCTCTTCGGTCACTCACGACGCTGCCTTCATTTGCCATCGGATCACCGTTGCCTCTTTTTCCAACTACACCGTCGTTCTTCTGTTGCTCACCACTAGCCAATTCCGCATACAGCAAAACCACACTCGCACTTAAGCTGTCCACCACTCTGACGCAGCACACAAGCCACACGCCAGGCTGCTAGCTGAAGTCTGCACACAAGCCACACGCCAGGCTGCCAGCTGAATTCTCCCTCCGCCAACCACACGGTGTTGTTGCACCCCTTGCACCCACACAAAGCCGTGTGCAACCCCACATACGCTGGCCCAAATAGTCGACTTCTACTTCTGTCCTTGCAAAATAACTTGTAATTAAACAACCATCAACTACCATCTGACTCAACTTTGATATTGTACGATTTAACAATTCAAAATTTTTTTTTTTACCTGGGTAAAGACACATCCCTACATTTCAGCTGCGATTAATTAATTAAATTCACCTATCAATTTCTTAATTCGCTTGCCGCTAAGCAACAACACTACAGAAAATAGCTTGAGCCGTTAATCTTTTAATTATTGTCCCTAGCATAAAAATTGATTTTTATTTCGAAGCTTGATTATATGGCTAACATATATCGTCCAAAGGACATAACATCAAAAATCATAGAAGTTTTGCTATTATTACAATTAAATATATCTCAAGGAAAATCAAACTTTTCTGATTAGAAAGTATTATAAGGGTATAAAAAGGGCTATTTAAAAGTGAGTTTATTGCAAGGGAATTTAATTGGAAGTTATCATAGAAAAGAAAGGAGTAATATTTTAGAAAGGATTATTTTATATATATATATATATATATATATATATATATATATATATATATATATATATATATATATATATATATAAAAGGAAATATCAATAAAAATTAATTAAAAAAAGGGAATAAAAAAGTGAAAAAAGAAGAAGAAGATGCCATCCATCAAAAGCAGTTGTTTCCTTGCAATATGTTTTTTTTGTTCAGAAGGACATCCTAGTTGTCAAGAGTCATTCAAAAATCAAAACATTGTTTGTAGAAAATGTTACAAAACTTTTACCTTAGTCGAATCTCTAAAAGATGTACAAAAACAATCAATCGCAAGAGATATAGAACAATTAATGACAATATTTAAGTGACAACATTCAGATTTTAATGAGGAGAAAAAGAAAATGGAATCCAAATTGCAAGTTGAACGTCCATTATCACTCCTACAAAACGATGTAATCCAGTGTACCAAGAAAGTGCAACTAGAAGATCAAGAGAATGGAAAAATAACCAAACTTTAGCAAAACAAGAAAGCGTTACAACACGAACATAAAAATCTTGTGGATATGAATTACAAAGAAATAATGGAAAAAAGACAGAAATTTCTCTCCTCAAGAACCACGTCGAAAAATTATTTGCACAAGTGAAGAAGACTAAGGTAACAAAGAAATAACTCAAGAAGCACTTATCAAAACAAGAAGAGGAAACCTTGTGTTTAAAGAACCTTAATAAAAAATTATTAGAACAAAACAAAGATTTGAAAGATGAAAAACTTAAAAGTCAAAACAGTGAATATAAGGTTGATGAATCAGAAACCAAAGAACTTTTACGTCTGAGAAAACATAATCAAAGTTTACTCACTCAAATTAAGAAACTTAAGGATGATAAAAAAGTGTTAAAAGACAAGTTAGAACAATTTACTCAAGAAGAAATATTGAAATCTCCAATCGTAACAGTGCAAGTTGAAGATAAGGAAACAAATACCGATCCAGTGAATATGAAAACTCAACTTTTACGTCTGAGAAAACATAATCAAAGTTTACTCACTCAAATTAAGAAACTTAAGGATGATAAAAAAGTGTTAAAAGACAAGTTAGAACAATTTACTCAAGAAGAAATATTGAAATCTCCAATCGTAACAGTGCAAGTTGAAGATAAGGAAACGAATACCGATCCAGTGAATATGAAAACTCAAGAAGAAAAGTCAGTTGAAGAAATGACACAGTTAGATGTTGCAGTTCAAATGATTAACATCCAAAGTGAAGGTTTTGTAACTAACTCAACAACATCGTCCCCTGAAGTAAATCAAAAAATTTCCACACACTTAATAAGGGAATGTCAAACCAAAAATGTTCCCTATCAACATCTGAATCATGAGAGTAGACAACTCAACCATGCTACATATTGGGACCATTCAAAACAGAAACAACAAATTGATGTTCTAAATAAAAGTGATGTAACCTCAATCCAGTCCTATGATGACAAGTCGTTACAAAATTCCAGTGATCAGAATATTACACAGAAGATTAATCTAGGATGGTCTAATCCTTTCTTAGTGCAACAATTCTATTTGTCACTTAGAGGATCATATCAACATGTATTGACAAAGATGACAATTCTGAGACATAAATACATTCGAAGCCGAAAAAGAGATCAACTCTTTTTTTAACAAGCTTTGAGGACAAATCCTTTTGAGGAGGAAGGCAATGTTATGAATAAATATATAGGAAATAATGCAAAATAATGTAAATGATAATAATAATAAATAATGATTAGTTAATTAGTAATTAGGTTGAAGAGTCATGTCTAAATGAGACATGACTCTCCATGAAGAGTCACCTACTTGGTATATAAGAAAGCTTCTCACTCTCATTGTATCATTATTCTTATTCATACATTTAATATATAATATTTGTATCCTCATGGATATCTTTATATTCCAAGTCTTCTGGAGTAATTAATCTAAAGAAGGAACTTTGTTTGCTTCAGGGAGCTTGGGAATATTCCTTTTATAGGAATGTGTGGATCCTCCCTAGTTGAGATGGAGATATATACACATCATTATTGTATTTATCGTGTGAAGAAAGAATGGAGGATTGGGTAATCATTTGAATTCTGATACTCTTTGAGATGTGTAGAGAATCCAATACGTAAGAGTAATTGAAGAGGAGATTCCTTGAGGTTGTGTTAATCCAAGACAAGAAGTTTCCTAGAAGGACATACCTAGTGAACATCCAGATGGGGTGTGTGCCTTGAGAGACAATCATGAAAGTGTTTATGAATCATTGGTCTCCCAAGCATTGTGCTCTAATATTGTGGAGAGATAGAGTTGTTAGTTAAGGCCTTTCTATGTGAAAATGTTGGTTGATATGTTTGAGATGCACTGATATAAGCTACTTAGATAGCTTATGAGATGGCTTACCAATCCGACTCTTTTTATGAGAATTCTTCACTATGATAATGTCCAAGTACCGTGTATGGATGATGAATACTTCCTAGCTAAGAGGGAGTGTTGAAATGTGTAACTAGGTTCAATCTTCATAATGTTGTATTGTAATCATGATTTTATGTATTTGATATTAAAAAAAATTATTATTGTCAGTCTTGATGCATGGGTTTCATGCTCAAGATAAATTTACTTGTAGGTCAAGTACCCATTGAGTGCTCCTAGGTTTGTCATAGAATTGTGAAGTCAAAAGAGTCATTGTAATACATGTAAGCCCCCTTTTGGCATGTTGTATCTTGTAAAGAAATTTTTTGTAAAGTCAAAAGTGTCATAAAAACCCTCTAATACCTTGTCAAAAAAGTTGGCCTACAAGAAATATCAATGCGACCTCATGGACACCAATTCAACCTCCTAAGAATCCTATATATAAGAGACATCGACATCATTTAAGGAATAATCAATAAAGCAACAAGAATTTTGATTAAGCAATAAAAATAAGACTTAAAAGAGCTAAGAGAAGGAGGACTAGAAGAAGGAAAGGAACGAAGTATTTTAAAGTTGTTTTTGGGCTATTATCTCCTCACACGTGTGAAATTAGGGCTACATCACTACAACAAGATCGAATTGTAGAGAGAAGCTGAGTTAGGGCACCAAAAGCTATACTTTGAACGCTAAGTTCCAAAGAAGGAAGAACTAATTCAAGTGAAGGAAAAGGAAGGAATAAATCACCATATTTTCCACACATGCAAGAGCTATGGTTTATGCAATAGCCGAAAATTGTAGTCAAGAAGTTGTTGGGGGTCAAAGTTGTTGGGGTCAAAATTGTTAGAAAAGTCGTTGGAAGTTGTGAAAGGAAACTTCCCCTTGGAGGGATCTTTGTCAAGGGTCATAGGTCTTGGAATTCTTCATTTGAATTTCTATAAGAAAAGAAGAGTTATTGTGGGTTTTCCTCTCAAGAGGAGAGGTTTTGGCCCTGGATTATAGCTACATCTTATATCCTATTGTCTTATTATTCTTCATTCTTTGGTAGTTGTTTGATAATAGAAGACATAATAATAATCAAGTCAAATGAGAAACTGCTTAAGTTAAGTAAAAATACATCACAAGAAGTTATTAAGGTTAGAGAAATCATCTAATTAATTTGCCCCTAAACTTCTTAATATCTTGAAGGTGTCTCTTATACATTCAGAGTCGATAGTTCTGAAAAAGAAAGCTCTGTAAAGAATACTTGAAGGACTTTATATTCAAGACCTATGACTATACACTAAAATAATGATGTACATAGTAGCCATGGATGGATTAGGCAGTCACACTGCTCATAAAGCCGACATGGAGCCTTGAGAGAAGATAATGTTTGGCTTGACAATATTCGATGAATTAGATAATCCTTGCACTAAGAAGCGGTCTTGGATTGATAGAAAAAGCTAATAGCTCAATGCAAGAAAGTTGAGGCACCTGTGTTGAAAATAAAACAATTGTTGAAGAAGTATTGACATAGACCGGATCTTTGCAAAGAATAAGTATGGTAAGTTGCAGAGGCACGTATAATTTTTTTTATTTGTCTCAACCTCATGTTGATTATTTAAGATTAAAGGGTTTGAAAAGTATTTAGGTTTTTGCAGTTAACCCATTGCATCTAGGGTTTTCAAGATTGTAGGGTCATGAAGGATTTTGGTATTTCGGGTTTCTAAACCTTAGATTGAACTAACCATAGGAATGAAAAATCCTAATTGGTTGTTCCCTCTAAGGAAACCATGGCTCTTGACATTTAGGGTTTGCAAATCTAATTTTGGAAGAATAATCTAAGGTATGTGGTAAAACCCTAGCAAGGGTTGAATTGGATAAACCATAGGGCTTAAAATCATAACCCTAGGGATAATGTTTCCGCTAAAAGCCTAATAAGGGTTAAGAAATATAGGGTTTGTAACTAGAACCCTTAAATTATACCGTTTTGAGATACCATGGAAACCCTAGATTGACATAATTGACATTATGTTTTTTATCTTTGTATATTTTTCTTAGTTGTACTTGTTAATGAAAATTGTAGGTACATAATAAAGGAAGCAAGATGAGAAGGATAACAAAACAAAACAAAGCAACCATTGTGTTTGTTTGTGACTCCTTGAAGATGGTGAGCATGATGGAAAGAGGGAATTGTAAGGACCTTGATGAACATGATGTTGAAACTTGCAGCTGATGAGTTCAATCCAGAACACATTAATTTTTGAAGGATGAAGTATAACTTTGCTGCAATATGGAGACAAACACATGCAAAGGAATGTTGATTTTAGAGGGAGCTAGCAACATAATTTTGACATGACGCCTTAACTAAAAGGCTATTATGATCCAGTAACTCTGACATCAATGATCCGCTTGGGATATGACTTGGCTCCTTGGGATACCATATTACAAAAGCTTGTGAAGGGGTTGGAAGGAAAGTTCATTTGATGATATTTATCAACATCAAATATAATCCCCTGAAGAAAGAGAGAGAGTTAACAATGACAACTCCAAGGAAGAAGATATTTTAGCTTGTTGATTAGTTCATGCCATAAGAAATTTAATGGAAAAAGTGAAAAGCACGAAGAAGGTTTTTGTACAATTTGAAAAAGGATGTTGATCTCAAAGGAAAAAAGTAAGCAAAATCTGAAATCTTGAAGGCCATCATGTTGAGGTAACTATGATTTTGATATTTTGGTATTGGTCATCTGGTTGGTATATGGTTTTGCTACCTGGAAGACTGTTGCAGAAATGCATATAGGTAGTTGAGACAAGTGAATATAGAACTATTTGTTTTAAACTCAATTCATTATGTGGTTAAGATGTCTAGATCATCTTGGGATTGAGAGGTAGCAATACAAGAAGATAACCTGCTATGTATGTTTCAATGACAATGAAGATAATTTTTTGTTGAGAAATCAATGCATGTAGTTATTAGGGTTTTGATTTTTCTTTTCTTTATAATTACTTGTGATTTGTGTTGGATTCTTTATTTCTTTATTATGTTATCTTTCATCAAGAAATTACCAAATAAAAAAAGCATGAAGATCACAAGAACAAGAGACACAAGATGTAGGCACTCAGCCAAGGAAAAACCCCTTTCTAGGGGAAAACCCAGTCAAACTCTTCTTCTATAATCAAACCAAGTCAAAGTGAGACAATCCAATACCTTTTGATATAGGAAAAGACCTCCAATCACCAATTCAACCCTCCTTCCAAGTAGATAAACACTATAATAGAGTAACTTCCTTCAAAATTGCTTCAATCTGGAATTTTGGCACCCTGCAACTCAGAATTTTGGACCTGTAGTCACTGCAGAAATTTCAGCCCCTGTGACTTTCCAAGAGACCCTAGAAAAAATCGCATGTGTGAGAGAGAGATTCCCAAAAACTTTGATTTTGATCTTTCTTTGATTTGTCCTTCTTTCTCCTTGACCTCACACACTTTTTCTTCTTCTTCCGCTGCAGATTGAACTTGTTGATGGATGGATGCCAAATAGGTTGAGCCCTTCTTCTATTTATATTTCTTCCACATGGTCGAATAGGCCTGATTTGGGCCAACTTCATCAAGGTAGGGCCAACTTGGTGAGGATGTGACAAATAACTATTTTGAGTTAAAAATAATTTTCTTTACATGATACAAAAGCCCAAGAAGGGTATAATAAATGTGACAAAGACTCTTAAGACTCAAGAAAAACCCTAGAATCCTGTAATGGAGGCTTTGACCTAATAAATAAATAATATGAGCATGAAACCCATGCTTCAAAATAATTTTATCTTTCTTCTTTTTCAATTTTACAATAAATACATAATGACAAAGTATAATAGCAATTATGAAGACTGACCATAGTTACATTTTCAACACTCCCTCTTAACTAGGGAGGTATTCATAATTGTACAAATAGGTACAAGGATGAACTCAAATTGACATGTTCACAGAAGAGTTTCAACATACGCAATGCTAGGGATACCCTAACTGCCAAGGTATCCTCCCAACAGGGACTAAGGTGTCATCAAGGCAATTGCCTTTATAGGTTCCATCAAGCTACAACCCTAGTATTATATAGATACCATCTAGACAACCATGCCTTGACACCAACCCTCATAGGGATCCAAATATCAACACTAAACCAGAGCTCCACAAGACCAATATACTCTCCCACATCAGAATCTAGACATCACAACATGAAATCTCAATACTAACTAAGCCAAGATGTCCTCCCAAGTACCATCATCTAAGAAGTTTTATGGTACTCATCTCTCCCTCAACCAAATTAGAGATATCCACCAGTCCAAGCATGCTTCTAAATAGATTAACTTCTTTTTTAGAAGATATTTTGTCAACACATTAGCGACTTGCTCATCTGTCGAAACATATTGTAGCTTCACGATCCCATCATGTACTAATTCCTAATGTAGTGGTACTTATTATTAATATGCTTAGTTATGGCTTGGAACACAAGGTCTTCACACATTTTGATGTTGCTTTGGTTATCACAATTTATAATTTTGGATCCAAGGGCCCTCCAAACAAATATGATATAAGTTTCCTTAACCAAACCGCTTATTTTCCAACTTCACAAGAAAAAACATATTCAGCCTCAACACTACTCAAAGAAACCGAATCTGTTTACGACTCATCCATGAAATCATAATGGATATCAGACTAAAACATCCACCAATAATTCTTCTTCCATCCTTCTCACTGCCACCCCAATCTAAATCAGTGAAATCTATTAATTTGATCTCCTTTCCATCATACTTTAGACAATGATGAATAGTCCCACACAAATACCTGAAAATATGCTTGGAAGATATCCAATGATCATGATATGGCTCTAACTGAAATTGACTTAGAACATTCACTACATAACATATATCAAGTATACCAAGGCTAGTATTCACCAAACACATCAATAAGTGAACCAACCAATGATAACATGTAGGATCAATGAGGCCAGAATATGAACCTTTCAATTTATCTAAATTGGTGATCATTGGAGTTGTCATAGGCTTGGAATCCATCATACCAATTTTTTGTCAAATCTTGATGATATACTTTCCTTGACCAAGATAAGTTTCTCCAGGTTTTTGCCAAACTTCCAAGCCCAAATAGTAATGCATAAGTCCTAGATCTTTCATTTCAAATTCTGTTGCCAACATATTTTTGCATTCTTGAATCCTATGCTCCACATCTATAATGAGTAAATCATCCACATATAATGGAATAATTATTGGTTCATTCTTTACTACTTTGATGTAGAGATTTGGGTCTGCAGGGCTTTTGACAAATCCAATTCTTGAAACATAGGCATCCATTCTAGCATACCAATATCTAAGTGCTTGTTTCAAGACATATAGAGATGTCTTCAATCTGTAGACGTGAGATTCCTTGTTATGTATCCCAAAACATTCTGGTTGTTCAATGTACACTTCTTCATCTATGGTTCCATTCAAGAAAGTTGTTTTGACATCCATCTGGTGGATGTTCCATCCCATAGTAGCTACTAAAGAAATCAAGGATCTAATAGTAGTGTACCTGGTTGTAGGAGCAAATGTTTCTTCGTAGTCGACAACTTCCTTTTGAGAGAAACCCTTTGCTACAAATATTTCTTTGTATTTATCTATGCTCCCATCAACTGCATGTTTGATTTTGTAGGTCCATTTAGAGGTGACACCGAACTTTTCTACCATTGGTCCACACACATCGGAATGAATGAGGTCTAATATTTCTTTAGACCTTGAGTCACTACTTGAAAATGGTTTCCTTGTATTCTTCCCCAAAGCACATCCCTTACATACTCCTTCATGATCCTCCTTTAAGTGTTAATTTTTCTTAAGGCTAATTGTTCTTTGCTTTAGATAATTTCATTTCATTATTTACACATTAGATTCACCCCATAAAATCATAACATTATTCAGAAACATATGCAATTATACATAAAGAACAATATCATCATCAATGTAGTGAAACATAAAAGAACAATAGAAGAAAATCTTTCACACATAGAGACATTAGGATTGGTCGGAGACCAAGGAAAATTCCCACAAAGGGGGAAAACACTTTCAAATTATTCTTATTACATTATCATTGAATGTTTCAGCAAAGAGAGATGAAAATGATCCATTTCTTCATTCACAAAACTATCCAGGAAAGTCAACTAAACAACATCAAGAGATGAACCCAATAATGCTAATAATCAAAGCCATGATTCAGAATCCTGCGACCAATTGTCAATATCTACAGTCAACTAATGGAATGAAACCCTATCTTCCAACCACACAGAGAGAGTGTACGTGCATGTGGTTGAAACTATCCAACCACACAGATAAGCATGTGTGCCTGTGGTTGCAACCAAAAATTCCATGTGGCAACCCTACGACTGCAAATCAAAACCTTGGATCTCATGTGCAAGCTTTAGACCCTGCAATTTCAGACCTATACGAACCAATCTTTGTATACCACTTCAAACCTATGTGAGCCAAACCAAAGAAAGAAAAATGATGATGATGATGTCTAAATGAGAGTCATTTGACTTGTATTTATAGCCATTCATGGGTGTCCAGTTTCCTTTTGGATCAACCTGTCCTTTTTGTGCACATGTGGGTTTCCATATTAAAATATATTTTTCCTTAACCAAATTAAATTCTTCCAAGGGATGGGAGGGGTGTTTCTTGATGAGGGATATTGTCCAAAGGAGGGAATTTATCCCTGAGCTGCCAAAAATTAACACTCCCTTTTAGCTAGGGAGAAATTACCGACTACAACATGTGTCCCATCACAAATATCTCATCAACAAAAAATTTCATCTTTGCACATCTCTGCTCATCCTTGTTCATCTTTGCTCTGCTCATATGCTGAACAATCTCGACTCTAAAAGAAGAATTTGACATCGAAGGGGAGCCAATCTACCACCCTTTATCCATCGAGGAGCCACTTCTACCACCCAAAATCATTGTCAATAGGAAGGAAATGTTTCTACAAGGGAATCTTTGCTAGCGGGAAGCCAATGCTACGACCCAAGAAACTTTGCCAGTGGGGAGCCAATGCTACGACTCGGGAAACCATAGAAAATAGGAGGAATTCCACTTAGCTTATGAGGTAAGGGTTGCTCAAGTTCACTTGAGATTTTTAGTTTTTGTAGCATCAGATGTGTTCTAGCCACGAAATTTGGTGGAGAGGTAGAATACATGAGATCTCGAAAACCCAGAAATCATTTCTGAAAATTTTTCCTAGAAATGAATTAATTAGATTATTAACTAGTTTTTAAATATTTCCTAAATCTAAACTTAAGGAATATGGTTAATTAATAAGTATTAAGTAAGTAAAGGCGAGAATCATCTAGAAACTCACACAGATATATCCAAAGATAATCCTAGCCATCGATTATGTTTTAATCTTGGTCGTTGGTGCTCCAATAGAGGATTATAAGAGAAGGTCGATGTGGTGATGGAGAACACACTTGAGCAGTTCGATTTCTTGGCAGATCGATTTCTTGAGTAACAGTAGTCAGTTGTCAGAGAGAGCCAGAGATCGAAGTAGTGAGTGAGGGGTATGGACAGCAATCCAGAGGAATATTTCCAAATCCGAAGAGGCAACAACAAGAGGGCTGAGTTATCCCAGTGAGGCAACGCAGATCACTGCACAGTTGCTTCAGAAGCAACTCCATTTGCTGGAGAGAAAATCATTCTCAGTTCTAGAGGCCGGGCAGAGGTTCTAGAAGACCAGAGAGACAATTTCCTCAGCAACTCGAGGCAAAACAACTTCACCAAAGACCAATCAGAGGCTAGACATCATAGTGACTACACAGTCCAGTGCAGAGGGTGACACAAAAGCTTTAGGAGGTTGAGTTTTCTGTAGGCAAGTTGAGTCAGGATTGCTTACGGAGGAAGGGTAAATTCCCTTCAATAATTTTGCCCAGATTTTCTTGTTGTGGATTGCTAGTTTCATGCATTCAGATTTTACTCAAATTTTCACTGCAACATAATAATAAAAACCCTCACTACTACACCATTTTTCCCAAGTTGATTTTTTCTAAGGACATTTGTCCAAAAATAATTGTCTCATATTTTATGTGTGTGTGTGTGCTAGCATTTCTCAGTTTCCAATGCATTAGTTTTTTCCGTAGTATTTTCTTTGTGAAGGTTGCAGTGTGTTGTTAGAAATACTAAGAGGGGGGTGAATCAATATTTCTTTTCAATTTTTGTTTTTACCAATTAGATCACTTATAATTAGAACACAAAATGAACAATAAGAATAAATACTTTTATTAATCACGAATAATGAGGACTTCAATCCTCTTCTTTACAATAAATCAAGTGCAATATAGTGTAGGGTTCCAACCCTAGATGAAGATACCAATCTTCAAATCTACTAGGCACCAACCTATACTTTGCTAAGCACCGACTTGGACTTCACAAGGCTCCAACCTCTAGATCTCCAACCCTCTCTTCCAAGGCCCCAACCCTGTCACTTTGAGGCTCCAACCTTTAGGGCTCCAACCCTATATTCCCAAGGCACCAACCTTGTACCTATGAGGCTCCAACCTCTAGGGATCCAATCCTATCTCTGGTGCAAGCTCCAACCGGGTCTTCTTGACGACTCCTATCCTCTAAGGCTCCAACCCAAAACTTCAATTCGTCAAGATAAGTTTAGTGATTCTTCACGACTCCCAATATCTTATTCAACAAGCCCTTTCAATATCTTCACCTTCAACCTTGCCCTCAAACAATCTCCAAGGCAGTCATCTCATCAATGGAAACTTTATGAATCTCAAAAGGTGTCTCCACAACTCTTCATATCACCCAAACAACTTTCTTCAAGATCACATCATGAATACTTCATTCATACGTCATTAGGTCAACAATGTCTCCAAGAATGCTTTCAAGATCAACTACTACAAGGTGTCTTCACTGCTTCCAAATATTCTCAAATAGTCAAGTTGCTTTTACAAATGTTCAAGTTATGCTTCAAGAAGGTTTTCTTACTGTATTCTTCACCGAATTTGATGGATGAAATGATGAATTTAGACTTGTATTTATATTGATTTTGAGTTATAATGAAAATTCACGTGTATTGGAGGAGAGGTTGACATGTATAGTTAGGATTAGGTCAGCTAGCATTAAGGAATATAATTTCTAACTTAAAAAATCATTTTCTCTCAAACTATGAGGATTTAGAGGACAAGTAATAGCTCGTTGGAAAGAGAAAAAAATCCTCTACAAGCCTATGCCAATTCCACCTTTAGACGAGGTCATTTTTCCATCCATAAAATTATATTTCGTGAACTATCATAATTATTTTATTCATGGCAGCCTTTAGGATTATATGTTTAGGGATCCTTCATCGTAGACATAGGCCATCAAGGTTTTAGGATTAGGGTATCTAAGGCTCCATTCATGTAGAGATCCAAATGTGACGTTAAACAATCATCCATGACATTATTATCTTCATTAAGGACAAGGGCTATGGTTCTTCACATGTGTTCTTCATTAATAAGGATTAGGGATTTATTTATGTATGTGAAGGTCTTCTTCATAGGATTAGGGTTCCATACACTTTGGAATTTCATCAATATGTTAGGGCTAAGGCATATTTTAGAGCATTATGAGCATCCATGGCTTCATCCATTATGCATCAACAATCTAGGGTTTGCATGAGGTTAGGGTAACATCTCAAAGGTTAGGACATGTATCACAAGAATATTTGCCATCTCAACAATGCCATATAAACATCAATGACAATTTGACCAAAAATCTCCCCTTTTTTCATTGATGGAAATATTCTTGCCCTTTCAACGATTTCTCCCCCTTTGACATCAATGGAAAATAGGGTGCCCAAGTACTCCCCCTATCAAGCTTCTTCTCTTCATCATATTTTTTTATCAATGATAGTTCTTCAAAGATATTTTACTCCTGCTGTCATGGTGCTCTTGCTTCAATGAGCTTTCTCCCCCTAAGCATTTACATTCCTTCATGGAAATGGATGAGGTAGATGATCAACTGACTCCCCTGCCTGCATAAACTCATCTAGCTCTTCTTTTTGCTTAGGATAAGAAAGATTGTTTCCTTGTGATCAAGTGGAAGACATCTTCACAATATCATGATTTTCTTTAATGGAGTTACTCCCGAGAGATGATCTATCAAGAGATGATTTTCCATGTGTGACTCATCAAGGGTTTCATAGGGCTCTTCACGAATAGCTTCTGCAAGAATAGTCAAGAATCACAAGCTCCCCCTAACAGTATGCATGGTCTCCTTTTTGGTAAAATTTCATCATCAAAACTTGGAATATCATATCTGCCAAAGATGTACTCATTAGATTAACAACATGAGTTGATGTCTTGAGTGTTCAAGAGGCTTTCTGATCCAATTTTATTTCTTCTCCAAACTTGTGTGACTTTCTTCTCTTGCTTGGTAGTCATGTTTTTAGCTTGGTTAGGAACCCAAGTCAAGTTACAATCATGAGCCATATGTCCAATGTTATGACATTTGAAGCACTCCATCTTGTTCATGAATGAGGAATCACGACTTCTTCTTGAAAATTTTCTTCTAGGGAGCTGATAGGGCCCATTATATTTGTCCTTGTGGTATGCCCTAGCCCTAAAATCCTTTGCCATGTGCCCAAAATTTGTACAAGAATAACAATAAACAAAAAATATACTTTGATACCTGGAGGATGGAGATTGCCTTGATGTACTTCTGAAGTCATTTTGTGTGGGGATCCTTTGATCATATCCATTGCCTCTTTCATTCTTGACACCATCTGCATATCTTCTTGTAGTAGGATTTCTTCCAATATCATCTTGACCCATCTCCTTTCCTTTGCTAGAGCTGGGGACATCAATATTTCTTCCAGGCTTCTCCACATTCTTGTTGTTTGAAGCATTAGAGTTTGCATCATTCTTTCTTGAGGGTTCACCTGCATAACCAAGACTTGATTTATCAAGAGGAGATATTTGATGACTTAGGATGTCATCTAGGGTTTGAGAGTTCTTTAGGCTCTTGTTCAAATGATAAACTTCATTTTTAAGGATATCAATTTCTTCTTTCATTTTCTTGCATTCTTCATCCTTATTTGATAGATTGATCGCCATTTCTTCCTTCATCTTGGTTGCTTCACATGATTGGGCCTTAAGTGATGTTGGGTTGTGTTATATTATTTCCATGACTATCCCACGTGTGTGGGGTGTTAGTTGCGCTTGTACGTTGCGCGGGGCACTGCCGGGGGGTCATGGGGGGGTGGTTACCCCCCCTGTTGGTGGGTATACAAGGGGGCGGTTACCCACCTGTACGGGGTCTGGGGCAATGGCCGGGGAATTTTTTTTTGGACGCTAGATTAGGTGGGTAGACCTACCTATGGTTTTCTACATGGTTTTGGGCACGATGGTTTTCAATCCATGGTATTTTGTATAGCCAGTCAAGGGAACTATGGTTATGTTCTAATCCAAGGTTAATGGATTGGGTTTATGGATGCTTCAACATGTATATATATGTATTGTAACATTGAAAGGAACATAATGAAAAATCAATCTGGTAGTCCCAGTTTTAGGATCTAGGGGAAAATATTTGTGTATATTTGTTTTATGTTTTATTCTCTCGCCATTGTTTATTTTTGGCTTTTAGAATTCGTATGCAAGTAATTTTTGTACGACGTTAAAACCTACAAGTGAGGTGATTTCAGATCTAAATTTGGTGATGTCATCATCCTTTTCTTCTAGTTGGCATGTCATGGTGTTTCTTTCCTTTTCTTCTTCATCAATGTGTCTTTCTGTGAGTGCCAAGGCTTCCATCACCTTCTCAACTCCTTGTGCTTGTTTCTTTGTTTCTCCTAGTTGAAATCTAAGGGAGGAGGCCTCTTCCTTCTATTGACCAATTTCCATTTCAAGTTTGTTCAAGTCCTTGTGTCTTTTTCCAAGGTAGCTTGACAAAGTGTCTTCCTTTTTCTTTGTTTTATCCAATTGATTTGTCATGGATATGACTTCTTCATGATGTATTTTCTTGTTTTGATGAAAATCCTCCTTTAGCTTGGTGAGCTCCTTATCTTTTTCTTGTACTTGAATCTTAAATACGTCAACTTATTTCCTTGTCTTGTCAAGGCTATGGTCACCATCTTTTAATTGCTTCTTAAGATCTTCATTTTCCTTTTTCAAACTTGTTGACACCTAATCATTAGGATTGGGTGAACACTTGTAAATAATGGATAAAGAGCCATCGGGAGGTGAAGCCCAAGAGTCACTCCCTCATGTATATAACCATGAGTAATCTTAATGAATAAATGCAATTCATTTGAGGAGTTACCTCTTGGCTTGACATGATATCAGAGCCAACCCCATTTTTGGCATCCCTTTCTACCCTTGTAACTCCCTTCTGGCATTCCTTCTTGTGGTATCTCTGCGTTGAATGGTGTGTAATATTTCGTTCCTCTACATACAGTTGCATTGACCTAAAGTTTCCTCTGCGTTAAATTGGGTGGAATTATATGCATTGAAATGGTATGACCATGTATGAAATTCTGGTGAATTCTTGTGATATTGTGTTAATGGTATGTGAGTAATGTTGTGATTTCATGTGCGAAGGCCGTGGTCTGTTGCATATGGTATGCAACAAGTTCCATTGACTGTACGTTAGCTTCCGGCATATGCTAATATGGCTACGTATGTTTGGTATGTGTTATGTTGGTGCTGGTATATATAATTCTGGTGCTTTATGTTATGTGTTGGATGGGATATGTATGGACGTAAAAAATAAATGAAAACTCGCATTAACATATTTTAAAAACTTGTATTCACGGGTTGTTGATCAATTCCCTTGTTTGCCAGATAATCTGCAACTAAATTCTCCTGGCGAGGCACATGCAACACCTCATACCCTCCCATACACTGCTCCATATATAGTTGAACATTGCTTCTTCATAATATCGCTCGACACCTCATACTCCTCCCATACGTTGACTCCTCCCATATGATGCTCCATATACATACGATGCTCCATATATAGTTGAACGTTGCTCCTTCATAATACCGCTCAATTTAGTTAATACAACTTCGTTCCCATCAAACTGTAAGGTACCTCTGCTCGTGCACACAATTTCTCGTACAGTTCTCATTATGATGAAGGTGCATTTCCATCAAGTCTATTATGGCATGCTAGATTTGGAGACTTGAACTATGCTAGCCTTCACTTGTTGAAGAAAAATGGTGTTACTGGTTTACCTGCAATTCCTAGGAAACTTAAGCAATGTGATGCTTGCATTCTAGGAAAGAATAACAAACAATGTTTTCATGATTCACATTCTAGAGAACAAAAAACTTGAACTCATTCATTCAGATTTATGCGGTCCAATGCCTATTCCTTCTGCAAATGGAAATAAATATATTATGACATTTATTGATGACTACACCAAAATGTGTTGGGTTTATTTATTGAAGAACAAATATGATGCTTTTCAAACATTCAAGAACTTTAATACATGGATTGAAAATGATGCACAATCTCATATTGGCTCTATTCGCACTAATAATGGAAAAGAATACACTTCAAATGAATTTGAAACCTATCTTCACCAACATGGGATCAAACATCAAACAATTGTGCGTTACAATCCCCAACAAAATGGAGTAGCTGAAAGAATGAATAGGACAATCTTAAATATGGTACTTTCCATGACGTATTTAAAGAATGTAAAATTGATGTTTTGGGCTGATGCAGTTCTATGTGATGTTTATGTAAAGAATAGATGTCCATCTAATGCTATTAGAAACAAGACTCCTTATGAAATGTGGTATGGACACATTCCTTTGGTAAAGCATCTCAGGGTCTTTGGTTCCACCTGTTATGCCTTGATACCAAAGGTACATAGAAACAAACTTGGTGCAAGGAGTCGTAAGTGTATATTCTTGGGGTATTCAAATACCTCCAAAGCATACTGTCTCTATGATGAAGTTAATAAAAAGTTTGTTGTATCTAAATATGTAATCTTTCTTGAATCTTCCAAAGCTAACAAAGTTTTTGAGTGGCAACTTGATCACTTGGATAGATTCGGACATGAAAAATCATTCAAGAATTTGATAATTAGATTCCACATCTTGAAGGGGGGATTCATATACTAGATCAATCTATGGAATCTTCTTCTAAAGCACTCACTCCCCCACATGAAACTCCAACGATTGATGATACTTTGGGTGATATGATTGATAGAATTGGGATACTCAATCTTGATTCAGTCCCAACTCAATCAACTGAGCAGCCTGTACCATCTCAGAAAGGCCCCCCAAAGTGGCTGACAAAGACACCTGAAAGTGTTCATCCTAATGAGATTGGAAAGACAGGAACTAGAAAGTCAACTGGGAAAAATGGAGGTGATGTAGATGATTCTGATTCACCTGTTGATATGGATGTTTCTTATGATTGTGAACTGAATTTGTCTACAGATTTCAAAATAACTTCCTTCAAATAAGTCGCTTCTCATGATAAATGGAAATAAATGATGCAAAAGGAGTATGATGCCTTGATAAAGAATCTCACTTGGAAGTTGATTGATCCTCTATTGGGAACCAAACCAGTTGGCTGCAAGTGGGTCTGCAAGAACAAGTATAAAGCTGATGGCTCACTTGACAAGCACAAAGGCAAGCTTGTGAAAAAAGGTTTGCATAGAAGGAAGGGGTCGATTATGAGGATACTTTTGCCCCACAGCAAAATGGGCTACCATCCAGACACTCTTTTCCTTAGCAGCTCAATGGAGATCTAAAAGAGAATGTTTTTATGTCCCAACTTGAAGGATTTGATGTGAAGGGACATGAATATAAAGTATGCAAACTTATGAAATCCTTGTATGGCCTCAAGCAAGCACAGTGAGCTTGGTATGAAAAGTTAACTAAGCATCTTCTGAAACTCAAATTCAAACATTATGATCTTGATGGTGCAACTTTGTTTGTCAAGAAAGTTGGCAAAATCGTTGTATATCTTGTGGTATATGTAGATGATCTTTTGATGACAGGGAATAATGAAAGCTACATTGCATCCATAAAGAAGGAATTGAGGAAAGGTTTTGAAATGACTGACTTGGGCTATGTTCACTACTATCTTGGAATTGAAGTAACTCAACATCCGAAGTCTATATTCCTCTCTCAAAAGAAGTACATTGGAGATCTGTTGAACAGGTTTGGCATGGCTGAGTGCAATCCTCTGACTACTCCAATGGAAAAAAACTTAAAGCTCACATCTGTTGAAGGAAAAGAATTTGAGGATGAAACAAAGTATAGACAACTTGTAAGAAGTCTCAACTACCTGACTACTACTAGACCAAACATTTCATTTGTTGTTGGAATCCTCTCCAGGTTTATGCAAAAGCCTTGTGAGGGACATTGGTCTACTGCAAAAAGAGTTCTAAAGTACTTGAAGGGAACTCAAGCCTCTAGACTCAAGTATACACAGGTGGGTGACTTCAGCTTGATTGGATACTCTGGTTCATACTTCGATGGAGACAAAGAAACTGGGGTATCTACTTCAGGTCATGCTATGAGTCTTGGATCAAGAGCTGTCTCCTAGAGATCACACAAACAATCAGTTCCAGCATATTCCACAAAAAAGGTAGAATATGTGGCAGCAGCTGAGGCAGCAAAAGAAATTGTGTGGCTCGGGAAATTTTTTGAAGACTTGCAGGTAAAACAATTACATTCAACTCCACTCATGATTGACAAAACCTCTACAATAAAGTTGGACAAGAACCCAAAGTTCCATGATCAAATGAAGAAAATCAATACAAAATACCATCTGATTTGACATCATGTTGAGGCCAACACAATCCATCTACACCATTGTTCCACTAATGAGAAACTTGCAGACATTTTCCCCAAAGCGCTTGGAAGAGAAAAACTTGAAAGATTTAGAATGATGCTTGGACTCACCAACATCCCTTCAGATTAAGGGGGGGGGAATGTTGACACCTAATCTTTGGAATTGGGTGAACACTTGTACATAATGTAAATAGTAAATAATGGAAAACAAAGAGCCATCGAGAGGTGAAGCCCAAGAGTCACTCCCTCATGTATATAACCATGATTAATCTTAATGAATAAATGCAATTCATCTGAGGAGTTACCTCATGGCCTAACAAAACTGCTAATCTCTTCTATGGCAGCTACAAGCTTCGCCATGAGATCTTCTTCAAAGTCATATTTATTTTCTTCATCTTCTAGGTATTTCTTAGCCTTGATGTCTTCACTCTTGTTTTCAGATTCCTTAACGGGTTCTTGATTTCCTTCTTGCTTTCCATCAACTTCTTGACTAGCAGTCATGGTTAATTCTCCTTTTGAGTGAAGATCTTGAAGTTTGTCCCAAATACCTTTTGCTGATGAACATTTCTCCACTTTGGCTTTTATAGGATATGGTAGCCCATTCAAGATTGCCTTCATCATTTTTGTATTATATTCCTTGGAATCTCCTTCCATCATGCTTTCAATAATCACTGATTCCCAGACTTCAATGCCTTAAGCAATTAAGAAATTCATCATTCTCATCTTCCATATATCAAAATTTCCATTGAACAATGGAACTTTCCCAATTTGATTGTATTCAGTTTTCACAGTTGAGGAAGATACATCTTTAGAAGAATTGGAGGCTTTCTTCCTTGGATTTTCCATTTTTGTTCTAAGTATCTACCTTCAAACTAACTCTGAAAAAAAATTGTTGGAAATACTAAGAAGGGGGTGAATTAGTATTTCTTTTCAATTGCTATTTTTACCAGTTAAATCACTTATAATTAGAACACAAAATGAATAATAAGAATAAATACTTTTATTAATCAAGACTATACAAGGCTTCAATCCTCTTCTTTACAATAAATCAAGTACAATATAGTGTAGGGCTCCAACCCTAGATGAAGACACCAATCTTCAAATCTACCAAGCACCAACCAATACTTTGCCAAGCATCGACTTGGACTTCACAAGGCTCCAACCTCTAGGGCTTCATCCCTCTCTTCCAAGGCTCCAACCTTGTAACTTTGAGGCTCTAACCCTATCTTCCCAAGTCACCAACCTTATCTCTATGAGGCTCCAACCTAGTCTTCTTGAGGACTCATATCCTTTAGGGGTCCAACCCACAACTTCAATTCGTCAAGATAAGTTTAGTGATTCTTCACGGCTCCCAATATATTCTTCAACGAGCCCTGTCAATCTCTTCACCTTCAGCACTACCCTCAAACAATCTCCAAGGCAATCATCTCATTAGTGACAACTTTATGAATCTCAAAAGGTGTATCCATAGCTCTTCATATCATCCAAACAACTTTCTTCAAGATCACATCATGAAGACTTCAGTCATACATCACTAGGTCAAAAATGTATCCAAGAATGCTTTCAAGATCAGCTACTACAAGGTGTCTTCACTGCTTCAAAATATTCTCAAATAGTCAAGTTTCTTTTACAAATCTTCAAGCTATGCTTCAAGAAGGTTTTCCGCAAGCTGCCCCGAGAACTCTCCACAATCTTATATCTTCAATGTGACTCAACAAGGCCTTTAATCAATCCTTCAAAGGCTTCTTCAAGAGGACTGCTACAAGTTTTTATAATTGCTCCAATTCTCAAAGGTTTTTTGTCAATCCTGCACATCAAATCTTCAATAAGATGCATTAAGAATCCCCTCAAAAATATGCTCAAAAGTGTCAACAGATCTACTTCACAAAAGGTCAATTAAGTCTGCCCCAAATCTAAATAGATCTGCTCATAAGGTAGGCTTGTAGGTCTGTTTCATTACTATAATTGTTGTTGTTGGTTAGGGCTAGTAACCCACTGCTACAACCCTCTTAAACCTGCCCAACCAGTCTTTCCACAGCTGCAATCTTGCTCTTCAAAAAATTCGAGTCTGCAACAAAATGTTCACAGGTCCGAGGTATTTATATCAATGTTCTTAAGTTTTATCACTAATCCACAGGCAGACTATCCACAAGTGATTGTCTTAGCTTTTATGCCATTGCAGGTTCGGGACACTGCAAATCTCCACAAGATTGTCCATACACCAAGCTATATTGGTGAAGAGTTTTATTACTGATATAACAACTAGCAGCCTGAGTTATTATGCCACCACAATGTAGTTGTCCATACCCGTATATGTGTCCTCCACTTCACAGGTCTGAGTCTCCTCTTATAGGACTGTGATTCCAGATCCGAGTTTATCGCAGGACCGCTACACAATTTTATCACTAGTTAGAGGTCTTATTATCACAGGTTCTGTAACTTCGAGCTTCTAAGAATAAATAGGTATGTCTAGAAGATGCCACTGTAGTCATAGGTCCGAGCTTGAATGATAACCCAATCAGAAAAATAGCCCAAACACAGAATTTCTTGTTGTCCAAGCTTGAGGAAGGATAATTACAGGAGTGTGCCCAATCACCGAAACCAGAATTAGCCCAAACAGTTGTCTTTTTATCCTCCTCGGCTTCCTGTAACTTCTTTGTCTTCTTATTGTATTCTTCACCGAATTTGATGGCTGAAAAGATGAATTTTGACTTGTATTTATACTGATTTTGAGTTATAATGAAAAGTCACATCTATTGGAGGAGAGGCCGACATGTATAGGTAGGCTTAGGCCGGCTAGCATTAAGGAATATAATTTTTAACTTAAAAAATCATTTTTCTCTCAAACTATGAGCAGTTAGATGATAAGTAATAGCTCATTGGAAAGAGGAAAAAATCATCTACAAGCCTATGCCAATTCCACCTTTAGATGAGGTCAATTTTCCATCCATAAAATTATATTTCGTGAACTGTAATAATTATTTTATTCATGCCCGTCTTTAGGATTTTGTGTTTAGCTCTCCATCATAGACTTAAGCCATCAAGATTTTAGGATTAGGGTATATAAGGCTCCATTCATGTAGAGCTCCAAATGTGACCTGCAACAATCATCCATGCCATTATTATTTTCATTAAGGACAAGGGCTGGGGTTCTTCACATGTGTTCTTCATTAATAAGGATTAGGGTTTTATTCATGTATGTGAAGGTCTTCTTCATCGGCTTAGGGTTCCATACACTTAGGACTTGCATCAATACGTTAGGGCTAAGGCATTTTCTAGAGCATTAGGGGCATCTAGTGCTTTATCCATTATGCATCAATGATCTAGGGTTTGCATGAGGTTAGGGTGACATCTCAAAGGTTAGTACATGTATTACAAGAAATTTGCCATCTCAACAATGCCATATTGACATCAATGACAACTTTGACCAACATGTGTTTATTTCGATATTTGTCGTATCAGATAAATTGTTAAATTAATTAACAATTAGGAGAAATAATACCAGTTTCTGCAATAGGGTTCCAGTTTTGGAATTTTCACAGGGATCGAGAGTGGAAACGAGAGCGGAGAATGAAATTTTCAAAAGCTCCTAGTTTGGGAGTGAATTTTTATATATTTTGATGCATATATGTCAACAAAATCATGTAGAATGATGAATTAGATATAAAAAACATAAAAACGTGGATTGTACCATATAACATCAATCATCTATTAGTTATAGTCTTCACCAACCACATCCACAAGTTAGTAACATACAACATACTGAGTCTCGTGATTCATCAATCTTAAAGTTTCAAGCTTTCAAAATCCGATATATAACATTTATCATCATTGATCACTAATGTTGTAACTTGTACTTGTAACCATTACCATTACCAAAGTAAACAAACAAAACAAAGAATATCTAACATGAAATGAAATGTTTCAACTTTCATGTAGCATCATATTCATAATTCATTACCAATGAATTATAAATGCCAACTTCAAACTTTAAACTTAAATTTTCATATACTGCTTACAAAAAATACCGTAATAAATATGAAAGAGTCAATAGCTATAAAAAGTACTAGAAACTAGAAAATACAAGTAGATATATTATCTACTACTTGACCGTCTTGCCACGAGAAATTTATAATTCCTTGTTCTGTGCTTTGTTGGGAGTATCCTCCTGCATAATCGAATGACCTTGGTGCTCTTGATTAAATACAAGTTCCATACCCTAGTACCCTAGCTGCTCTTCATTATTGGGAGTCTCCCTTGCATAGAGGGCTTGGTTCTCTTGATTAAATACAAGTTCCATACCCTAGTACATGACAAAATCCAATGGAAACATTGCAATTGCCCCAATCCTGAAACCCTGAAAAAATGATAAGTTTGTTGGATTTTGACTGAGATCTAAAATTCTACTTTCTCCATATGAAATCCAATGAGGTCAAAACCACTGTCAAACACCTTCAGTCATTTCATGGTAATGTTAAAAAATTAAGTAAAATGATGAAAATGAAAGATAAAGGAGAATGTCACTTTTATTTTAATAATTTAGCATTACCATGAACTGCATATCAACACTAGGGCCATAGGCTTGAATATTACCCACTCAAAAATATTTAATATATCCCTATATCACTCTTGAATTAGTGGGGAGCGATTTTGTTTTAGCGAGCGCGCTCCCAGGTTCTCTCCTAATGTGCTCCTGTCTAGAACACGCTTCAGGAATGGGTTCAAGGGGGGAGGGGAGGGCGCACTCCCCCGCAAGCCTGCTGGCGATAATAGGAGGGATACCCCACTTACCATAAATGGTAAGGATCTTGCCTATCCTATTATTTGTTGATCTTCCCAACTTGACCCTCAAGAGTCAGTGGTAGAGCATCTGCGTCTCTAGCATCAATGGGATTCCACTTACCATAAGTAGTAAGGATCACGCCTAACTCAAGCATCCAACACCCATTGGCCAGATGGGTGGGAAAGACAAATGCCAATTGGGATATACTTTGCATAGACCAAGATAGGGGGGCTACATCTTCCACCCTATGGGTAGCAGAAAGGGGTGATACCCTATTGTCCAAATATCCCTCAACCCTAGGAGCCCTACTTCTCAATTCCTCACTCTGGGAGTTCAAACAGGGGGGGAAGAGTTGGCTCAGTGTCCTCGATCAAGCCAGAGATTCTTAAATCAAAAACATATCAACGTGCTCATATTCGATATTGGCTAAACAACTCACTAAAGAGTTCAATCATATTGTCTCATACATTACCAAGAGAAACAATCATTTGTTTTCGTGTTCATGCAGGACATAAATTCAAATAAATACATGTCACAAAATGATACCTTATTCATCCTCCCTCTCACGGAGGTAGCAACCACAAGCCTAAGGTTGTCTCATACAGTAGCATTGCCTCGACACAAGGAGATATCTTAGTCCTAGCAATATATGAGATATTTTTCCAATCGGATCCCACCTTTTCTTATCGCAATATATCATTGTCACAACAAGAACTTGCTCAAACAACTCTCCAAAGAGATTCCTCAACCAAATTGCCCCACGTCTAGTCATGCTAGTAACCATGTACTCAACCTCGGTTGTTCTTAAAGTTATCGACTTATATTCCCTACTCATCAAAATGTCATGACATACCCCAAGCTTAAGCAACTCCCAAATGTTCTCTTTTTGACAATAATGTTTTCCATCCCAGTTAACATTAGTGTATCCATGCAAACTCATATCTCCGGGAGCATATCTCGCAATATTTCATCTCGAACTCAAAGGCCAACTCCCTCTTATGCTCGATCATCAGAGGCTCACTACCTGTCAAGAATAGATCGTCAACATATAAAACCAAAATCAAAGGCATACCTTGGACCAACTTGAGGTTCAAATCAGAACTGCTTCCAGTATTCACTAGGTAACTTATCAATGCAGACATGCCAGGCTTGGGGAGCTTTCTTCAAACCATACAATGTTTTCTGCTCATAGAACTCTCCATCATATGCTCTATGTTTGTAGACCTGTCATACTCCTGGTGTGATCCTGGTCTCGTGCATACTATTTTAGTTTTTGTATCCTACAGGGTCAACTACACCCATAGGCCTTCTTCCATGCAGTTGGGAGGCTTATAACCACACCCTTAAGCCTTTCTCCCAATAGTTGAGGCTTGGACTAGGAGAAAACTTCTCTGAACAAATCAAAACTTTCCAAAACTTTTTCCACAACATCATATGTTTATTCATGATCAAAAATCTTCCTTCAACAGTCAAGTGTCTTCTTTTAAAAATAATACTAGGTTTTAAAATCTCATGAAGAGTTTCTCTCTCTGAATGAGAAATCTCTTCAATCATCATCATTCACGACATCAACCTGTCTATCATAATATTGTCATGCTACAACAAAATTGTTAGATCACAAACTATATCAGGTTCTCAGACATATATCATAAAAAGTCATCATTGATTGCTTCATCATCACATATGAACATGTCATCAAACATTCATCAAGGATTAGTGTCATATAAGTGTATCTTCATACTTCAAGGATCATAATCACAATATCAAGTCAGGGCATCCAATTCTACCACTTGTCATATTTACTAAGCTTAACAAAACCTTACCAAGATCAACAAGAGTGTTAATATTATTTTCACACTTTCATCATGCTTATCATAAGCATTAACAATAATATTAAGTTGCCATATATCAAAATCAATATATCTAGCCTTCTTTATGAGATCAGGAAATCCACCATGTCTAAAATGATGCTTACCAAATATCAAGAGCACCAACATATCACATGAACTAGAAATCAAACTTAATCTCATATGCATGCATGAGGGTGATATTCTTGTCATACCTCGGGGCTTAACTTGCCATCCAATATTGTGGCTATAATATTGAAGCAATGTACTATACATACCTTGTAGCATTCATGTACCTTTGCAGCTTGTAACACTTATATGTCATTGGCAGTTGCAACACTTCATCAACTTTCCACTAGCACTTATCTTCCTGCACTAGATTTCTTTTCCTACAACTTAGATGATCCTCAAGAAGGATCTAATTATCACATCTCATCTAGAGGTTAGAATAATCCACATACTCAAATATGCAAGAATCAATAATTAAATCAATAATCCTGAACAATAATATAATTTTAAAGAAGTAATATAAATCTAAAGGTACTTATCTTTAATGAGAGGTCATCATATTCCTCTTGACCCAACCTAGCCTTCAATATTTTCATTGACTTCATCAATAATGAGGCCTAATCGAGACTAGCCCATCTAGGTTATACTCAATTTGTCACAAGTGCTAGAACAACTTTTCATTGATCATGCTAGGGTTTCAAAACTGCAAAACTCAAGCCATTATCTTATCCCAGAGTTTCTTTCAAAATTTAACCTCATGATATTCATCAAACCCTAATAACTAAGTTCCCCAGGGTTTCCTTCAAACCCTAGCATTATTTTAGGTCTTCTCCATCTTCTCTTACATCCATCAAGGGTGCCTTCTCAGGGATGATCTCAATGACTTTTCTTCAACCTAGCTTTGATACCATGTTAATTTTTCTTAGGGTTATATTGTTCTTTGCTTTAGATAATTGAATTTAATTATTTACACATTGAATTCATCCCATAACATCATAATATTATTCAACAACATATGCAATTATATAGAAAGAACAATATCATCATCAATGCAGCAGAACATAAATGAACAATAGAATAAAAACATTCACACATAGTGGCACTAAGATTGATCGAAGACCAGAGAAAAACCCCACAAAGGGGGAAAATCCTTTCAAATTCTTCTTCTTACTAGATTCTCATTGTACGTTTCAACAAAGAGAGAATGCAATGATCCATTTCTTCATTCAAAAAACCATCTAGCAAAGTCAACTAAACAACATCAAGAGATGAACCCAATAATGCTAATAATCAAAACATTGATTCATAAACCTGCGGTTAATTGTCAATATTTGCTAATTACCAAAATTTGCGGTCAAATGATGGAACGAAACCCTAGCTTCCAACCACATGGAGAGAGTGTACATGTGTGCGGTTGAAACCCTCCAACCACATGGATGAGCATGTGTGCTTGCAGTTGCAATCGAAAATTCCTTGTGGAAACCTTGCAGCTACAAACCAAAACCATAGATCTCACGTGCAAGCTTTGAATCCTGCAATTTCGGACCTATATGAACCAATCTCCATGAACCACTTCATACCTATGCCAACCAAACCAAAGAAAGAAGAATGATGATGATGATGTCCAAATGAGGGTCACTTGACTTGTATTTATAACCATTCATGGGTATCCAATTTCCTTTTGGGCTGACCTGCCCTTTTTGTGCACATGTGAGTTTCCATATTAAAATATATTTTTCCTTAACCAAATTAAATTCTTCCAAGGGCTAGGAGGGGTATTTCTTGATGAGGAAGATTGTCCAAAGGAGGGAATTTATCCTCGAGATGACAAAAATTAACATTTTGTTGGGGATGTCTTTTACCATGTCACTCAGAGAGGGCAATATTTTATAATGAAGGTGCCCATATCTTCTTTGCCAAATCTTAGAGGGACTAATATCCATGTGGACAAGAGCTTGAGGAGAATGTGTTAAAAATCTATAGAACCTTCTTTCACGAATCCCAATAACCCTTGCTTTCTCAATATTAGAGTCTCTTCCCCAACAAAAACATTTTCCATCTACAAAGGAAATTGTATCTCCTTTATCTTCTAGACAAGAAATAGAAAGTAAATTCTTTTTCAAACCTGAACATAGAGGATGTCGTTGAGATGAAGCTTTCCACCATCTTCTAGTTTCAACAAGATAAATCCAAGACCTTTGAATGCATAGCTATTGTTATCTCCAAGCTCCACTAAATGAGATGATGATCCTTTTGATAAAGTTTGTAGTTGTCCACTTTCTCCTATCATATGTCTTGAGGCTCCACTATCAATGATCCATGCATTGTCATCATCAAATGTACCTATAAGTGTTGTTATGAATCCTCCACTTTTGATTCTCCTAGATAGATTGTAGATGATCTTGACACTAAAGATTCTTGCAACTTTTAAGATATCTTTAAGAGTCTTGAGTCCCATATTCAAATATCTTGCCATTGATGAAAGAGATCTTCCTTTCAAGAGCACTTTACTTCTTTCAAATGATAGCCAACAAATTGATCTACAAATAGTCCTTCCTTCACCTTAAATTTGATTCCATGTTGAGAAATCAATGCATGTAGTTATTAGGGTTTTGATTATTCTTTTCTTGATAATTACTTGTGATTTGTATTGGCTTCTTTACTTCTTTATTATTTTATCTTTCATCAAGCAATTACCAAATAAAAAATGCATGAAGATCACAAGAACAAGAGACACAATATGTTGGCACTCAGCGAAGGCAAAACTGTTAAAATTGGCAACTAGGGCCAAAATACATATGGATCATCTTATTTATTATAGTTGATATTTTTCTTGGATTCCTCTCTCCGAGAGGTGTAGGATTTATCTAAATATCATCCGATTCAACCATGTAAAAATGAAGATATGAATTTATTTATATTATGGGAAAATTGTCAAGGTCGGCTAGCAAGAAAAACAGGCATTCAAACCCCCAGCTCATCCTCTACGTTGCATATAAAAGAAGGATACCTCAAGTCATTTCATCATCATCTCATATTCACTCATCTCTCTCTCCTCACTTGAATGGGTACGCAAATCTGGCAGTTATCTCTCACACGTATGAAGAAAGGAGGACATTTTTTGTTTGACTGCATTGACCAGTTTGACCGAATTGCAGAGGTTGTTTCTTGGGTTGTGTTGACCAGCATTGACCTCCTCTTGACTGTGGATTTGGGTGAGGACCTTCTCCTTGGTAGGCCGTAGATATGGGCACTAAAATCGAGGTGATTTGACCTCCCATTTGACCAGTGTTGATTGCCCTAGGCTGGCTGCAGTTTGACTTTCATTGACCAGCTTTTGACTTGACTGTTTTGGGTTGTTTGAGCTTGTTGTTGGAGGCCGAAGTTGACTGGGTTTGACTGAGTCTCTTAGAGGAAAAATTATTCCCTATTTGACCAACGTTGACTTTTCTGGTTAAGGCTTTTCTACTGCTGTCATAAATTATCAGATTTGTAAATTTGTACTATCTCTCTTCGTTGAACTATTGAAGAATATAAGAAGAATTGATCAAGGGTGTCCCCACATTGGGGTTTGTCCTTGGTTGGTGCCACATCTTGTGTCCTCTTTTCTTGGCTTGTCTTCTAGTGTTTATGTTTATGTTCTATCTTCATTTACTATCATGCTGATGTGATTGCTAAACTGAATATTGATATTGGGCTAATAAATAAATTGAAGTAAATTTATCTTAAGCATAGAACATACCATTGTTACCTAAAATTAACAAAAACCTCTCTCTAGGGGAAAACTCAGTCAAACTCTTCTTCTATAATCAAACCAAGTCAAAGTGAGACAATTCAAGACCTTTTTACCTAGACAAATACCGCCTCCAATCACCAAGTCAACCCTCCTTCCAAGTATATAAACATTTTCAAAGTCAACAAGAGTAACTTCCTTCAAAACTACTTCAATATGGAATTTCGACCCACTACAACTTAGAATTTTGGACTTGCAATCACAACAAAAATTTCGGCCCCTGCAACTTGGCTTATTCATCATGCTCTGAATTTTGGCTGAAAAACATGGGCTTTCAAAGGAGGAGGAATTACTACTGGATTTTCTTTTAATTTTTCTTCTACAAATTTTTCTGGATCCTTGATTCTCTTTTGCTTGGCTTGATTTCTGAATTGCTTTTCAAATTGAAGGAGAGAAACTACTAAGAAATATTTGTTCCTAGCTCCATGTAAATATGATACGGACTGGAACACCAAATAAACACAAGTGGGAACTCCTTGATGGTAATCTTTTGGAAACAGATACAGAATTTCCCCCTTGGAAGAATTTTGTGATAAGAAGTCAAGATGGAAAATTGTACAAGTTACTTCCATCTCATGCTGATGATCCTGCATTGGCAGCAAGAGATTCAGTTGTTGCTACCAACTGGACTAATATAGCTCTGTCTAGTCTTGAGAAATTTGTCAGTACTAAATTTGAGAATATTGAGACTGTTATTTCTGAAATGAAGACTATGCTTGAAAGTATTTTGAGAAAACAGGATTATAACACAGTTTGTCTGAATAGCAGTGTAACCACTTTAGCATAAAATGATAAGGCTCTTGCCAAAAGTCTCGAAAGATTATCTCTACAAACAGTCCAGACACAAAAAAAGATCCATGAAGTTGCCTCTGCTCATGAAATGGAAATAGTCAAGATCAGTACTTCTCTAGACATTGTGAAAAAGCAAGTTTGGGAAGTATCTCAAGGAATAGAATCCCTGAAGAAGAAGCCTAGGGTGGAAGCCTACAAATCTGCGACCTTATTTTCAGAACCCAAGTCTTATGTTCCGTATTCTATTACTCCTTCTATGGAAAGCCTCATCAGGACTCCCAGTTCTATAACCTTTCCACCCCCAACTTCTACTCATCCGTATTCTTTGTTTGCTAATCCTAGTTTCTTTCACCCGCAACCAGTTACAAAACAATCTAAAGAAACTGAGGAACCAAATAAGCTTGAATCTTCTAGTTTCATGTTCGAAGATTCCTCTTCTAAAAATGAAGAAGATTGTTTTGATACAAGCCTTCACAAAATAGACGCAGAGCCGCAAATTGAAGACCTTGAAGCCTGTATCAATAACTTCTCTATAACAGACCAAGAACAGTCTGATGATGATAAAGACCAGGTGAATGCTACATCTTCAAGATCCAGATGGGAGACTACCTGGAATCCTGCTCCTGATCGCAGAGACCTTATGAAATCAGAATATCATAAGGATTGGTCTGCAAATGCTACTTATTCATGGAATATTGACAATTGCACTGAAGCTGAAATCATGTATGTTCTACATTCCATGCTTGTTTGCTATAGGACCTATCTTGCAGATGAAATAGGTCCCATTAATGCCACTAGAAGGATAATTGGAGGATTTGAGGGTACATTGGATTCTTGGCTAAAAGCTGAAACACTGAAAGAGCCAAACCTCCTTCCTAATTGGGAACAAGTTGTGGTCCTAAATGAGGATGGTACCACCCACATAGACCCTGTTACTCATATGCCTGTTAACAATATGATAGGAAAGCTTCTCTATGGCATTACAATCAATTTCATTGGTTTCCCCCAAATAACCAATGACATTACCACAATTACTCTGCTTGCAATGAAACTGCATAACATGCAGCATTTTGATGAATATTTTAATGAATTCCTTCACAGATTACACACTTTGACTCCAGATCTTATTCTTGAGCCAAAATGGAAGGAAATTTTTGTAGCATCTCTTCCCCAGTGGGTCTCTTCAGCTATTGTTAACAAATAACCAGTGAAGGTTGGTGATTAAAAATTTGGTATAATCAGGCAAGCTGTTAAAGCTATCATTGTTAAATTATGCTCACAAATGAAGATTTCCAGAGCCGCAACTAATCCTAAGAAACCGCATAGCTATTAGCAACTCTGTAAGCAATGGCATCTTGGAAAAGCTGGCAATTCTGAGGGGCATAAACACAGAAAGAAAAGACATTTCAAAAAGAATTCCCAGATTTCCCCAGAAAAACCAAAAGGAAAACATTACAAAGCTAAACCTTACAAGCATACAAAAATGTTTTCCAAGGATAAAGAAATCATTTGTTACAATTGTAACAAGAAAGGCCACACAGCCCCAAATTGTCCAAGCAAGAAAAAGGAACCATCAAAGAAGAAAGTCCAGTATAGAAATAAGAAAGGAAAAATTAATTCCTTTGATCTTCCTAGCAGCTGTGATGAGCTTGTATCTTCTGATTCTGAATCAGAAAATGATTTAAATTTTATTGATTCAAAAGAATCATCGGATGAAGATTTCTGTAATGATCCTCATTGTACAGAATGTAGATATTGTGATTGTGATGACCCTGATGTTTGTACATGTGATGAAGACTGATTATGATGAAACCAGCAAAAATATCTTTGCACAGATGATGGCTGCTACTGACCCTCAAATGAAGAATATGTACAAATCTCTGCTAACAGAACATTTAAAGCAAGCTCCCTCTAGTTCAAAAAATTCTCCAAACAAAGGATATGTGCCTCCTGCTACTCTCTTCTCGGTAGAAGCCTTAACCAGGCAATTCAGAAACGAAGACTTTGGAGAAGATCTACCACAAACTTTGCCTGTAGTCCATCAGGCAATTAAAGAATTGAGAAAAACAATAAAGGAGAATAGGAGATTGTGTGTAGAAAGACACAATGAGTTGAGTCTAAGGATAATGAATGCTCAAGTATCCCATGCTACTACATCACAAGGCCCAGTATCAGGAAAAACAGAGAACTGGACTTATCATCCAGGACAGGTTCAGCAGCAGAGCAGCCCAGAAGAAGGAGAAGAAGAGGAGAAGGCCAGGACAGATTTTGGATGCAATAGCATGAACAGAGATGTGATGTATTGTGTCAAAATGAAGGTAAAAATTGGAAACCAGTATGAATTCTGGAAATTCCTTATGGACACTGGTTCCAGGTTAAATATTGTAAGTGATACTGTAGTCAGCATGCACCACCGAAGGCCAACAACATGTCCAAGAGTGATTACAGCAAGTGGTGATATCCCCACCAAGTATGAAGCAGAAATAGATGTTCTGCTAACAGAAAAAATTGGAGTTCATCTAGTTTGTCCCGTTGTCCCAGGACTGGATTGTGCGATGTACCTTGGGACCCCATTTTTCCAGAACTTCAACATGCATGGAGCTAAATTTGATACAAGAACTCAGAGGTATGGATATTTTATCAGTCTCGAAGATAAAGAAATCTTTTTCCCATTTATTAATTCTAATTCTCCTATTAGAATTAGAAGGCTTGATAGGATGGAAAATCTTCTGGCAAAAATGGAAATAAAAAGAGAGATACTAAAGACAAAAGAACATTTGAATAATGGAAAATATGCCTCTGAAATAGCAGATCTCACTGCTAAATTCAAGGAATGTTGTTCAGACAATCCAAATGCTTTCTGGCATATCAAGAAGCAGGAAGTAGAACTTCCCCTTAAGAAAGATTTTAGCGGAAAACTAAGGAGGTCTAAAGCAGTGGCAATGAACGAAGGACAAATGAAACTTTGCAGAGAAGAAATTAAGGATCTCTTAAAGAAAGGACTTATCAGAAAAAGTAAAAGTCCCATAGCATGTTTTGCATTCTATGTTAATAAACATGCTGAAATTGCCAGAGGTAAGCCAAGACTGGTTGTGAATTATAAACCTCTGAATAGCATATTGGATTATGATGCATATCCCTTACCGAAGCCATCTTCTATACTTGCCCAAATATCAAAGTCAAAAATATTTTCAAAATTTGATCTAAAATCTGGTTTTTGGCAAGTAGGAATCAAAGAAGAAGATAAATGGAAAACAACATTCTCTGTACCTGAAGGGCATTATGAGTGGAATATCATGCCATTTGGCCTAATCAACACCCCTTCAGCCTTTCAGAGAATAATGGATGAGACTTTTGAAGGAATGGAGGATTTTCTGAAAAAGTACATTGATGATTTACTAATTCATTCTGATAATATCCCTGACCATATTAAACATTTGAAAATCTTTCTCTGCAGGATCAAAGAAATGGGTATAGTATTATCAGAATCCAAAATGAAGTTATTCAGACCAATAATAGACTTCTTGGGTTACAATATATAGTTTGGTTCTTATATGGTAATCCAAAGAAGTCTGAATTTTGTTGATCATTTCCCTGATGAAATTAAAGATAAAACTCAGTTACAGAGATTTTTGGGAAGTTTAAATTATATCTCTAAGTTTCTGAAGCATTGTGCACAGGAAAGAAAATTGTTGAATAAGAAGCTTCAGAAAGATCCAATCCCATGAAATGATGACTGCACTCAAGCAGTTAGGAGGATAAAAGAAAAAGTGAGAAGTATCCAGCCTCTCTCTCCTATCAGAGAAGAATGGGAAAAGATTATAATGACAGATGCCAGCAATGAAGGATGGGGAGCAGCTTTGTGCCAAAAGAACCCCAGTAGCAGAAGTGAGATTGAAATTTGTCAATACGCTTCTGGACTATGGGCCAAAAATCAGTTAAACTGGTCAAGTCTGAAGAAGGAACTTAGAGCAGTTTGTTTGGGCATAGCAAAATTTAGGGATTTTGTTATCTACACAAAGTTCATTGTTAGAACAGGCTGCCAAGCGTTTAAATTTGCCATTCACAAATGTGATTTTGAAGATGCCGCTATGGTGAGATGGATTATGCAGCTCAGTCAGTATAACTTTGATATTGAATTTGTCAAAGGAGATAAGAACAATTTTGCAGATATGTTGAGCAAAGAATTCTTATCTGAACATTCAATAATGAGTCTGCAGTGCAATTTCATCAAAAGACATGAAGACACTATAGAAATTAAGACTTCATCTGGATGGATTTCATATGATTTAGAGACAAGCCTTCTAGACCATGATGAATATTGGTGACCAATAAAAGAAGTAAGGTATAGAACAGGCATTGATTTTCTTTGGACAGATCCTCATCAAGATGAAGTAAATAATGAAGCTCTTGAAGCCCTGGACTATCTAAGACAAATTGGAAGCATTGCCTATGTAATTGAAAGAGATCATGAAGATGATAATAGAATCACCAGTTGTCACATAACATTCAGAAGGTTTGACAACCATCTTCACAGAGAAAATTATGATCTTGACCGACAGCAAGAGGCGTTCTACACAGCAATGAATCTGCAGAACTTTTCCACTACCATGTTTTATTCCTTGCAGTTTTCTTTTTTGTTTGAAGGAACTCCAGTAGAAGACATGGAAGAAGATGACCCTATTCCAAGATGGTTTATGGATTGGTGGGAAAAATACGGCTTATCACCTCTCATCATGAAACCATACTCCTTGGGTATGTTGAGAATCCCAAATTTCAGTCCCATTAGCACTATGATGACCCAAGTCCTGTATAAAACAATAATAGATTTGGTAAATATTAACAGTACAGAATTTCTGAATGGTGTCAGAAGATGTGGCCATGTACGATGGTTCGTAATGAACCACTATAAGAGCAGGAGGATAATTCCAAGTACCAACTATGAAGAATTCCACCAGCAAGCTGACCCAGAATTGAACCCATTCATGAACCTTAATGAATTAGATTTACCTGACCCACATGATGATTCAACTTGGGAAACTGAAAAAGAAGTATGGGTACAATATTATTCCAATTACTTGATTGACAGATGGAGGTACCAGTACTACACATATCCTCAAATTGACTACTACACCTTTGAATGAGGTCTTTCCAGCCGACTATGGTGCTGGACGAGCTTTCGTGGATTCCCTCGTGCTGGAATCTCCACCTTGTAATTTGTACAACTGAGATTTGCATATCTCAAGCTTTAGTCTTTCCAGTCTTTCGAGGGTTCTCTTTTATGAATATCCTCTGTGTAAATACTGTGTGTACTAAGATTCGGTCCCCACATGCCTCTGGCTCTCCGTAAAAGGATCAGGGATGAGATAACAGGGGACAGTCCTCCCATGCCCGAATCTTGCTTTCGGTAAGTTTTACTTTTGAGTCACCAGTTTGTACAAAGACCATTCACGAGTGTTGGTTCCCTTCCAGTATTATAAATAAGATGGCTGCGAAGTAAGATTCATTCGTGTCTGGGAAGAAGTCTAGAGTCTTAGTCTGAGTCAAAGTTTTCTCCTGCTCTGCATCTGCGGACTGATAGTCTGATCTGCTTGCATCACGAGAGAAGTTCAAGTCTTTAGGAGAATCGAGAAGCCTGCGCATTGATGCTAGACATCGATGTGAACCTAAAGTGGCCAGTTCATAGTATTATTCAGTCTGTATAATCTTGAGACTCAGTCTGCTTGTATGCCAGGTAGCCTGTAGATCTGTTATGCTTCGGCTAACTTATATCTACTAAATGCTGCAGCAGTCAATCTGAGGAAAAGATTCATCCCTCTGTAAAATTTGCATCCATATAATAAAATCCCTGTTCTTATTTCCGCAACTTGCTGTTTTATTTATATCTGTGAAAGGTCCTATAGAAATGGTATCAGAGCCAGTATTGTTTGAGTGGATTTTGTTGTGAGATATTGTTTGAGTGGATCGTGAATTCGCTTGAGTCCTGAATAGCGTTTATAGCCCGTTGTTGCCGGAGTTGGCGTTGGAGGGTGTTAAAGACGTTAGACGAGAATTCGTACTTCGGTACGTGAGGAAGCCGCAATTTCTCCTTCATAAGAAAGTTGCAATTCTGTTTTCATCATTTACTGCAAGTCTTTGAACGGGTATTTATCCAACTTATCTTAATGGATGCACATAGAAATTCATCTGCTGAATCTTCTGAGTCTATGGGAATGTTTGGTTCAAAACATTTTAAATCTATAAAGACTGAAGATGAATTAAGATCTGGTTTAGAAGGGTTATGTCGATCTGAATCTACTTCTGGAAATTCTGCACTCATTGAACAAGAAGAAACAGACCCTACTGTTAATTGGAAACTTCCACCAGTTTCTCCTCATGATGTTTATCGAGGACTATCCTCTTTTAATTTCCATGCCCTCAGTCAGATAAAAATCAAAGAAAAATCCATTAAAGCTGACCTAACATTAAATGCTATGTTGACCATCTCTCTTCTAGAGTCCAAACATATCAAAGCGGCTCTCAAAGCTGGTTATCAGTACGCCCATCTGGGGATGGTTTGGATAGGACTGAATGCGTTACATAGAAAAGGCCAAAAATCCTATGTATTCTCAGCCCTATTTGATAATCGATGGACTACATTTACACAAGCCATGATAGGTGGCATTGAGACAAGCCTTGCTGAAGGCCCTGTACAGTATGATGTTTTCCCTTATTTTTTTGTTGCATTAGATGATCCAAATGTCCTGCAATGTCTAACTCTAGGTATCCAGACTGCCGGATATGAAAATTTCAAAACAAAATCAAAAAATTTGGCTATCTTTTATATTACCTGTGTCTGATTTTATAATACAACAATTCCTGTTGTATTACATACTCCTGACAAAGATGAAGGCCGAGTCACTCTCATTCAATATGACTCTTCTTGCAACCCAGTAGCACCAGTATATGTTTCCCGCAATGATTTATGTCCTCCTGATGATTGGGTAACAAATTGGGGAAAACCCATAAAGAAACCTGTTGCTGCAGCCCAATCAATCATCACAGAGATAGATGGCAAAGTTACCACACGATTTCCCAGAGTCAACACAGTTCAGCGTGGTGGACCCTCTGCTTCTGTCTCTACAGTTCCAACTACAATCAGCCAATTACATCCTGTCCAAACCTCTGCACCTCCACAGTTTGTAATTGACCAAGCAGTGTATGATTCCATCAGAAGATTATTTTCACAGCCAGGCCCTTCTCAGCCTTTCAGTTCAGTCTGTGACCATCCACACTGCTCAAAAACATTTTGCCAATTCTCTTCAGAACCACCTACACCACATGGTGAGTCTTCAGACCGTCATAGGATCAATATGATCATATTTACTCCTCCGTCTGACTCTTCTGAAGAAAGATACAAAAAGGTTGTATTTTTCAATCCTCAAGAAGAACTACTTGTACATACAGTCTCTGGTTCTTCTACTTATGGTTTAGGTTATGTTGATTCTTCACCTATTCCTGAATACAGAAGAAATCCCATTGATAAAATTCCAAAGCATGTAGAAATTCCTTCTGATTCAGAGATAGTTGCATTTTTAAAGATTTTTAAAGGTATCAATCCATATGATCCAGAAGATCAATGGAAAAAGAAAATGTTCAATTGGGATATGTTTACACATGAAAAAGAACATTTGTACTTCGAAGAAGTGATGCTTCTTCCAAAAGATGATCACCCTGCCTTCAACAGGCAGAATGTTGAGAAATGGAAATAATGGATGAAGGCAGAAAATCGGTGGATATCATTCTATGAATGGTATTACCCTTCTGCAAATATAATAGAGCAATCCTTGATGAAGCAATTGCCCATAAAACCTAGAAAAAATCACATGTTTGAGAGAGAAATGCCCAAAAACTTCGATTTTGATCTTCCTTTGATTTGTCCTTATTTCTCCTTAACCTCACACACTTTTTCTTCTTTTTCCACTACAAATCGAATCTATAGATGGATGGATGCAAAATAGGTCGAGATATTCTTCTATTTATACTGCTCCCATAGGGTTGAATAGCCCCAATTTGGGCCGACTTCATCAAGGTAGGGCCGACTTGGTGAGGAGGTGACAAATAATTGATTTGACTAAAACATAATTTTCTTTACATGATACAAAAGCCCAAGAAGGGTCTAATAAATGTGACAAAGACTCTTAAGAATTAAAAAACCCTAGAAGCCCACAACGCAGGCTTTGACCTAATAAATAAATAATATGAGAATGAAACCCATGCTTCAAAATAATTCTCTTTCTTCTTTTTCAATTTAACAATAAATACATAATGTCACAGTACAATAGCAATTATGAAGACCAACCATAGTTACATTTTCAACACTTTTATGATTAGAGGGAGTTATGATTAGCTCTACTTTGATTGGCGTAATATAATGCCTTTGTTGATGATGACTAGAGGAAAGTGATATGAAAGATTGATCCATTGAACCCTCTCAATAGATTGGATCCAGGAAGATGAACGCTCTATATGATGAGATACAAAGGAAAAGGAGGATCCATGCAACTACTCAAAGATATCCATAAAGAACTAGTAGCTGACGTATTGATGAAGACATGCTAAAAAAATATGTGACTTCGCAATTGAAAGGAAGGAATCTCCTCTATGCTTGAGAGGAAGTAAGAAGTCTCCTTAAATGTTTGAAAAGAAGCAAAGACTATTCCCTGATCAAGAGGGAATGAAGATCTCCTCTCTGGATGAGAGAGAGAGAGAGAGTGATGATGGACATTATAATCTCTTCTTCTCGTGTCATGCGCTAGGCCAAGACTAAAAGTCATATGTTTAGTGAAGGCCATGGAGGGAGAATTGGGTCCAGAGGATTGGATAAGCATCTAAGATTTCCTTGAGGATAGAGAATCCAAGATAGGAAGTAGACTGCCACTCTTTTGGGGTTGGACATGTATCCAAGAGAAGAGTGGTCGAAGAGGACTGATTTTCTTTGAGGATTGGAAATCCAAGATAAGAATAGTCCTAAAACAAGACAAGAATAGTCCTAAAAGGACATGCCTAATGAAAAATCTAGATGGGGTATATGCCTTAAGAGGTAGTGTGGTGTCTCAAGTAAAGCCTCCCAATATTATGCTCTAATATAAGTAGGGCTTGTTAGTTAAAGGCCTTACTATGTTGATAATGTTGGTTATGATGTTTATGCTTAAAGATAACTTATCAATTCGACTCTTCTTATGAGAATATTTCAGTTTGATAATATTCTTGTACTAGTTGTACAATTATGAATACCTCCCTAGATAAGGGGGAGTGTTGGAGAATGTAACTAGTTTCGGTCTTTATAATTTGCACCATTATGTATTTTATGTAAAAAGCAAAAGAAAGGAAAAAGAAAAGTTATTATTATTTTTCTGGAAAAGCATGTTCTTCATGCATCTAGGTTTTAGTCAGAGTCAAAGTCCTATTTTGGACATATTGTAAAAGAAAAATAATTTTTTAAATGTAATGTTGGTATAGAAACCCCTCTATGTGCCAAGTCGGCCTTTCCCTAGTAGACATGTATATTCGTACCCCTAACCACTAAAACCGGCCCAAACTGGCCGGTTCCGTTCTAAATTAGCTAGTTCATTGCCAAGGCCACGGTGGACCCACATGACGTCCTTCAAGAAGCTTCTTGTGTATTTTGGAGGGAAAGTGAGGGTTGTTTCCCTCCAAAAACACCCTCTCCAAGCCTTTAAAAGGAGCTCACCCCCCTCATTTGCCTCACACATCTCATTTGGAGTTTTTGTGAGTATGATTGGGAGCTTGGAGAGTGTTGAGTTTTTGCTGGAGTAGTCATCTTGGAGGCTTGGAGTTTGAGTTGGAGCTATTTTGGAGATAGTTTGGAGTTGTTAGTAGTGTTGACATCTTCAAGAAGAGGATAAGGAAGCTAGTTTTCATTTCCAGGTAAGGATTTTCACTTGAAAAAATCTTCATTTCATTGTTGTCCACGTATTAAATTTTTTTATGTGTTCTATGCCATCAAGTTTTGTAAGCTACATATGCATTTTTTTTTTTTCCGTAATTTATCTTGGGTTTTCCATTTTTCTTAGCTGCAGTTTTTTTTAAATGGCAGATTTCTTTGCAGATTTTAATTATTTCAAGCCAACATGGCTCCAAAATCCAAGGACACTGCACTAGCTCATTGTGATGTGATTGATGGAAAAATGAAATGAAAATTTTGCAATAAATTTATTGGAGGTTGGGGTATTCTCAGATCGAAACAACACTTGGTTGGGATAGGAGGCCAAGTAAAGCCATGTGAAGCACCAAATGAAGTGTTAGGTCATGTTAGGGCAAAATACCTTGCCAAGTTTGAAAAGTTCGAGGAGAACAAGGCTATGGAGAAATCCATCCAAGAAGAAATTTCAAGGAAGAGGGAATTATTACAAGCCATGAAAGAGAGTGGGTATGATGATTATGAGATTCAAGACTCCTCTTCTATCCCTTCCACCAATGACCCCTTTCACTATGTTCCTCCTGTTCTTGGCCAACAATCTAAAGGAACAAACAGAACAAACATCCAGAGTTACTTCTCATCCTCTGCCACCCCTGCTTCTGCTTATCCCACTTCCTCTTAGCCAAGTCATCAACCCACTTTGGATGAACATTGGAAAAACAATGCAAAGAAACTTCTTATCAATACATTGCTAGATGGTGATATGATGCAGATATTCCATTTAATGTTGCTCGCTCACCTTATTACCAAGCTAAGTGGAACTCTATTATAGCTGTAGGAAAGGGCTTCAAAGGCCTTATTATGCATGACTTCAAAAAGATATTTCTTCCATTGATGAGTATTTGGCTAAGTATAGATAGTCATGGCTCAAAACAGGTTGTTCCATCATGTCAGATGGATGGATCGAAGAAAGAACCGCACTATCATTAATTTCCTTGTTTCTTTCCCTCAAGGAACTATGTTTTGAACTCAGTTGATGCATCTGATAAGGTGAAGGATGCAACCCTTCTATTTGAGATTTTGGATGAGATTATTCAGGAAGTGGGGGAGCAGAATGTTGTGCAGGTCATCACAGATAATGCCTCAAACTATGTTCTTGCTGGAAAATTGCTTGAGTCCAAATATAAGACCATATTTTGGACTCCATGTGTTGCACATTGCATAGACCTCATACTTGAGGACACCGGCAAAGTGGAGTGGGTAAAAAAAATTGTAGAGCGTGCCAAGTACATTACAAAATAAATCTACAACCACTCATGGGTATTGAGCCTAATGAGGAAAAACACTAGGGGCAAAGAGCTCGTTAGGCATGAAATTACGAGATTTACAACTCACTTCCTCACATTGCAATGTATCAATTCTCAACAAAAAAACCTATAGAAAATGTTTTTTTTTTATGATTGGATTGAATCTCAGTGGGCTCGTAGACAAGATGGCAAAGACACCAAAAAGAAAGTTTTTGACAATTATTTTTGAAAAATGTCTACAGAGCTTATGAAAATTATCGAGCCCCTTGTTAAGGTGCTAAAGATGGTGGATGGGCAAAAATTTACCATGGGCTACATTTAGGAGGCTATGGATTAGGAAAAGGAGCAGATACGGGCAACTTACAAGGATAGGTTAGCTAAATACGGTCGTATATGGGAGATCATTGATAACAGATGGATAAATTAAACCCATCATCCTATACATGTTGCTGGGTATTTTTTGAACTCAAAGTATCATTATAAAGCTCAATTAGGAGATCTGCAAGTTGGGGAGCTCAGAGATGGATTGATTGATTGCTTGGAGCGTGTTGTCGATTTTTCTATTTCCTGTCACACAATTGCTCCCAGAAGATATAGAAGCCTCCTAGAGACAACCTTTGGGTTGATAGGAGACCAGTTCCTAACGCATCCAAGAGGAGTGCTTTTGAAGAATATCTAAAGGCTTTCTGTTGCACTCCATATGTCACGTAATTGGTTCAATAGCCCTTCGCCAAGGTAAACTCAAGCAAACACATAGATCGAAATAAACACTGGTAGATATGGCTAATCTCAAAGAGAAATGTGTTGGTTCTGGTGGTCGACACACAACAATACACAGTTTAACATTGTTATTGTAGTATAGATGAACAGGAGGAAGGAAAGGAGGGAAATCGATACAGAGGGATGGGCATAACATAGAATCCTAAGTAAAAATCTCCAGCGGAAATATGGAAGAGTGAGGAGGTGAAAATGCAGAAAAAGTGGAGCGCGAATTAAGGTCTCAAGCTCTATGCCTCATGAATACATTTGTCACCAATTAGCATAAGTAAATCTATGCTTACATACAGGTACTATAGGCTATCAAATAACACAAGTAAATCGGTGATTGCACAGGTACCATAGGCTATCAAATAACACAAGTAAATTTGTGTTTGCACAGGTATTTCTCACTACTTAGCAGCATACATACAACCATGACATAGTGAAACCGACAGCTTCATAACACAATTTCAGAAGAAGAAAGACATACATGAAATGATATACAAAGGGAAAACATATTGCACATTGCTCGGATTGGAATCCACCAAACTGCTTCATTAATCTTTGAAGATAGAGTCCAAATCACCAGTCCATTACATTTAACAATTGTATATGCCCGAGCACCTTATGAATAGGCAAATTGAACCAAAGTGGAACCACTTTCTCTGCAAATAGAGTTCAAAACTTGCAAAAGCAGAATTCGGGCCTCTAGAATGCAGAAATTGGGACCCTCATTTAAGTGTTTCTTCCCTTTATTTATAAGGAGAGGGGGAGCTTTGAACAACATTTACAAAATATCTCAGTCGAGCTCCAGTTGTCTAATCGACTAGTTGTCTCAGCGTGTGAAGGTTCTGCTTCCCAAAATGATTACAATCAGATTTGATTTCATTCTTGAAAATGCAAAAATTACAGAATAATAGACATAAATAAAACTGAATGACAGTTGACGAAAATATTTCCCTGCCATTCCTATGATGGCCTCCGATCAAGCCACGTCTTTGCCATGATGTTCGTATTTAGTTGTTTGGTCGGTTCGCTTGTCGCTTTCGCCTTAACTTTTTGAATTCTCCACTCTCTGGCGCTGGGAACGATCAACTATCGGTTGCTTGCCACAGTGCAGAAATAAAGATTGCCCTCGCAACCTTTCATTGCTTGACTGCGCGGAGTTCCATGCTGAGAAATTAATTCTCAGGTGACCTGCACACTGCTTCCTGAGTCCCATACCTCCATCTACATACTGAAGATGTGCGTCAGAGCATAGAGATGGCTTGTATCACCTCAAGGCAGACCCAACACTCTTTCCTGCGGATCATGGTTCTTGCTGCCTTGACCCGACGATCTTTGACAATCGTCATTACTCTTGAGACCAACTCCTCTGTTTCCGCATTCAATCTTGCAGTTTCCAACCCATACACCTTTAACTCTTTGTACTGTGCTTATCAGAGAAATTCCATATCACAATTTTCATAGTGGTGCAGTATTCTAATCTTCTAATTTCCGACCTCCGATATGACGAGCTCCTTCCACTTAGCCCTTCCTGCATTTCTCACCATAGGACCGAGGGCCATGACCTGTCGCTTAGCCTTGAGTTGCTAAAGTGTTTTTGTTCCTATCGGGGGCTATTTTTCCTTCGTTAAGTGCTCAGCGCCCTTGGTACTTTGAGTCTTTGTGAATGTGGTGCCAACCCAATATCGGAGCCCCCTTATCGAAACTTTTTCAAGTATTAAGTGTTACAACGTACCGACATCCTCCACCTCCAATACATCGACCTCCAATATGATGTCATTACTCCACGTGACACCTCATGAGTGGTGACACATGTCACCCAAATTTGTCCCCTTAGGCCCCCTCAAAACGCCAAAAATGTCTGCCACATGTCCTTCTGTACCACTATGTCATATTGACATCAAATGCCACTGTAGCTTATTGGGACCAATCATATGCCACCACGTGTCTTGCTAGAGGAGAGAGAAAAGGGTCCACCTACCTTTGGTTTTGTGATGAAATCCTTTGTTAATCCTTTGTCGACATTCCCAACAGTTTTTAACACTATCAACACATTATGCATATCGCAACTTTTTAAAGGTGTCACCTTAAGAAGTTTTGATTCTTTGATTCATCGACCTTCCGATGTGTCAATGCTCCGATATTCAGGACCTCCGATATGTGATGCACCGATATGCCTGACCTCCGATATGTGATCGTCGATATGCCTGATGCTCTGATCTTACGATCACTGGTATGCCTGATGATCTGATGTTGCAATAGCCCATATCTCTAGACCTCCGATATGTGATCTCTGATATATCGACCTCTGATATTCCTTCTTAAGGATTCAATCCTTGAACTTCAATGGACCATATCTTTTGATCCAGGAATAAATTTTTGGACTTTCACATATCGTTGGAAATCTTGTTCAGAGCACTTTCCAATGGAGAGGGTCTGATTTAGGCTTTGAGTCCTTCTGTTTCTTGGAAAATGACTGCAAACTTATTTTCCCATTTACTCTTTGGACAACTAGAAGCACATTTTGCAGTAAGTGATAACAATGGCTCCAATTGGGGATAGTGTCTTGCTAGCAAGGTGCTAAGAACCTGCAAACTAGTAGCTTTCACCATTGGGCATGGAGTCAAAAATATATTGAACCTATAAAACCATAAAATCTCCATGGAACTTCATTTGTTGAGAGTCCTTTCCTCATAAAACTAGAAATTAAACACTCACATAATGAGCTTATTTATATACGACTCTTGCTTATGCATAGGGATCAATTCACCCAAATGAGTTCAACCTTACAATGATACCAGCCTAGCATCTAAGTACTAGACCTTATGCCATTGTTCTCTTGGAAGACAACAACTAAAACAAACATGCACCACTGCCCCCAAACTGATATTTGATGTTCAACTCTTTTAATCTTCTCCTGAACCTTCTAGCTGGGCTTGGAATTGATATATATTGTTGCAAGCCAAAGAAAGATGTTTACAATAAGAGTCAAACAGTGGAGTTGCCAAGGTGAGAGATCTTCAACCCACACTTCCCTTGCTCACTCGACAGAGGGAATGTAAAATTTGTCGTACCCAGGGAAAAAATTCTAATTCGTTCCCCGACAATGGCACTAGAAAGATGTAGTATATTTTTCTATCTCATGTCACACAATTGTTTTCAGAAGATATAAAATCCTCCTATAGACAACCTATGGGTTGATAGGAGACCAGTGCCTAGGGCATCCAAAAAGAGTGTTTTTGAATATTATCTAAAGGCTTTTTGTTGCACTCCATATGTCACGTAATTGGTTCAATAGCCCTTTGCCAAGGTAAACTCAAGCAAACACATAGATTGAAATAAACACTGGTAGATATGGTTAATCTCAAAGAGAAATGCGTTGGTTCTGGTGGCCAAAATACAACAATACACAATTTAACATTGTTATTGTAGTATAGATGAATAGGAGGAAGGAAAGGAGGGAAATCGATGTAGAGGGTTGGACATAACACAAAATCCTAAGCAACAATCTCCAGCAGAAATATGGAAGAGTGAGGAGGTGAAAATGCAGAAAAAGTGGAGCGTGAATTAAGGTCTCAAGCTCTATGCCTCATGAATACATTTGTCACCAATTAGCATAAGTAAATTTGTGCTTACATACAGGTATTGTAGGCTATCAAATAACACAAGTAAATCCGTGATTACACACGTACTGCAGGCTATCAAATAACACAAGAAAATTTGTGTTTGCACAGGTACTTCTCACTACTTATCAACATACATACAACCATGAGAGAGTGAAACCGACAACGTCATACACAATTTCAGAAGAGGAAAGACATACATGAAATGATATACAAAGGGGAAAACATATTGTGCATTGCTTTGATTGGAATCAACCAAACTGCTTCATTAATCTTTGAAGATGGAGTCCAAATCACCAATCCATTACATTTAACAATTGTAGATCCCTGAGCACCTTACGAACAAGCAAATTGAACCAAAGTGGAGCCACTCTCTCTGCAAATAGAGCTCAGAACTTGCAAAAGCAGAATTCGGGCCTCTAGAATGCAAAAATTGGGAACCTTATTTAAGTGTTTCTCCCCCTACTTATAAGGAAAGGGGGGGCTTTCAACAACGGTTACAAAATATCTCATCCAAGCTCCAGCTGCGTAATCAACTAGTTGTCTTAGCGTGTGAAGGTTCTGCTGCCCAAAATGATTACAATCAGATTTGATTCCGTTCTAGAAAATGCAAAAATTACAGAATAATGACAAAGAAAACTGAATGAAGGTTTAGTAAAACATATCCCTGCCATTCCTGTGATGGCCTCCGATCATGTCATGTATTTGCCATGATGTTCTTGTTTAGTTGTTCGGCCAGTTCACTGATCGCTTTCGCCTTAACTGCTTAAATTCCCCATTCTCTGGAGCTGGGAGCAATCAACTGTGGGTTGCTTGCCATAGTGCAAAAACAAAGATTAACCTGGTAGTCTTTCATTACCTGACTGCATGGAGCTCCATGCTGAGAAATTAATTCTCAAGTGACTTACACACTGCTTCCTGAGTCGCATACCTCCATTTACTCACTGAAGATTTGCATCGGAGCACAAAGATGGCTTTTATCACCTCAAGGTAGACCCAACACGCTTTCCTGCAGATCGTGGTTCTTGCTGCCTTGACCCAACGATCTTTGATAGTCACCATTACTCTTGAGACCAACTCCTCTGTTCTCAAATTCAATCTTGCAGTTGCCGACCCATACGCCTTTAACTCTCTATACCATGCTTATCGGAGAAAATTCCATATTGCAATTTTCATAGTGGTGCAGTATTATAATCTTTCGATTACCGACCTCTAATATGACAAGCTCCTTCCGCTTATCCCTTCTCGCATTTCTCACCATAGGACCAAGGGTCGTGACCTACCGCTTAGCCTTGGGTTGCTAAAGCACTTTTGTTCTTGTTGGGGACTATTATTCCTTCGTTAAGTGCTCAACGCACTTGGTTCTTTGAGTCTTTGCGACTGTGGTGCCAACCCTATATCAAAGCCCCTTTATCGGAACTTTTTCAAGTATCAAGTGTTACAAAGTGCCGACATCTTCAATCTCCAATACGCCAACCTATGATATGAGGTCATCACTCCATGTGGCCCCTCATGAGTGGTGACACGTGTCACCCAGATTTGTCCCCTTAAGCCCCCTCAAAACAGAAAAATTGTTTGTTACGTGTCCTTCAGTACCGCCACATCATACTTAGTCAGATGCCATTGTAGCTTATCAGGACCAATCGTATGCCACCACATGTCCTGCTAGAGGAGAGAGAAAAGGGCTCACCCGCCTTTGGTTTTGCGATGAAATCTTTTGCTAATCCTTTGTCGGCGTTTCCAACGGTTTTAACACTATTGACGCATTATGCATATCACAACTTTTTAAAAGTCGTCACCTTAAGAAGTTATGATTCTCCGATTCGCTAACCTTCTGATGTGTCGATGCTCTAATATTCATGATGTCTGATATGCGATGCGCCGGTATGCCTCTGATATGTGATCGTCGATATGTCTGATGCTCTGATGTTGTGATTGCCAATATGGTTGATGCTCTGATGTTGTGGTCGCCGATATGGTTGATGCTCTGATGTTGCGATCGTCGATATCTCTGGACCTCTTATATGTGATCTTCGATATATCGAACCTCTGATATTCCTTCCTAAGGCTTCAATCCTTGAACTTCAGACCATATATTTTTATCTAGGAGTCCATTTTTGGACTTCCACATATCGTTTGAAAGCTTGTTCGAAGCACTTTCCAATGGAGGTGGTCTGATTTAAGTTTTGAGTCCTTCTGTTGCTTGGAAAATTACTACAAACTTCTCTATTCATTTACTCTTTGGACAGTTGGAAACACATTTTGCAATAAGTGACAACGGAGCGCATGGTCCCTATCCATGCAGACCAGTTGGAAATACATAAACAACTTACTCTTTTCAGTATGGCAGTTGCTACCTTTGGCAAAAACTTGGCAAAGATGGCAAGAGATGTGGATCAACCAGGTAAGCAATTCCAATTTGTTTTTCTTTTCAAGTTAAATTGTTTACAAATTTACAATTCAAATTATCTATAAATACTTGTAATTTGTAAATAAGTAATGAAATGAACTAAGTTACTAATTAGTGTTTTTTTTTTTGCAACACATTGGTGGGAGTCATTTGGCGGCCAATGTCCTCAATTTCATAAGTTTGCAATTAGAGTATTTAGCCAAACTTGCAATGCTTCAGGTTGTGAGTACAATTGGTCTTTTTTGAGCGCATACACACGATGAAGAGAAATCATTTGGAACAAAAACGGTTAAATGATCTAGTCTTCGTGCAATACAACCTTCAACTAAAGTGGAACCAAATGATGAACAAAACACCTGATCTAGATCCCATTGTTTTGGACGATATTGATCCAACATCAAAATAAGTCGAGGCTGAAGATCTTGTGTTTGATGTTGATTTTGATATTGACATGGCATTAGGGGGGATGACGCAGATTTGGTAAATCAGAACCAGGATTAGTAGCCGCATCAAGGAAAGACAAACAACCAATGAAAGGCACTAATCATGCAACTTGACCTACCCGTGCTTCCATTAGGTCCACTTCTATTGTTATTGGTGGCAGTGTTACCACTGAGGTTGCAGATGAGGCTGAGGCATCCTCAAACTCTTAACCAAATGATGTCTATGTAGATCCTGATGATGATCATGTGTTTAGTAGGGGTATTTGATGATTGATCATGTGTAGACTTGTAGTTTTGTAGTAGGCCAATGGCTTCACAGCTTGTAGCATTGTTTTTGGACTTTATAAGCTATTTAGAGCCTCATTGCTTCATGTGTTTTATCGATGATATGTATTGCACTCGGTGCCATTTAAATATATTCACCTTTACATGGTATATAGATGAACAAACTTTGCATATTTTGTCTCTTTTGGCTTAGAATCATGGTTTTAAATATTCAAAATAGTTTTGTTCATTAAAAATTAATTATTTGATGTATTTTTTAAAAAATTGGTTCATTGAAATCTGACCAGTACCAGTTTGACCGGTTCCAGTTTGAAACCCGGTTTATTAGGTGGACCAGTCCAGTCACCGGTTCTAGTTTTTAAAACTACGATGTCCACACAAACACATGTTGGAATTCAACACTCAATTTGTGTGAACAAATCCGATGTTAACAATGCAATTTTTAAAATTTGTTTATACGATTTAATTTATTTTTATTATATTTTCCCAATTTACAACACCACCTCTGTTTACCAGGTGGCAGTTGTCAACTCGATGCTTTCAATGACAAATAAAGAGAAACAACCCCTCGACTGAAAGTCAACCGTCAAAGTGGAAGGGAGTACATCAATAATCAAGTAGAAGATAACAAAATAAATTTAAGGCTTAAAAAATCCCCTATCATGCTCAAAACATACTGTAATTTTGGTTTTGTTCAATAGTGCACAACGTTAATGATATCCATAAATGAATCTAATAAAAGATATAGGTTGTATAGCTATATCTTGATTGTAAAAATTCTCTTTGTATATTTCTGCAACTAATTTTCAAGAGATGTAAGAAGAGAGATCAAGATAGAGAAGCATAAGCGAAAGGCCCAAAGTAGTACAGAAGAGCATTTGAAAGAAAACATCAGCAAAGTTGGAAATCTGTCATTATCCAACAATTTTCCAACGGTGCAATACAATAAAAGTATGTTCCCTGTGCATTGCCTGCAAGCAAAGTAGGAAGAAACTTGGGAAATGTTCATGCATCTGCAGACCCAGTTGGAAGATTACCAATCACAATTATGTAAAATGGCAATGTTTTCTCACCTTGAACAGATTTGAAGAAAGACAAAGGAATTCGGGTGTTTCAACCCCTGCTTGTGCATATTATGAAAGGTCAAGGCATTCAAACAACTCTACTGGTGTTGAAGGCAATCCAAGGCAACCAGGCCTTTTAGTGGAAGAGTCTCCTTGGTCCTATTTTCTTGGAAGTCTGTCATCCTCGAAGATGAACAGCCCTGGACCATTGACTTCAACAACTCTTGGCGTTTAATACGTATAGAGTTTTTTGTCTCTGGAAAACCCCTAAACGTTATCTTGCACTTCCCTTGCACAATAGATGTTATCAACAATTTGTCTGTGCAGATTCAATCACAAACTCAAACCAGCTTTACCAACTTATGGAATTTTCGAGTCAGGTGCCATGCACCGTGACTAGAGTTCTGTGAAACCCTTCCCCATCTTGCTCATAGCAACAAATCACAACTTCAAGCAAGTCGAGCCAGCAATGAAGGTAGGCATAATTGGCCACAAGGCTACACAGATAAGCTTGAGTGCCCAATAAACAATGAAAGGTTCCCTTGCATGCCTGTAGCCATTTTCCAAGGCAAGCAACCACACTAAGATATGAACGTAAGTTGATCCCCTTTATGCTATTGCAAGGGATTCCTAAGGATGTCAGTTAGCCCACAAGGCAATGATGGTGCATGGGGCTTGTGTTGGCAGGTAATTTGGCTTTTATTTATGTAGTGTTAACTCTAGGTGTTTTGGTGGTTAAATTCATTGGCTTGCCCCATGGGGAAAATTTTTGTTTATCAAAGCCCACTTTTAAGAACAGACTTCATGTCGAATTTGTTAAATCTATGTAAGCAATAACTGTATATCTACTCAGAGAGGGTAACCTGTTAAATGCTTTTCTTGGTGCAGCCCACCTGCTCCGTACTTTAACATGCCATATTACATTTTATTATATTAACAGAATATCAGAAAGATATTTCCCTCCCCTCCAACCCCTGAAAATGACAACTAACAAATATTATTAAGTGTGGAAGTATTATTGGTGTCCATCCTCCATTCATCCTAGACATGAAAGCAGCCTATTTCTAATATCGCTTTTGACCATCCTTGTGTACTGCAATGAACGCTACATCACAAAGTTTTATAGCACTTAAACCACAAAGTTATAGACCATTACAAAACATAAATTATAAAGTGGTAGCCAATAAAAAATTATATTCCTTTGCTGCAAAACCTCAAAAGAGCAGGTTCTCATGTAACTTCAGATTATTATCAGAAGCAACATAATTTTTATAAGCTGCGGTTCCCTTCCCCTCTGCAACTAACAAAACCAATGTAAAAAAATGGCAACAACCCTTTTAAAAAGAACAGAAATATCCCATGCTGAAGATCCACTCCAAAGATGAAATCAGGTTTCTGAAAGCATGAAATATGGAGATAGCATATAACTAAATTATCATCACAATTAATGTGAATCTGTAATGTTGGACACACAAAAGCAATCAGGTAGAGCAGATCCTCTTCCATCAACTAAAGCATCCCTGTGAGCCTCCCACAAATAATCTGCCAGCCTCTCTCCATTGAGACCTTGAGAAACAGCTTCTGCAAAAGCTCTCCTGTTGAGAAAAATTGTGTTTGGTCGCCCACTCAAAGCTCTCATTGCAGCTACCATCTTGTCCATGTTCCCAAAATATGTCCCAATGTATGCCTCACTATTGATGGATATATAGTAGTCCAATGCAGCTCTGCTATTGCCAGGCAATCCCATCAAGCTTGCCTTGTCTAGAAGAGAAGATTTGGTGTAACTGTTCCTGTACACAGAAGTGAAATCCTTCCACTCCAAGAGGCTTTCACCAGCAGCCAAATAAATAGTTGTGTTAGTGGGGATTCCAAGGGCCTGAAAAATAAAGGCTGTCTCTCTCGGAGTTAGAGGGCACTTTCCTCTCTTCCTCCATGCCATTCCAGCATCCCCTGAGAAGCTTATCCTACCATTTCTAGCTTCATTAATTGCATCCAAAGAGCTCCGAGCAAGGCCAGTATACTCACATCTACTGTAAGCTATCATGTCAGGTTCAAATCTCAGATGCAAAGATAAAAAAGGTTGAGGGATCCTTTGTAGCAGTTCAGCTCCCTTTAGCTCAAGATGCCTAACAAGGCGTAGAGCTCTGAAACATGCATGACAGCGAGCTGCTTTGGCATAAAATGGGTGTCTGCAAATTTGTCATAAAGTCAGTCCACTGGTCTACATTTTTTAATCATTAGACACCATATGCTTAAGAAAGCTAAAAACCATGGTTAAATCCCTGGTAATGAACAGATTCAATTGGCTATGAAACAACTTCTGAATGCTAAGAAAAATCCTCACAATAAATCATAAAAATGTTACAGAATAAAATCAATAACATCACATATTCGTATTTCAATTCAATTTCAAATTTAGATATTCACTAAATTCAGGTTTCAAGGCCAAATAAATTATATATACATCATAAATCCAAAGTATTAATTTTTAATCCTAGCTTGATGGACAGAAAAGCTATAATATTTAATGACAGTCAAACATAGCTGTGCTTTCAGTCAATTCTCTATAAAGATGACCATCTCATTGTGCCTTCAAATCTGAAATGCTTAGTTTTCCAAGACATAAGTTTGTGTGACGCTATTGCAATGGGCCAACACCAATAGGAGTGGGGCATGCAGAGATGAGCAAAAGATTTTTCACCATTCACTCCCTTGCTTGAGAAGTTTTGGATCTGAATTTAAGAGAGAGGATGGTTTGAAGTATGACCAGAGCATTTGTGCCTGAGATCATTCAGGGATTCTCAGAACAACTGGATCTCCCAAATCATAGTAAGAACATGGTTGCAGAGAGCCCTGAGACTTACCATCTCAGGGTCCAAAAAGAAAAAAAAGCGATGGATCAATTTCTCTGACCAAGAGGAATGCAACTAAAAGGGTTATGGCAACATGAAAATGTCTAACACCTGTGTAATATCTAGTTGAAGGACAAGGCTAACTAAACCAAAGAAAATATGCTAGCAATGAATTAAACATTATAACTCTAGAAATGTCAAGGCATTTTAACTACAATGAAACAAATCTCCAAAAAATTGAAGCTTACACTTACAAAGTTTGTAAACTTGTTGATCTACCAAGAAAGCAGAGGAAATGTTTCTTGGCCAATACTGATGTCAACTTAGATATCACACTCAACATCACAAAGCCTATGGTTTTGAAGTTTTACCATCATACAACCCTCAATTTATCAACTTGAAAAACCAAGATAACAGATTGGATGGAATAGGCTTTTGGAAGTAGTTGAAGATCAACTAAGCCCATCACTAGAGGAGTCCTGATAAAGACAAGTCCAGCCTAGAAGTCTGTCTACATATGGGCAAGCAATTTTGATTGTTATCTCAGTGGTTCAAAGTCTCACACAATGCACATTTCATAGATCAACCTTGGTGCGCATTAGAGTGGAAATTTGGTGTTAACAATTTTGATTCTTAACTCAGTCATCCAGCCTCGAGCTACAAGATGATTGTGTTATTCCAGATTTCGGGTGATGCTTAGACTTTTTCATGCTACCTTCATGTGCACTTTTCGTAGGAAACACTAATCCTGGCCCATCACAAGCTCACTGGCACGATTGGATAGCTAAACACATGTCATGCACAGAAGCACAATAGTCATGACGAATTTTCTTGCTCTTCTTTGTCTCATCTTACCGATCTTTGTACACTTCTGTAATATAAGATATGAAAGGACAAGAAATGGATCATTTCATATTCCCTCCTTATGTTATTTTATCCCATATTCAAATTGTAAAGGGGTTCACATGGTATTGAATTTAGAGGAATGGTAGTTGTGTTGTAAGCTTTAGGTTGAGTTAATCCTCGGTTTTTCCCCCTTGCAAATCTCGAGGTTCAAGGGCCAACACATTTCATTAGGCTAGCATTCAGAGGCACTTTGCTTGAGCCAGGGGTTGTACCATAGAGTTCAGGTATGGGATTGGTACTGTGATGTGATCCTAATTCAAAGACAAATATTGCATAGGTTTTTCATCAGATTGGAGAGTTACTACTTTCAGTAGTGCTCCTACATTTTAGGAGATAAGGTTCAGAGATTTGCATCTCAGTGGTGATTGCATACTTGAGATCCTGGCAAGCTCACAATTCCAATGAGCTAATTTCGGGTAACATGCAAAGCAATGTTATTTTTAGCAGGGGTTGCATGGAAAATCTAATCACATATTCGGACTCCTCATTAAAAATCGAGTCAGGTGAGAATAATTTCATAAGCATGTGAGGAATTTCTATATTTCGCAGTGCCACTGCCTACTTTAACCCATGCTATATTTGGCAAGGTTCCCCTAGTTGTTTCAGACATTTTTTCTTATTTTTTAGGGGGCTGCTATTTTTGGCATGCCTATTTATAGTAGGGTGACATGTGGCAATCTCATGTGATGACATGTGGAAACTTTTGGCAGAGACATGTGACAATTCCTGGATAGACAAGTGGCAGAATCTGGATGCACGTATGAGTCAGTAATGATATGGCAAGCACATGAGTCAGCTGGGGGGGGTTCTTGAGTGAGATTCAAGAGCCCATGCATAAGTCAACTGGAGTCCACTAGGATGCATGCATGGATGTATGAGTGTGTTGGCACACTCTAGGAGTTAATTAGGATGCATTCATGCATGGATGAGTTAACTAAGTGCATGCATTCTCTCTCTACTTCACTTCAGTTTAACTCAAAATTATCTCCACTAAACAAAATGCATATCTTTCTTGTTATAGTTCAACCCCAGTTGGACTAAAAGCATCTCTACTTAGCCATGTGCAGAGCTACTCTCTCTCCACCTCACCCAAGTTCATCACCAATTTAGCTCTAGCAAATTACTACTTCACTCCCCTTTATCCTTAGTTGATTAATGCGCACTGGTTTCTCTCTCTCCACTCTATCCTCACTCCAATTAACTAAGCTTTCTTTACTTGCATTGTTAGTCATACTCCAACAAATTTCCTAATCTCCCAAGTGTGGGGTTTCTTCTATCGTTTGTTGCCACTTGACCAAGATAGACTCCTAATTTGACTAGTGTGCATTAACACTTCTCCTCTAGCTTGACTCCACTCAAACTGTTGAGAAATCTAAGGGCAGCAAATTAGGTGATTTCTCTTACTTTGATAACTGCTTGGGATGTATTTTACTTACCTTGATTATAATTAGTGTTTCTTATCATCAAACAACTGCCAAACAATAAAGAACAATGAGACAAGAGGACACAAGATGTAGGCTATTTGCTAGGGCCAAAACCTCTCCTTTTGAGAGGAAAACCCACAAGAACTCCTCTTCTTATAGAACTTCAAATGACAAATTCCAAGACCTATGACCCTTGACCAAGACTCCTCCAAGACCAAGTCAAATTTATCCTTAGAAGAACTTCCTTCTCATCAAGCCATCACAAGTCAAACTTGCCTTATAGCAGCTTCTGCTTCTCTTTTTGATCTACAACCTTGACTGCAACTTCGGCCTCTTTCCCCTGCAATTTTCGGCCTCCCTATTATCCGTGCAATTTTGCACAAATGACCAATAAAGGGAAAATTGAGGTGATACTCTTCTTTGCTTGTCTTGGGCTACTCTCCTTGGAACTTTGGCTTGCAAGAATGATCCTTTTCCACCTTGTTTCAGCCTCCTGAGGTGATTGTACTTCGGCTTTGCTTCAATAAATAATGCCCTAATCTCCTCGCACGTGTGAACATATTTATCCCTAACACAATCCTCAAAGATTCAATTTTCTTCTTCTTTTGTTTCTCTCTCCTTCGCTAGATGTACTAGTGTTTCTTGTGTCTTCAACGAACTTGCTTGATGTGTTTTACAAATGACGTTGAGTCTTTTATATATAGGCTTCTTGTAGGCCGACTTGACTTGGAGCATTATGACAAGGTCTTGGAGGGTCTTTGACTCTATTTTGACTCAAATAAATTTTCTTTACAATATGTAACATGCCCAAAAGGGTCTTCCATACCTGACAATGACTCAATTGACTTGTAAACTTAATGACAAGCCCTAGAAGCACTCAAAGGGTGTTGGACCTATAAATAAATTTCCCTTGAGCATGAAACCCATGCCTCAAGAACAATAATAAATTTATTTTCTCTTTACATCAAATACATAAAATCATGATTACGTATGTCATTATGAAGACCGAACCTAGTTACATATTTCGACACTGCCTCTTAACTAAGGAGGTATTCATAATCTATACAAGGTACTTGGACATTCTCAAACTGAAGAATTCTCATAAGAAGAGTTGGATTGGTAAGCCATCTCATAAGCTACTTCCTTAGCTTATGCCAGAGCATCGCATCATACCAACCAGCATTGTTACATAGCAAAGCTTTGACTAATAGCTCTATCTCTCCACAAGTTCAGAGCACAATGTTGGTGAGACCAATGACTGATAGACACCGTCATCATTGTCTCTCAAGGCACATACCCCACCCAGGAATTCAAAAAGGTATGTCCTTTCAGGACAATTCCTATCTTGGAATGATACATCCTCAAGGAATTTCCTCTTCGACTACTCTTACCTATTGGATGCCCTACCACATCCTTAAAGAGTATCGGAATCAATCTCAGATGCTTACCCAATCCTCCATTCTTTCTTCACAATATGAAGACAAGAATGATGTGTCTATAAAAGGAATATACCCAAGCTCCCTCTTATCCAGGGACTTGTTATCAACAACAACTATTTGCTTTGGTGGTTATCATGTTACTATCAGTTGCTTGTATGGCTCTTGCTTTCGGTGTCATGAATTTCATCTTCATCATGGAGCCTTCATCTTCTAGATTTTTCTTCGTAGGGCATTGGCCATCCATCACTTTATTGCAACGAACCATAGGGTTGTACCACCAGTCATGCCATCCTTCTCTTCATCATGATTATAATTTCCTTGATGTACTTCTAAAGGCTTTTTTCCTTGGGATTCTTTGATGATATTCATTGCCTTTTGTATTCTTGACACCATCTGCAAGTTTTCTTGGAGTAGGATTTCTTCCATAGTTGTCTTGACTCTTCCCCTTGACCTTGTTGGAACTGGGAGCTTCAACATTTCTTTCTGGCTTCCTCACATCCTTATTGTTTGAAGAATTATCATTCTTGCTTGAGGATTCACCTACATAGCCAAGACCTGATTTATCAAGGGGAGACCTTTGATGACTTAGGATGTCATCTAGGGTTTGAGAACTTTTCAAGTTCTTATTTAGCAAGTCAACTTCCTTTTTAAGAAAGACAATTTCTTCCTTTATTTTCTTGCATTCTTCATCTTTCTTTGATAGTATGATCTCCATTTCTTCCTTCATCTTGGTTGCTTCACATGATTGGGCCTTAAGAGAAGTGATTTCTGATCTTAACTTGGTGATGTCATCATCCTTTTCTTCTAGTTGGCATGTCATGGTGTTTCTCTCCTTTTCTGCTTCATCAACTTGTCCTTCTATGAATGCCAAAGCTTCCATCACCTTCTCAGCTCCTTGTGCTTGTTTCCTTGCTTCTTCTAGTTGAGATCTAAGGGAGGAGACCTCTTCCTTATATTGACCAATCTCTGCTTCAAGTTTGTTTAAACTCTTGAGTCTTTGTTCAAGGTGGCTTGACAAAGTTTCTTCCCTTTTCTTTGCCTTATCCAATTGATTTGTCATGGATATGACTTCTTCATGATGCTTTCTTTTGTTTTGATGAAATTCCTCCTTAAGCTTGGTGAGCTCCTCATCTCTTTCTTGAAGCTTGAAAAGGTCAACTTCCTTCCTTGTCTTGTCCTGGTCACCATCTTGCACTTTCTTCTTAAGTTCCTCATTTTCCTTTTTCAAACTGTTAATCTCTTCCATGGAAACTATAAGTTTAGTCAGGAGATCTTCTTCAAAGTCTTCTTTGCTTTCTTCTTCTTCTAGGTATTCTTTGGCCTTGATGTCATCATTCTTATTTTCAACTTCCTTGATGGGTTCTAGATTTCCTTCTTGCTTTCCATCATCTTCCTGACTAGTGGTCATGGTGAATGCTCCTTTTGAGTGAAGGTCATGAATTTTGTCCCATATACCCTTTGCTGACGAACATTTTTCCCAATTGGCCTTTATAGAATTTGGTAGCCCATTCAAGATTGCCTTCATTGCTTTTGCATTGTACTCCTTGGATTCTCCATTCATCATGTTATCAGTGATCACTGATTACCATACTCCAACGCCTTGAGCCATTATGAAATTTCTCATTCTTACCTTCCATACATCAAAGTTTCCATTGAACACTGGAACTTTCACAACTTGATTGTCTCCAGTGTTCATGGTTGAGGAAGAGACATCTTTAGGAGGACTGGAGACTTTCTTCTTTGGCTTTGCCATTTGTGTTCTAAGGATCAACCTTCAAGTTGTTAGGCTTTGAGTGAAGGTACTGGCTCTGATACCAATTGTTGGAAATACTGAGAGGGGGGGTGAATCAATATTCCTTTTCACTTGTTACTTTTACCAGTTAGATCAGTTATATTCAGAACACAAAATGAACAACAATAAGAATAAATGTTTATATTAATTTCTTCAATAAATCAAATACAATATATGTAGGGCTCCAACCCTATATCTAGTTCAAGCTCCGACCTGGTTTCTTGAGGACTCCGATCCTCTAGGGCTCCAACCCTATCCTCCAAGGCACCAACCTTGTCTTTTCGAGGCTCCAACCCTCAACTTCACTTCGTCAAGATGTATTTGGTTATACTTCAAGGCTCCCTATGTCTTCTTCAACGAGCCCTATCAATCTTCGCTTAGTCTTCGCTTTAGTCTTCACGTCACGTCATCAATGACAAACTTGATTTCTTTACATGAAGGTGTCTCTGCTGTCCTTCATGGTACCCAATCAAATTCTCCAAGTTACCTCATGATGACATCAGTGATGCATCATGGTCTTCAATGTTATCTCCAAGATCTCTTAAGGCTTCTCAAAATATCTTCAATCTTCTTCAAGGTCACTGCATAAATACTTCAATCAAAGTCTCCAAAACCCTTCACTAGCTTTGATTAGTGATGCACTTACTTGTATGTCCTTGACCAAATTCTTCGTTGTTCTTTGTTCCAAGCTCTATTCACTGTCCAGGGTTCAAAAGAGTTTCTTCAATATTGAACCTTTTAAATGCCAATCTGAGATTTGCCCAAACCTTTAGCAAGTCTGCCCCTCAAGATCATAGTCTATCACTATACACCGAGCAAATCCGAGCTTGAAGGAGGTTTGAGACTGAGGTTGGTTGCTACAAGAGTTTATATATATAATCCGAGCTGAGTTTGCTCATTATTCACAAGCAGAAGTCCTTCACCCAAGATTGTGCCTTATATTGCCCACGATCCGAACTTACAAAACAACAAGAAGTCCAAGATTATGTTTTGCAGCTCCGAGGTCATACAAGCACGAGGGTTCAGTACTGAGGGTGATCTTCAAGTGTTCTCAAACTGACTGTCCTTCAATCCTTGGCTATCCAATCCAGCCTTTATGTGATGATGTCCTACAAAATAGAAGGTTTGTCCCACAAAAATAACCTAGGTCCAAGTTGTTTGAGCATTGTAGGTTTGTATTACTGTGACACATCATAAAAACAAGGTCCTGAAGTATTGTTGTGAGCCATCAACACAATCCGAGTTGCTGTGATAGAAGTATATAGGTCTGAGTTTGATCACAACATTATTCTAGCTGCCTGGAGGTGTTAATCTTGTTTTATAAACCTAGAAACATCAACTGTATTATGCTCCTCTTTATGTTCACGAGTTGTGAACAACAGCCCTTTTCCCTGTGCTTGTTGATCGTAGTAGTGATCTGAAAATGAATCTCGGCCTACGTATAAATAGGCTTCTTTGCAATGACAAATGAAGGGACATGTCACTGTATAGAGGCCGACTTGTGTGCCAAAGTGTAGGTCGGCTCACTGTTATGGTAATTTTCTTAGGTAGTATTCATGTGATAACACAGTCTGCAATATACTTCGGTCATGTTTCAGTTCTATGGCAACCTTTTATGCTACGGTCCTTACCATGCTTCGATCTATGGCAGCCTTCTCATGTGACATCCTTACCATGCTTCGATCCTATGGCAACTCACTTTTGTTTCAGTCCTGTGGCATCCCTCATCATACTTCTATCATACTTTATTAGTGTCATCATAATTCGGTTCTACAATGATCTTGAAACAGAGTTATACTTCGGTTCTGTATTGGTAGAGTAGTGGTGTCAAACTTATGATAACATGTTCTTTTAGTAAACTTTGGTTCTGTAATGATAGCAAACACAGTCCTGTAATGATAGCCCAATTCTTCGGTTCCGTAATAATAGTCCAATCCTCGATTCTGTGGTGGTAGCCCTATCTGCCTAAATCATCATACCAATGTGTATGAAAAATTTATGAATTCATGTATGTTTCTATCCAGTTTGCTTTTGGTATTGTTGTGCCATTGACTTTACAATGTATTTGAGTTGAGCTTGTCATAACTGTTGTTGGGGTCATGCTATTTCAACAAGGGATGTATCTGAATCAAGTTGGTAATAGCATGTCCTCTTTCAAAAAGTTGGTAGAGTTTATACATAATTTATTCTAACCCTTAGACAAAAATGGAAATGTAGGACAATTTGGAAACTTGCATGGAATTACTTAAGGCAAAAATTGCTAATCTTAAAAACAAGGTTAAGACTATGGATGGACAATTGAGTCTTGACTGATCCATTTGTTGCAGACATTAACATCCTCTGTCATAGTATTATAGGCCACTATCCACCACCAGCACCCTTGGAGCCATTCCAACCATAGATCTAGTAGTATTGGAGGAGGTCTGTCAGTGAATCTGTGTTCTTCTTTCAAAGTGGAAAAGAAGGTGCATATTTTACCCTACAAAGGTCAGATTGACACCCAACAACTTGATGATTGGTCGAGGTGGTGAGATTCCTTTTACATTATGATAAAAGATCCAAAATTAACCATAACAACATAATTAACACCAAGTACAGCAAATATAAATGGGGAGCATGGATCCCAAAAATAATAATGATGATAAGTTAAACAATAACTCATATTAGGAGAATAGCCCTGAATAACCTCAAAGATATCAATATACAATGATGATTAATCATATACCAATATGTGGACCAATGACTATAACAACCTACTATATACTAATTCTCACTGATTACACTTTTAGGCCCAATTCTGGGTTAATCTACTCTTTACTCTTTCTCAAGTGACATATCCTAGGAAAACCCCCTGGAACTTCCCCCTATTTTAAGGATCGTACCCAAGGTAAACACTAGATTCTTCAGGGCACAAGGCCATGTCAACAACAAGGCTTGAAGCTATTACAACAATATACTCATTGCAGGAACAAAACTTCGATGGGGAGGATAAAGTTCCTCCTCTCAACTACCCAAGCTAGACCTGATTGACCCGCCCACTCTTAGACAAGTGATCGCTTATAATAGCTAGAGTGCCATACAACACTCTCAATTTGGCTTATAACATGGTACACCCCACAAAGAGTTTTTCCCTCCAAGTTTTTAGTTGAGTGTTGCTACATGAAGTGCTCATCTTCCCATGTGGCTTCTTTCAGAAGCATCTTCTTCCACTTAATGAGGTACTCTATGATAGTTCTATCACTACGATGATCAATGTGGCAATCAAGAACTGATTCAAGTTCTATAATCAGCTTGCCCTCCTTAGCCAATTCATTTGGCTCATAACATATTGCCACACTATAAAGATATTTTCCCTCCAAGCTTTTTAGTTGAGAGAATCAGTACATGTTCTATCACTAGGATGACCAGTGTGGCAATCAAGAACCGATTCAGGTTCTATAATCAGCTTGCCCTCCTTAGCCAATTCATTTGACTCATAACATGTTGCCACCCTATAAGAGATTTTCCCTCCAAGATTTTATTCAAGAGTGTTGCTACATGAAGTGCCCATCTTCCATGTGTCTTCTTTTTGGAGGTCTCTTCTTCTAGTTGATGAGTTATTAATATAATGGTTCTTGTTACCCACCACCAATGGGTGACACCCATAAGAGAAATTTTCTCCTATATTTGTCTTCAGGTGGCAACCAACAGCCCCTCGCAGCCACCAGACAACTCGATGTGCCACCATTCTCTGCCACCTGATCCAGCCATTATGTGCCCTCACCCGTCTATAATGATCGTATGTTTGAAGGTGAGCCTTCCAACCCCGAAGGTATGGCTTTTCATTATGTAATTGGGTATTTTTTGCTTACTTATCATGGACACATCAGGACATAGAATAATGGGGGGATTCTGTGAAAAGAATGGGCTTGGTCTGTACTCGTCCCCTTGTCCAACTTGGTGGTTAGTCTTGTATCCTAGTCCCATGGGATCTCCTTTATTGGCTAATAGCTTTAGGAGTGGCACTACATGGGAAACCCTGCTTTTGGCTGCATGGTCCCGCTTTTCGACACCACATACATCACTCTGCTCCGCTCATTATAACTCTTTTCCACATATTTCCCATCCAGGTCCACATTTGTCCATTGGGTCCACAATGTTGGAAAATGTAACTAGGTTCAGACTTCATGAAATGTATTTGAGTCATCTTGTAATGTACTTGTCAAAAGAATAAAGAAAAGAATTATTTTTATTATTATTATTATTATAACTTATTAAAGCATGGGTTTCATGCTTGGGTCATCATGTTTCGGTCAAAGTCCCCATTAAGGACTTCTAGGACTTATTTTGAGTCAACAGAGTCAATTTACTTTTAAAGAGACCCTTCTTGGGCTTTTGAATCATGTAAAAAGGTTAAGTATTGAGTCAAATATGAATTATGTCGCCTCTACATCAAATCGGCCTTAAGATGATCAAGTTGGTCTCAAAGAGGGCTATTCGAACTCACCGAAGGACTATAAATGAAGCAGTTCGAATTCCATTTCAAGCACTCACTCACAAGCTAGTTCAATATCTCTTGAAGCTGGAAAAAGTGCGCAATACAGGAAGGAAGAAAAGGAAGTGCGAATTTGGTCTAGGAGAAGGAAGGGAAGAAGATCGAAGTTTTGGTGCATTTATCTCTCTATCTCGTGCCCTAGTTTGGAAGATCAAATTTCCCTTGTTGATGTTGTAGCCAGTTGTCGTATGTTGTTGCTGCCAGATCAAAGTATACGTCAAAGTTGTTGGTTCTGGGTGTTGCTGCCTCAGGAAGTTGTATTGGGCCAAGATCGAAATTGCTATGTGAAGATCGAAGTTTTTCAGTGAAGATCAAAGTCTCCTAAGCAAGGTCGAAGTCGTTGGGTTGAAGAAAGTGTTGCTGCCAGGTCAAGTAGGATCATCTGCAAGAGAAGAGGAATGCTGATTTGGTGTGGAGGAAAGTTTGTGTCAAGGTATAGAGTCTTGTAATATCTCCAGAAAACTATTGAAGGAAGAATTACTGACTGGGTTTTTCCCTGGTTGTGAGCCTATATCTGGTGTCCATTGTTTTATGTGCTATTACTTTGGTAATTGCTTGATGAACTAAAAGAAAGAAGATATAAAGAAACATAATAAGAATTCAAGAACATCACAAGTAATTATCAAGTATAAGAACATCTTTCTAACTTTCTGATTTTCTAACACACAAGGAGTTAGCTTCCCCCTCCCCTTGTCCACACTTTGGGTCGGGCCTAGAACAATGCCCCAGAGGTTGATGCAACGAAAAAGAAAATTGAAAGAATAACGTAGCCACTTACAACAGGAAATGTATCATAAAAAGCAAAAGATGGTCGAGACATAAAAATTTAGCACGTGGGCAAAAGCCAAACATGAGCTCTACCCCTTATCATTATGGCCATCACCCTAGTTCCTAGGGCCCCCTATGTGAACCCCCTTCATTATTAAGGAACCCATGATTGTCTCAACCCCTAGTGGTAGATAAATTGCCCAACCTTAAGGGGGTACTCACTGCTGTATCATACACATCATGCTCTCATTCCTTAGAGCCTCGAGTAGTTAAAAGAAAGATAAACCAATATCAGGAAAAAGGCATATGAAAACGGGTGGAAAAACAAAGTCTGGGGTAACTCATGTACCACGAGTGCTCCCTCCTACATCTATACACCCATGTGTGAGATTCCCTCATTGTAGCTACCCTTATACCAGGGCATGTGGCTTGGAGCCTTCCCTGCTACCCCACTTTGTTCCATCATTATTTCACATAACACCTGCCATTTGACGGATGTACCATGGACCTATCACTCCCTTAAAGGTTGAAAACACCTAATAGGGTCCTTTATTGACCTCCCTTTTGAGCCTAGGAACACTTGTACATTCTAAAGCCCATTTGGAAGGTCATGCCACTATGAAGTGTCCACATGGACCCCTAATTTGTAAGCTTATTTACTCAATTGCACTAATGAATTGTTGTACTAGAGGGCGACGAGACGCATTGGATCTTATACAGGACAGCAAATGGGTCTTCACCTTGGGTTTGACCTCCCTATACGGGATCCAACCCTCCATAGGGTCGTGATGGCACTTGTAGGGTGAGCGTTGAAAGCCATGGGCCTCCTCCACAAGCAAAGCATTGATTGCCACGCCATGGGATTCTTCAGCACCACATTTGGCTTGCTCGTGCCCCACTCATGCAGAGATGATGATGCACTTGGACCACATTGCCCAGTCGGCCACATGTTTACACCAGACACTTGGCATATGATCCAAGGCCCAGATGAGGTTTTGTCTCACCTAGGGAGACATGGGAGGGCTTGTATCATCATTCTAGCCCCTATGGATGGAGTTTCGACATGTTGACCCTATTGGAGCCACTTGGGAGCACCACAAATGTTTTGCTTGGAAACCGAGGGGCCAACCCCTTGGTCATCATTTTTAGAGCCCTCTTCTTCATTCTGACACATGAGGAACATTTATTGACTTTCTAATGGCCCTTTGCACCATAATTCTATCATTCAACCTCATTAGGAGGGCATATTATGTACCTTTTGAGCTATTTGGTGGGCTTGTCACCAATTTTATTGTTATTTTGCACATTAGTCATTTTTAGGGGCTCATTAGGCTAATTAGGCCCATGTGAACTATTGGAGGCTCATATAAGCCTCATTTGTTGAACATCATCACTTGGTTTTCGATTTCTCTTGTGAAAAGAACTCGGACCTGCAATTTTGGACGAAATTTGGATGTTGGGATGCACTTTGACATTTGGAAAATTTTTGCTATCTTTCTTGGAGCTTCTTTTTGCAATGTTAATGGATGGATATACTATCATTGTCTTGTAAGTGCTCTTTAATGCTATATTTTACCTTGTTTAATGTCTAATGTATGGAATTTCGTTTCATGATGCTTAATGTGCACTAATTCAATGTGAATTTGTGAGAACATTAGAATTTTTGGAAGAATTTCATGCATTACTCATAGGCAATGATGAAAGAATGTTCCTAGAGGTCAATCTTGTGTATTGCATCCTTGAAACTCCATTAAACATTGTCATCGAAGTATAAAATCCTCTTCTAGCTATGTTGTTGCTTCTTCTAGGGCTAGCGAAGCTACATAGGTCACCTTGATAAAGCGAGAATCATCAAATCAAAGTAAGCCTTGACTCCATATTTCCGAATAGACAGGCACTGGTCTAGAAATCCTTGGTGATCATATCACTTAGCGAAACATCATTATTTCACCTTCTTTTCTCCTCATTTTTTTGTCCCTTCAAGAATAGGTAGCCCCTATAGGGCTTGGTGCGAAATTTCCTAGGAGTGAGATCTCGCAAAACTAATCTGACAATCTCATGTGTTGGCATTTCTTCTAGGTCTCCTCATGTTTTGGGGTCATTATCAATGTTGAATTTCAAGATATTTGATGCCCTAGCCATCGTACCAAGTGGGAATTCTTGAAGTTACTTTGACTTGGGGATTTCTTGAAGGTTTGTGCTTAGCTACTTGTTTAAGAACATCATAAAAAGCCTTTTCTCTTAACTACCCTGTGTTGAAGAAAGTGTAACTAGGTTAGGTCTTCATAAATGTACTTTTGATAGTTATATTTATTCAAGAAAAGAAATATTATTTTTGTTATATTTATCAATGAGTTTCTTGCTCATTGAAGTACGTCAAGCACATATTTAAGTGCTTCTAGGAAGTCAAAGAGTCAATGTATATATTGAAGACCCTTAAGGGCATGTTACACTATGTATATACTATAAACTTGTATAAGAGTCAAAGGAAATATCTCCAAGCAAAGTCAAGCCCTCTCCATGCAACGACATCCTCCTAGCAGCAAAATGGATGAAGAAACACCTATAGTCAACAAGTCGGCCTCAAGTCGGCCTAAAGGAGGAACAGTCCCCTATATATAGAGGTTGTCCACTACCTCATAACAACCAATACTCAGCTCTGAAATCAGCGAGCAAGAGAAGTCAAGGAAAAGTGAAGAAGGACGAAGTTTAAGAGGTCTCCAAGTGCAGCGAAGAAATAACGAAGAAAAGCGAAGTTTTGGGACTGCTTCTAGGGCAAAGTACAGTCACAAGTGTGAGAAAAAGGAGGGTAGTTTGCGGTTATATCAGCAGCAAATCACAGTCATATATTCATCTTGGTTTGGGCTTGAAACTTATACCTACAAGGCCTCCCACTAGAGCGAAGAAGAAACTCTCTCATACGAAGGAGAAAGGAACCAAATACACTACTAAACCTCCCACACGTGCGTGAATTTAGGCCTGCAGAACTGTCATATCAAGTCTGTACCTACACATTGAAGAAGGAGCTCGGTTGGTAAAGAAGAAGAAATCATCATTAGTGAAGGGCTTCACTAGAGACCAAGGATAAGTGTCTCTTCTAGGGCAAGTACAAAAAGGACTACCAAGAATTGTAACAAGAGCAAAGTGCCGGAAGGAGAACAAAGTGTCGAAAGAAGGAGGACTAAATACCGAGGAACAAATTGCAGGGAGGAAGGACTTGACTTGTGCTTGGAGGATTTTCTAGTCAAGGGTCTAGGGTTTGGCATTGATCGATAAGAAGCTTAAATAAGAGAAATTTACGAAAGGGTTTTCCTTTCTAAGAGAGAGAGGTTTTGGCCCTGGCAGAGAGCCAATATCTTGTGTTCTTGTTTCTTATGTTTTAATAGTAGTTTCATGAAGTAAACACACACACTAATAATAAGAAGAAGATCAAGCTAAGATAAATTGGAAAAGTGCTTCACAAATTGTTATCAAGTTTAGAAGAATCCTATTATACATAACTTCCCTTGATTCTTCAACATGGTATCAGAGCTTAGGTGACACATCAAGAAAAGGGCATCTCAAGAACACTCATCAAGGAAGGACATCTACAAAAGTTGAAGCATCAAGCCAAGAAGTCTCAATCTCATCAAGGACAAGAAAGGACTACAAGAAGACTACAAAGCAAAAGGAGAAGCCTTTTGTATAAAGGCACCTACAAGAAGAGCAAATCAAGGAGGGACCTACATCAAGCCACACCATCTTCAAAAGGAAAAGCACTACAAGCCAAGTCATCAAGCAATCAATCAAGTCCATTTGAAGAAAGCAACTTGAAGAACATCAAGATCCAAGGAAGGCAAGCCATCAAGTCTTCAAGAAGAAAGCAAGTCCACTACATCTCAAACTCTATCAAGTAAGTATATGTCCCCTTCTGATTATACATCAATGTCTTTTTGCAAGGAAAGCAATAAATTGGTTGGGACCACTAACTTCCTTGCATGGAAGAAGAGGACTGATTTACTTCTCAAGGAGAATGAACTTCTAGAACACATCAAAGGGAATATCACTATCCCTGCTAAGGAACAAACTCAAGCCTTAGCCAAGTACAATAAGGATGAGACAAGAGCTCAAAGGATTCTAATAGAATCCATCAAAGACTCTCTCATTCCTTATGTCTCCAAACTTGAAACATCAAAAGAAATCTATGACAAGCTAATAGAGCTATTCTCGGTAAGCACAGTTGGAGAAGTGATATCTCTTCAAAATTATTTGTATAAGATGAAGATATCAAAGGAAGGAATAGCTCCATATTTCATGAAGATCTCTGAGATGAGGGATCAACTTCAAGAGCTGGGAGAAGTCATGTCTAACAGAGAAATGACAACCATAGTACTCAATGCTCTACTTGAGGATTGGGGCAACTTCACATCAAGCATATATGCCAAGAAGGAAGCTACCCCACTAAGTGAATTATGGTCTCTATGCAAGATAGAGGAAACTAGACTCAAAGCAAAAGAGGATGTGGGATCAAAGGAGCAAGCATTTGCAACCATGGCCAAGAAAAAGGGAAAATTTGGCAAATTTGGTCCACGAAGAACAAACAATAGAGATATGTCCAAAATCCAATGCTTTGGATGCCAAGAATATGGACACTACAAAAGGAATTGTCCAAAACTTAAGAAGGACAACAACAACAAAATAAAAAGGGAAGAAGCTCACATGACTCAAGAGGTGAAAGAAGAAGACAAGAAGCAAAAGAAGGAAGATCCTCCAGATCTCTACTATGACTAAGTCTACTTCTTTACTTAAAGTCTTCTTTCAAAGTTTTGAGTAGTATAGGAGCATGTAGGAATAGAATAAAAATGCATGGCTAGAAACATCTTCTAGAATCTAGAAGCATGATGTACATAGAGTTCAAAATACTCATGTAGAAGGAGCATTTAGAAATAGAACAAAATGCATGGTTAGAAATATCTTCTAGAATATAGGAGCATAGTGTACATATAGCTCAAGATATTCATATAGAAGGAGCATACCTATTATAAGACCTCATCCATGATAAAAGAATAAGTGATCATGATTGTAAATCCTAGAAGGCCACCATCATCAAAAGAAAGAGACATTTGCAGGATGAGGATCTACAAGATCCTATGACAAGAATCTTCAAAAGAAGGTTCATAAATAAGAGCAGATGTGTCAACAAGAATTCCATTCATGGAATACAAGGAAGAATGATGTGCAGGCAAGAATGGATGAAGCAAAGAAGGGCTACATCAATCAAGAAGGACCATCAAATGAAGCTAAGATGATCAAAGCAGAATCAAGATGAGGTATGTATGCACTAAAAGGTAAAGTCATGTCATCTTATATATTATTAAAGTCATGGGAATAGATCTAAGACATGATCAAGTACAAAAATATCTCTTTCACCGAAGACATACTCAAGAGCATGTACAAGTCAACAAGAGAATTGCTCACATAAGGAGCATAAGGTTGTTGACTACTCCATGAAGCAAGTGAAAATACTCTCCTAAGGAGTACAAGATTGCTAACTAAAAGACATGTGAAGAAGAAATGTTGACTAGTTCAAGTAAGCAGGAAAAGAAGAAAGTGCTCTCATGGGGAAGTATAAGATTGTTATCTAAACAACTCAAGAAGAAGCAAATGAAGAAAGAGATAAAGCATGTGAAGAACACCATTGTCATAAGGAATCACTATCCAACAAGATCCATTAAAGACATCTCCCGAAAGAAGGCATGACAACTCTGACAAAGGAAGAAAAAGATCAAAGGACCCTTGACACCTATGAAGGTCTTGGATATATTAAGGTGCAGATAGCTTATTCAACTCAACAAAGATGTCATGATGAAGAGGCCATCCAACAAAAGCACTATCTAATGTTGAAGCAAGTCAGGATGAAGTCACGAAGGGCTACCAAATCTAAGCATGGAAACACGCAAGTACAACTAAGCATCTATGTGATAAGTATTCTAAAAGCATAGACATATGACAAAGGAGTAGCCAGATGATGAAGGAACCTGACACACATCTAGAAGGATACTTTCCATGAAGAAGCAATGACATGACAAGCCAAGAAGGAAAGTGATCGATGGTCGGTGCCCTACCAAGAAGAAGTTAAAACAAAGAATTCATGACATCAAAGAAGGAGATCAAGCAGCTAAAGGACCCATGAAGGAGAAGTTGTTGATGAATGGACAAGTCCCTAGCTAAGGAGTTATAACAAGTTCCCAGTTACAAAGGAACTTGGACAAGTACCTTGTCAAAGGATACTTGGGCATATCTTCCTCAATTGAGAGGAAGAGATAGACACAACATTCTTGTCTTCACTTGGGAAGAAAGAATGGGAGGTTTAGATAATCATCTGGAATCTGATACTCTTTGAGGATGTGTAGGGCATCCAAGACAAGAGTAGGCAAGAGGACCGATATTCTTTGAAGGTTGGGAACCCAAGACAAGAATAGTCCTAGAAGGTCATACTCAGTGAACACCCGAGTGAGTGTGTACCTTGAGAGACAATGACTAAGGTGTCTATAAGTCATTGGTCTTGTCAACATTGTGCTATGATCTAATGAGAGATAGAGTTGTTAGTCAAGGCCTTGCTATGGACAATGTTGGTTACTATGATGCTATAACAGATGGATTGCCAATCCGGTTTCTCTTATGTGAATTCTTCAAGATTGAAAAATAGCCAAACACCTTGTAATGATTTATGAATACCTCCCTAGTTAAGAGGGAGTGTTGAAGAAAGTGTAACTAGGTTAGGTCTTCATAAATGTACTTTTGATATTTGTATTTATTCAAGAAAAGAAATATTATTTTTGTTATATTTATCAATGAGTTTCTTGCTCATTGAAGTAGGTCAAGCACATATTTAAGTGCTTCTAGGAAGTCAAAGAGTCAATGTATTTATTGAAGACCCTTAAGGGCATGTTACACTATGTATAAACTTGTATAAGAGTCAAAGGAAATATCTCCAAGCAAAGTCAAGTCCTCTCCATGCAACGACATCCTCCTAGCAGCAAAAATGATGAAGAAAGACCAAGTCAGCCTACAGTCAACAAGTCGGCCTAAAGGAGGGGCATTGCTCTATATATATAGGTTGTCCACTCCCTCATAATGACCAATACCCACCTCTGAAATCAGCGAGCAAGAGAAGTCAAGTAAAAGTGAAGAAGGACGAAGTTTAAGGGGTCTCCAAGTGCAGCGAAGAAAGAAGGAAGAAAAGCGAAGTTTTGGGACTGTTTCTAGGGCAAAGTACAATCACACGTGCAAGAAAAAGGAGGGAAGTCTGCAGTTATATCAGCAGCAAATCACAGTCATATATTCATCTTGGTTTGGGCTTGAAGCTTAGGCCAACAAGGCCTACCACTAGAGCAAAGAAGAAACTCTCTCATATGAAGGAGAAAGGAACCAAATACACTACTAAACCTCCCACACGTGCGAGAATTTAGGGCTGCAGAACTGTCATATCAAGTCTGTACCTACACATTGAAGAAGGAGCTCGGTTGGTCAAGAAGAAGGAAGTTATCATCATTAGTGAAGGGCTTCACTAGAGACCAAGGATAAGTGTCTCTTCTAGGGCAAGTACAACAAGGACTACCAACAATTGTAAGAAGAGGAAAGTGTTGGAAGAAGGAGAAGGAAGTGTCGGAAGGAGGACTAAGTGTCGGGAACAAAGTGCAGGAAGGAGGAAGGACTTGACTTGTGCTTGGAGGATTTTCTAGTCAAGGGTCTAGGGTTTGGCATTGATCAATAAGAAGCTTCAATAAGAGAAATTTACGAAAAGGTTTTTCTCTCTAAGAGAGAGAGATTTTGGCCCTAGCATAGAGCCTATATCTTGTGTTCTTGTTTCTTATGTTTTGGTAGCAGTTCGATGAAGTAAACACACACACTAATAATAAGAAGAAGATCAAGCTAAGATAAATTAGAAAAGTGCTTCACAAATTGTTATCAAGTTTAGAAGAATCCTATTACACATAACTTCCCTTGATTCTTCAACACCCTGACCTTGGATGAACCCATACCTTAACATATACATCAACCCTAGGTCCCGTGTAGCTATCTATTACAAGGGGGTTTTCGTGGAAAGCCTTTCTAGCTTCTCCCAAAGGTTGCATCTTTATTGAGCCTTTCCATTGAATGATCCATCTTGCTTCGCTTCAAACTTATCCTAGGAGTATCTATCACAAGTGAGAGACACTGGGACTCCTTCCATTGGTGAAAATCCGAGAAGAGGAGGCATAAGCTATGGTGACAATGGGCCTTTGTCCCAAATTGTTGTTGTGCCCTAGTAGTTGCCCCTTTAGGTTGCCCTTAAGGTCCCCTTCTATTTTGTGTGGTAACAATTCTATTCTAGGAAAGACAATTGTGCAGTCAAGAACTAATTTTCCTAGACAAGTGTGCAGCCAAGAACCAATTAATTTCTATCATTAGCCTACCCCCAGCTGATTTAGGAAGTTTTGTCTAGCCTAGAATGTTTTGTCTAATGACCTTTATTGCACAAGAGACATGAAGAAACCTTGTCAATGTGCAAAACGGAAAGGAATTCTAACTTATAAGCGTAATATAAAATCGGGTAATAAGATTTTATCAAAGTGTTGCTCCCTTGATGCCAACCTTGATTACTCCATCCACCCATATCCTTGTTGAAAAATGTAACTATGGTCGGTCTTCATAATTGTTGTACTTTATCATTATGTATTTATTGTAAAATTGCAAAAGAAAAATTATTTTTGAAGCATGGGTTTCATGCTCATTTTATTTATTTATTAGGTCAAAGCCTCCATTGTAGGCTTCTAGGGTTTCTCGAGTCATAAGAGTCATTGTCACATTTATTAGACCCTTCCAGGACTTTTGTATCATGAAAAGAAAATTATTTTTTGAGTCAAAACAGTTATTTGTCACCTCCTCACCAAGTCGGCCTTACCTTGATGAAGTTGGCCCAGATTGGGGCTATTCGACCCTGTGGAAGCAGTATAAATAGAAGAAGAGCTTGACCCATTTGGCATCCATCCTCAACAAGTTCGATCTGCAAGTGAAGGAAGAAGAAAAAGAGTGTGAAGTCAAGGAGAAAGGACAAATCAAAGGAAGATCAAAATTGAAGTTTTTGGGCATCTCTCTCTCACACATGCGAGTTTTTCTAGGCTTTCTGGGCAAGTTGCAGTGGCCGAAATTTTTGTAGTGATTGTAGGTCCGAAAGTATGAGTTGCAGGGGGGCAGAAATTCCAGATTGAAGCAGTTTTGAAGGAGTTGACTATTGTTGACTGAGGTAGAGTTTGTCTACTTGGAAGGAGGGTTGACTTGGTGATTGGAGGAAGTCTTTGTCTTGGTCAAAAGGTCTTAGATTGTCTCACTTTGACTTGATTCTATTATTGAAGAAGAGTTGACTAGGTTTTCCCCTTGAAGAGGGGTTTTGCCTTGGCTGAGTGCCTACATCTTGTGTCTCTTGTTCTTGTGATCTTCATAAACTTTTGATTTGGTAATTGCTTGATGAAAGATAACATAATAAAGAAATAAAAGAAGCCAACAAACGTCACAAGTAATTATCAAGAAAAGAGGAATCAAAACCCTAATAACTACATGCATTGATTTTTCAACATGGTATCAGAGCTAAGGTGAAGGAAGGACTTTTTGAAGATCACTTTGTTGGCTATCATTTGAAGGAAGGAAAGCACTCTTGAAAGAAGGATCTCTCTCGTCAATGGCAAGTTATTTGAAGATGAGACTCAAAACCCTTAAAGGTCTCTTGAAAGTTGCAGGAGTCAAGATCATCTACAATCTATCTAGAAGAATCAAAATTGGAGGATTCATAGCAGCACTTACAGGTACATTTAAAGATGACAATGCATGGATCATTGATAGTGGAGCCTCAACCCATATGATAGGAGAAAGTGGACAACTATAAACTTTATCAAAAGGAACATCATCTCATTCAGTGGAGCTTAGAGATAACAATAGCTATGCAATTAAAGGTCTTGGATCTACCTCATTGAAACTAGAAGATGGTGGAAAGCTTCATCCCAATGACATCCTCTGTTTTCCAGGTTTGAAAAAGAATTTATTTTCTATTTCTTGTCTAGAAGATAAAGGAGACAGGATTGCCTTTGTAGATGGAAAAGTTCTTGCTTGGGGAAGGGACTCTAGTATTGAAAAAGAAAGGGTTATTGGGATTTGTGAAGGAAGGTTATATAGACTTTTAACACATTCTCCTCAAGCTCTTGTTCACATGGATATTAGTCCCTCTGAGCTTTGGCATAGAAGATATGGGCACCTTCATTATAAAATATTGCCCACAAGTCAAATGGTAAAAGGTATCCCCATCTTGAAGGAGGATCATGAAGGAGTATGTAAGGGATGTGCTTTAGGGAAGATGGTGGAAAGCTTCATCCCAATGACATCCTCTGTTTTCCAGGTTTGAAAAAGAATTTAGTTTCTATTTCTTGTCTAGAAGATAAAGGAGACAGGATTGCCTTTGTAGATGGAAAAGTTCTTGCTTGGGGAAGGGACTCTAGTATTGAAAAAGAAAGGGTTATTGGGATTTGTGAAGGAAGGTTATATAGACTTTTAACACATTCTCCTCAAGCTCTTGTTCACATGGATACTAGTCCCTCTGAGCTTTGGCATAGAAGATATGGGCACCTTCATTATAAAATATTGCCCACAAGTCAAATGGTAAAAGGTATCCCCATCTTGAAGGAGGATCATGAAGGAGTATGTAAGGGATGTGCTTTAGGGAAGAATACAAGAAAACCATTTACAAGCAGTGACACAAGGTCTAAAGAAGTGTTAGACCTCATTCATTCCGATGTATGTGAACCAATGGCAAATAAATCTCTTAGAGGCCATCTATATTATGTGACCTTCATTGATGATCACTCTAGGAAGACTTGGATCTATCTTCTCAAAACAAAGGACAAAGTCTTTGAAAAGTTTAAAGATTTTAAATCAGAAGTGGAAAAATTAACAGAAAGGAAGATAATGTCTCTTTAATCCAACAATTGTGGTGAATATACATCTAAGAAACTCATAGCCTTTTGCAAGGAGGCATGTATTAAGAGGGAGCTCATTGTTCCCTATAATCCTGAACAAAATGGAGTAGCAAAAAGAAAAAATAGGACCATTGAAGAATGCATTAGAACCTTGATATTTAATTAAGACCTTCCAAAATTCTTATGGGGAGAAGTAGCAATGACAGTAGTATACATACAAAATAGAAGTCCTCATAGAATTCTTGAAAATATGACACCAGAAGAAGCATTCTCAGGGAAGAAGCCATATGTAGATCATCTTCGTATCTTTGGATGCCCTGCCTACATTCACATTCCTAAGGATAAAAGAAAGAAGTTGGACTCTACTAGTTTAAAGGGTATCTTTGTTGGATATAGCCTTTCATCAAAGGCTTATAGAATCTACATAAAAGAAGATCGTAGAATTGAAGTTAGCAGAGATGTCATATTTGATGAAAACTTTGCATACAAGAAGTCCAAAGATATTCCTGTTGAATCTGATGAAGAAGATATCCCACTCTTTGAAGAAGAACAACAACATGACAATGCACCTACAAATCAAGAAGAAGGACCAAGTGAACCCATTCAACCTACAATCATTCCCGAAGCAAAGAAGAGGCCAAATTGGTTAAAAGCTACACTTGAAGATGTCGAAGGACATGGAGCAACAAAAGGTACTTTCAGAGAAAGCAAAAGACCAAATAGGTACTCCAAATATGCAACATATATGACAAAATTAATTGAAGCAGAACCAACCACATTCGAACATGCCGCTAATCATGATGAATGGAAAAGAGCCATGCAAGAAGAATATCAATCAATCATGAAAAATGGGGTTTGGGAAATTGTTCCTAGACCTAGTGACAAATCTATTGTCACCTCTAAATGGAACTACAAAATCCAACATGTTGTCGATGGGAGCATAGATAAAGACAAAGCAAGATTTGAAGCAAGGCGTTTCTCTCAAAGGGAAGGATTGGATTATGAAGAAACATTTTCTCCTACAGCCAAGTACAATATCATTAGATCCTTGATTTCTTTAGCAGCTACTATGGGATGGAACATCCATCAAATGGATGTCAAAACAACCTTTTCGAATGGAACCATAGATGAAGAAGTGTACATTGAACACCCAAAAGGTTTCGAAATAGATAGCAAGGAATCTCAAGTTTGCAGGTTGAAGAAAACTCTATATGAATTGAAACAAGCACCTAGAGCTTGGTGTGCTAGAATGGATGCATATCTCTTAAGAATTGGATTGTTAAAAGCAATGCAGACCCAAATCTCTACATCAAAGTAGTAAAGAATGAACCAGTGATTATTCTATTAAATGTGGATGATTTACTTCTTACAGGTGTGGAGCATACAACTCAAGAATGTATGAATATGTTGGCAGCAAAATTTGAAATGAATGATGTAGGACTTATGCATTATTATTTGGGCTTGGAAGTTTGGCAGAAACTTGGAGAAATATATCTTGGTTAAAGAAAGTATATCATCAAGATTCTACAAAAATTTGGTATGATGGATTCCAGGCCTATGACAACTCTAACGATCACCAACTTATGGAAATTGAGAAGTTCAGATTCTAGTCTCATTGATCCCACATGTTATCATCAGTTGATTGGCTCGTTGATGTATTTGGTAAATACTAGACCCTATATATGTTTTGCAATGAATGTTCTAAGTCAATTTCAGATGGAGCCTCGTCATGATCATTGGATGGCTACCAAGCATATTTTGAGGTATTTTTGTGGGACTATTCATCATTGTCTAAAGTATGATTGAAAGGGAATCTGAAACATTACAAGTGGTTGTTTTAGTCTGGGATCTGCAATGATTTCTTGGATGAGTCGTAAACAAGATTCGGTTGCTTTGAGTAGTGCTAAGGTTGATTATGTTGATGCTTGTGAAGTTGGAAAATAAGTGGTTTGGCTTAGGAAGCTTCTGCCAAATTTGTTTGGAGGAACCTTGGATCCCATAGTTATGAATTGTGATAACCAAAGCAACATCAAAATGTCTGAAGACCTCGTATTCCATACCAGAACTAAGCATATTAATAATAAATATCACTATATTAGGAGTTTAGTACAAGATGGGATCAAAGCTACAATATATTCCAATATATAAACAAGTCGTTGATGTGTTGACAAAATCTCTCCCCAACAAGAAGTTAGTCTATCTCGCTGACCTCCTCATATGAAAAATCAAAAGTGGGGATATTACAGTCCTCCGCACCAAAAATTGCTTGTCCTCAAGCAATGCCCGAACAAGCGCCCCCACTATCTGCTAGCCCAAACGAGCACTGCAAACAATATCGAGGTCCCAAATGTGCCACTAATTCATCCCTACCCCATGCTATTCTATCATAAAGGAATCCCTCAATACCAAGATCCCAAACCATCCTAATCAATGTGAAGCACCCCTTGCTCCACTCATTGTCCAAACAGGTATAGATACCAGAAGCCCTTTGCATATTATTAATAAGTAGTGCATCATGATAATGTAGGACTCAATCCAACTCCCCATGAACCTGCCCTACCAAGTAGTCCACCTCATGCACTCAAAGAGTAAACTCCTGAAGGTACAACCCAATCCCTGTGGGGATGAAGTCTCTCTTGCATGAGCTTTCCCAGATATCCTCCTATTGTCTAACCTGCCATCCTGATGAAGTCCCCCATGCCATCAGCAAGTCACTAAAGCCCAATGGAAGATCTGAGTGACCTCCCTCTATAGTAGCTAGCTCATCCCTAAAGGTCGTTGAGTTGTCAAGTACTGTGATGCGTGGGTCCCATGCCAATCTCATAAGGGGGCCACCATGTTGTCGTTGCGCCACTCTGACTCTAACATGCTACCCATCATGCGCACACTATATCCTCCTCCCCTGAAACCTGGTGGCAAAATAACAACGAAGGCCAAGCTCATCCTACCCAGGTGTCTCTATGATATCAATATCTACCCATCCATTATTAATCCTGATCCTAAGCTGCAACTAGAAAAACTTGTCTCACCATACAATGGACACCTTAGTGATCCCCCATGTGTCAACCCCAAGGGAGCTCTATCACCCTTTGCTATGGTCTTGCTCCTTACAAAACGGAGTGGCCTATCGGCCAACTGAATCCCTAGATCCCATAACCAAATATGTTGTGGCATAGTCTTGACGACTACTGAAATCCACCTGCCCCACATCTCTGCTCCCTGCATGCAAGCGATATGTTGACTCCACACATCATGAATCAATCTAGTGCATGCAAAACTGACCTACTCTTGTTGTACCACCTGCTACATATGCTCCTGTGATACCTAGGAGTGCCTTGCCCAAAATGTGTCATGCATCCCCTTAAGTGTGAACTCAAGGGTGGAACATATGCTACCACTACAGCAAACCACGCACTACCCAAACCTGTACCTGTCAGCTCATGCCTTGCCCCAATGCCACCACTGAGAAGACTCTCACCTGGTGCACTGAGTCCCATCCAAATATCTCAGGTAAGCTCCTTGTACCCTGTTGCTCGTGCCCAAGTGTCAAAGGACAATGCCCAGATCATTTGTGCCTGCAAGCGATGTAGAAGAGGAACATGCATGTGAGTCCCCAAGGATACCATCAAATGTCGCTCATATGTGTCCTCACCGATCCTGGGTCAACTACACCCAAAGGTATGCCTGGTGTCCCAGTCCATAAGTCTCCTTGGAGGAAACACTCCAAGACCTTGTCATGCAGCACCACACGCCCCTGCATACCACCGTGTATACATGTACTCCTCATGTAAAGTTTTGTAGATGTTCTATGCTAAGAGCAATTTCACTTTTCTCACAGCAATCATACAAGTAGATAAGCAAAATGCAGATAGAACATATAAGCAGATCTTACAGAAGACAAATCAGAAACAAGAAAAATGTATGTGTTTGTTTCGGCGGTCAACAGGATGCTTCAACCAGCAAAGTCTCCTTTGGTCAGCCAGCCCAGTATGTGTCACAACAACCCTCCAACCAGTAGATGAGTCAACCCAAGTCAGTTCTACAAAAGTCAATGTTGTCCTGAAAAGTCAACGCAGGGGCAGCAAGCTAAAAGTCAATGCAGCAGCAAAACGGTCAACCCTTTGACCTCGATTTTTGTGCCAGGTAGTATGGCCTTCAAAAATCGAACCTCCCACAAGTTTTCAGCTTGTTTGGACCAAGCGTTGACCAAAGTCAACGCTGGTCAAACTTCTGCGAAACCCTAGCAGTAGAAACCCTAGCAGCAGAAAAATCCTCTTCGTCCTTCCCACGTGTGGCTGAAATTCGTCCTCCAGGTAGCTCGTACTTTTAAGGATGAGAGAGGAAGATGTGAGTTGTGTTGTGATCAAATTCTCTCCAACTTTTCCTATCTATATATATCCATCAATGAGGGTGTGTGACACATCTGTTGGGCATGTGAGCCTACATTACAAAACTGGCTGACCTTTGCACATATAATTTATTAAGAATAATAAATTCAAAATATAAGTTCTGCTCATTGGATTAAGACTATTTTTATATGGATTTTACACCTCTCAGAAAGAGGAATCCAACAAAAATATTAGCCTCTTAATCTGAGCATCAGAACATGGAGTTTGGACCTAGTTGTCCAAATTTAACACTCCCTCTCAACTAGGGAGAACTCCATCTATTAGTGCAATTAACATCGTGAGTCATCCCGCCGAAACTTGCTTTCCTGGCTTCTTTATTTCAGAACAGAAGTGGGTCAGTCACAAAGACATCATTCCCCGACTGACATAATCAGTCCAGAGGTCCCAGACCTCACAAATCTTGATCCCAGATCAAGTGGTTGGACCATGCCATCCTAGATAGAGAGTACGGCAATTTCTGATGCGTCCATCAGTCTTTGCTAATAGTCTCTAGCTTTTCCACACCTCATTGGCCAAATGAGAGGTACTTCCCATGAGCCCTGAACTCAATGGGTAGGATGCATACGGGGCACAGATTAAATGAGTGGCGAACCAGCTCAATAATCACAAGGGTGGGGCAGAAGCATTATGAGTGCTTATAGCTCCGAGAAGCTATCCCCAAAGCCCCCCAGAGCTCCCAGAGCTCATCGTCCAACAGGACCCACATCATAGGGTCTTTCCACGACACCAAGACTCTCACGGAAGGTTAGGAACTTGACCTTCCCCAGGGGCTTAGTGAGAATATCCGCGACCTGCTCATCAGTTCCTATATGATCGAGCCTTACGGCGCCTCGCTGTACCATATCCCGGATAAAGTGGTACCTGATATCAATATGCTTGGATCGGTCGTGGAACACAAGATTCTCAGTCATACGAATCCCACTCTGATTATCACAGAGTATTACAGTGGTATCTAGCACATGTTGGAACAGCTCACTAAAGAGCTTCCTCAACCAAACTGCTTCACAACAGGCCATACTAGCAGCGATGTATTCGGCCTCCACGGTGCTCAAAGCCACCGACTTCTGCTTCCTGCTCATCCATGAGATCGAAGCAGAACCAAGATTGAAACAGCATCCAGATGTGCTCTTACGATCCACCACACTGCCAGCCCAATCGGCATCAGTATATCCCCGGAGTATCACACTCCCGGCAGTGTATCTCAGCCCATGGTTTATCGTGCCCCGAAGATATCTCAAAAGATTCTTGGCACCAACCCAGTGAAAATGATGAGGCTCAACCATCTGTTGACTCAAAGTATTCACTGCAAAACATATGTCCGGACGGGTGTTCACTAAGAACATCAAAGCTCCTATGAGTTGACGATACTCAGTAGGATTGGCCAAGATAGGCCCTGCAGCGCTGCCACTCAACTTCTTAAAGTTGAGTTCCATTGGTGTCGACACGGACTTACAGTCCACCATCCCAAATCTTTCCAGAAGCTTCACAATATACTTTCCTTGAGAAAGGAAAATCTCTCCAGGTCTCTGCCAGACCTCCAGGCCTAGGAAATAGTGCATCAGTCCTAGGTCTTTCATCTCGAACTCAGCAGCAAGCTCCCTCTTACATTGATGAATGAGAGGGTCATCACCTGTCAGGAAGAGGTCGTCCACATACAGCACTAGAATGAGAGGCTTTCCTTCCTCAACCTTAAAGTAAAGGTTTGGATCAGCATTGCTTCGAGTGAAGCCCAGCTTCATCAAGTAACTATCCATCCTCTCATACCAAGCTCTGGGTGCTTGCTTTAACCCATAGAGGGCTTTCTTCAACCTGCAGACATAAGTGTCTCGATCTTGAACTTCAAATCCCAGAGGTTGTTCTACATACACCTCTTCCTTTATTGCACCATGCAGAAAAGCAGTCTTGACATCCATCTGATGAAGACTCCATCCTTGCGTAGCAGCAAGGGCTATGATGGATCGGATGGTGGTATATCGAGCCACAGGTGCAAATATATCGTCATAGTCAATTCCTTCCTTTTGAGAGAAGCCACGGGCAACAAATCTTGCCTTAAACTTTTCAGCACTCCCATCAGATCCATGTTTAATCTTGTAGAGCCATTTAGCGGTGACAACAGATTTGTCCTTCGGTCTCGGGACCACATCCCAGACATCATTCTTCATAATAGCCTCATATTCTTCATGCATAGCATCCTTCCAGACTTGATGCTTGATGGCTTCTTCAAAAGATCCAGGTTCAGATTGTATAATAGTACTCATGGCAGCTAGATACCCTTGGTATCTACACGGCTTCTTGCTTTCTCGGAATGTTCCCCTTGGGGCAACATGACCCTCAGCATCTTCGAGGGTGTCCCTGAGCCATGATGGCCTCTTTCCTAGAGAAGGGGAAGGATCAATAGGGTCCATTGGCTCTTCAACATCAGGCATAGTCTCATCCTGGGGTTCTTCCAGATTTCCAGGTCTTTCTTCATGGTTTTCTTCAGATCTAGGAAGATCTACTACTTTCTTTAGGGAAGCATCTTCGTCAAAAGTGACATCATGGCTTATCTCTACTTCCCTTTGACCAGGTACATAGACTCTATATGCCTTAGAAGTCTCACTGTAGCCCACAAACATTCCTTTCTTCCCAGTAGCATCCAGCTTACTTCTCTTTTCTTTCGGCACATGAAAATAGACAGGACATCCAAAAATTCTAAAATGTGAGACATCAGGTTTCTTACCAGAGAAAACCTCTTCGGGAGTTTTGGAGTCCAAAGCGGAATGAGGGCATCGGTTTTGAATGTACACAGCAGTATTTGCAGCTTCTCCCCACAGAAACTTTGGAAGACCCTGGTCACATAGCATGGTACGGGCAGCTTCCACAATAGTCCTATTCTTGCGTTCAGCAACACCATTCTGCTCAGGAGTATATGCAGTGGTAGTCTCCCTCTTAATGCCAGCTTCTCTGCAAAAGTCTTTGAACTCATTTGACTCATATTCAGTGCCATTGTCAGTCCTCAAAATCTTGATCTTCTTTCCAGTCATATTTTCCACCAAGGCTTTGAAGGTACGGAACCACATGAAAGCCTCATCCTTCTTCTTCAAGAAGTATATCCAGGTTTTGTGAGAGAAGTCATCAGTAAATGTCATATAGTAAGAACATCCCCCCAGGGATGTTACAGGCAACATACCAGAAAGATCAGAATGGACCAGTTGCAATATCTCAGATGTCTTTGTGACACTTGAGGGGAAAGGTCCCCTTGTATGTTTTCCTTCAGCACAGCCCTTACATACACCTTTATGATTATTTCCAAAATCAGGCATCCCAGTCACCACCTTCCTTGCTTCGGGAAGAGCCTTGTAATGAAGGTGTCCAAATCTTCGGTGCCATAGTTCGGTTTGACGGATAGTATCACAAGTCATAGCTCCCAACGGACTCCCTCCAACCTGGTAGAGTGTACCAACTCTAAAACCAATTGAGATAGCTTCCTTGAAGCTCTTCTTCCACATGAGTACCTTTCCATCAGAGAAAGTTACATTGAATCCTTTGTCTTCCATGGCAGATACAGACACAAGGTTCTTCTTCAATTTGGGTACATAGAGTACATCTTGTAGATGGAGGACTTGTCCTTGAGACAAGTGGAGGGTCACAGTCTCGGTCCCTTTCACAGGATAAGTGGCATTATCCCCAAGGGTAATTTCTAGATTAGTATCCCTTTCAACCATGTCAGAAAGTGCTTCCTTGAATCCGGTGATGTGTCTTGAGGCACCACTATCGATTAGCCAGACATCCATAGTGTCGGGCGGAGATGCAGCTGAGAGAGAAGATATTAGAATATACTCATTTCTTTTATCAACAACATTAGACTCCTCATACCTGGTATTTCTGGTCCTTTTAGAAGGTGGATGGTTTCCTTCAAAGTGAGCCTTCCTCTTTCCTTTGGATTTGTCATTTCTTTGATTCCCATTCCTTCGGTTGTTGTTGTTTGTCGTCACTATCGGGAGAATTCTTCTGGAAGGGGCATTCTCTAGCATAGTGTCCAGTCCTATGGCAGGTGAAACATTTTCCCTTCTTCTTTTGAGTCTTAGTCCTTCCTTTGTCCTTGGAACCACCAGAGTTCTTCTTTCGGGAATGAGCAACATAGGCAGCATTTCTTTCATTATCAAATTCCTTCATCCTTGTTTCTTCTTGCATACGTCTAGACAGAAGCTCATCAAAGTTAGGGATGGTATTATTGTTGAGAATGGTAGTTGTGAATACTTGCCATTCATATGGAAGTCCTCCAAGTGCGGTGAGAACCATCTCACGATCAGCTATTGTCTCCCCAATAGCTAGCAGATTGTTCCTGGTTTCGGTCAACTTCATAAAGAAAGTTTGAATAGACTCGTCTCGGCCCTTCTTCATATTCTTTAACTTGTTCTTGAGGAATAGCACTTGGTTCACATTGTTTACTCGGAACATAAGTATCAGCTTGTCATACATCTCCTTGGATGTGCCTAGTTCAGCTATGTAGGCAACCAGACTCTTATTTATGGATTCCCTGATCAACAGTTTTGCTCTGATTTCTCCCTTCTTATATTTGTGTTTAACAGCAGCAGAGGCATTTGATGGAGGTTCTTGAATCTTCCCTGTCACATGATCTAGGAGATCATGATCTTCTAATTTGAGATCTAATAACATCTTCCAGGCATGGAAGTCATCACTTCCAGTCAGCTTGTCATTCTCCCTGAATTCAAGCTTAGAGGAATCCATTTCCTTCGATGATGATTGCTATAGATAGAGTTTGTCTTCACCTCAGCTCTGATACCATGTAAAGTTTTGTAGATGTTCTATGCTAAGAGCAATTTCACTTTTCTCACAGCAATCATACAAGTAGATAAGCAAAATGCAGATAGAACATATAAGCAGATCTTACAGAAGACAAATCAGAAACAAGAAAAATGTATGTGTTTGTTTCGGCGGTCAACAGGATGCTTCAACCAGCAAAGTCTCCTTTGGTCAGCCAGCCCAGCATGTGTCACAACAACCCTCCAACCAGTAGATGAGTCAACCCAAGTCAGTTCTACAAAAGTCAACGCTGTCCTGAAAAGTCAACGCAGCAGCAAAACGGTCAACCCTTTGACCTCGATTTTTGTGCCAGGTAGTATGGCCTTCAAAAATCGAACCTCCCACAAGTTTTCAGCTTGTTTGGACCAAGCGTTGACCAAAGTCAACGCTGGTCAAACTTCAGCGAAACCCTAGCAGCAGAAAAATCCTCTTCGTCCTTCCCACGTGTGGCTGAAATTCGTCCTCCAGGTAGCTCGTACTTTTAAGGATGAGAGAGGAAGATGTGAGTTGTGTTGTGATCAAATTCTCTCCAACTTTTCCTATATATATATATATCCATCAATGAGGGTGTGTGACACATCTGTTGGGCATGTGAGCCTACATTACAAAACTGGCTGACCTTTGCACATATAATTTATTAAGAATAATAAATTCAAAATATAAGTTCTGCTCATTGGATTAAGACTATTTTTATATGGATTTTACACCTCTCAGAAAGAGGAATCCAACAAAAATATTAGCCTCTTAATCTGAGCATCAGAACATGGAGTTTGGACCTAGTTGTCCAAATTTAACACCTCAGCATGCCACTGTACATTGTGGCCTATCCTTGTACACCACTAGATACCCCCTGCTACTGTTGTACCATCTTGTACCATCTCATATCTTGCATGTGTCACTGTACCCGTAACCCGACACTCCCCATGTGTACTCAATGCGATGTGAGTCACTCTACCTCCTCCACAACGCCAACCAGCACACTACGACACACCACCATGCATATCCATGCCCACTTGCAAACCACTGCTCAACACGGTATGCTCCTACACACCACTAGATGTCATGGCCTAAAGCTGAGACAGTATGCGTCGACCGGCACCCTGCCAGCATCACCACCTCCACGATCACATCAGTGTACCCTTTGATACATGGATCTCCCCTCCAAAGTCCCTCAAAGAGACCCAAGAGGTGAATCTCCCTATGTACCAATGGCTATGCCACCACTATGTTTCTCCTGATTTCTTGTTGACACAATGTCCCAATTAACTGTGGAAAGTACCTAGCCCAAAACAAGGCAATGTTTGGTGGTTTTTTTATGTCACCTCCTCCGACAAACTCTTGCTAGAGTATGTTGATCGTCCTAAAGTCCCATGCATGCCCCACATGCCAGGACAACCCGCGGAGTCTGCCTGCTCTCCTATCAATCCAACCCATCCCTAGTGTTGATGGAGATCTAAAAGTGTGTGGGCACTCGATCACCGGATCCATCGCAATACTAATACCACCATTAACCAAGCCCACACTACAACGGGGAATCCCTCCTGGATCCCAACAATCGTTTAGCCCTCGAGCTCCATTGGCAACCCACGGCCCCTGTTGGACTATGCTCCTGGCAATGGATATATCTGAGCACCTAGCTGGCTCCACTGGATACAAAATCAATATCTCTCGCCATCCAACCCCAAGAAAGGGATCAAATGCACGAACACTTGTACATGGAACAAGCTCTCCATCCTGCGAATGCTGCTTCCTACACAACTCATGTCCTCGTCATCTTGCAAGTTTGGTCAACACATATAATCTACCTAGATAACACAACCTCTCTCTCACCAATGTGCAGAAGCAACCCAACAATGTTGCAAGCCCCATCGATGTATGCCTAAAGAGGGTTATCGTCTGAAAGTATGACAGGTCTGTTGGTCATCGATGCACCTGTTTGCTCTTCATCGACAGCTGACTTAAGGGTGGTTGTTCATACTCCTCTGCCATGGGCTCAACATGAGCCACTAATTGCCCCTCCATAGATAGCTCATCATGCATAACATCCTCACCATTCTGTTGTAGGTGGCTATTCTCTGGAAACTCTGTCACAACTTTATATAACCCTATGCCTGTTGGCACTTCGTCACTGGACATGTCCCTTGGTACCCCATCAGCGATGGATATGCATCTTGGAACCTCACCACTCTGTTGTGGGACGCTATCACCTGAAAACTCGAACACGACCCTAGACACCTCATCAATGGATCCCTCAACAACAAACGACACCTCATCCATGGGTGGTACCTCGTCAACAAATGGCCCTCTGAGTGTATGTTCTACTCTCTCCACTAGGGTGTCAACTGGAGCTAGCAAAGGGACCTCCAATAAGGGTGACTCCTATGTCACATTGGGTACATCGAAATGCTCCTCACACTCTCGCATGCCCTCAGCCTCATGCTCAACCTCCTCCTCGGGCTCCTAATATCTAAATCCAAGTCTCCACCAACAAAAGCACCTCCTAGTCTCACCCTCTAACTGTCCCTGTCTTGTCCACTCCTTTTGATGAAGTATAGTGCCCTGATTTTGTCAACTTGCCCCACATGGTGTAAATGGCTTCACCCCCATGTCATGTGCACCTCTGGTGTCTTTGCCTGAAGGATGAAGATGGTCCTGGTTTATCCCCTTACTGCTACAAAATTGGGCCTACATTCTTTTTAATTCTATTAATTTCTCATTATTTTTGTGGACTTCTTCCTAGATCCTCTGTGTACTCCATCTTTCTTGTGTCATTAGGATGTCCATACTTCCACCAATTAATGTGCATGCATGCCCAATACTATCATGATCTTGCTAGCTTCCCCACTGCTGGCCAAGATCATGCTCTAATACCATTGTAATATTCCAAATTGAAATTTACAACAATAAACAAAGACATAAACAAGGAAATAACAACAATAAACAAATTCCAGGCATACACATCAAAATACACAAGAAAATGCGCCAAACAACTGAGCCATTTTATTAATGTGGAGAACTAAGCACATCAGATGTTAAGAAAGACAGAACTTGGGCTTGCTACTGCAAGCTACACAAAACCCAAGTGAGAGTACAATGCTCAAGTGCCAGAGAGGTTCTCCACCAAAAACTGCGCCCTACCCATAAAATGTTGTTGTTGGCTGCTGAATGGAAGTGGAATACTTGCACTGAAGAGTGCACAGAATGAGCTGAAATTCTATGGAAGGCCTCCTCACTAGATATCCAGCAAAACTCAAAAATATCTCATGAACCCAAGTGGTGGAAATGGACCTAAAGTGAACTGCGCCCTCCAACATTTTTTGCTGTTGAACTAGCAATTCTTCCCTTAGGAGTGCTCAGAAAATTCTGCAAAATTAATCCTAGCCTTGTCTCACCAAACCCACAAAAACCCAGAAAGGGGTTTGGGCTAGATCCACAAGTCACCAGTGACCCCCAAAACTGCGTGTTGGTCCCACCAATCTGACAGAGAAGCTATAGGAGTGGAATTGTTACCAAAGTGACCAAATCTCCCTCAATGAAGTCCTCCCTAACTCCAACTTATTTCTCCTCCCAATCACCAATGATTCCCAGTTCCAAATGCTCCCCAAACTCTTAGTTGCCAGTAAACCCCTCCTCAGCCATGCAAATCACCCAAGGAAAATCCCCTCTACTCGTGGCAAATTCATTGCAAAAACTCCAAGCAAACAACCCCTCTACACCAGCTCCCTCAACCCCACGAACTTGGCTTCTGCGTCCCTGGAAAAACCACGCCCTTGTTGATGGAAAGCCTGCAAATTGGCTCCCCAAATGCCTGGAACAACTCCCAAATGCTCTCCTAGGGTGACACTCGAAGTTCACCGAAGGTAGAGTTGGAATTTCTGCCTGGAAATCCCTTGTGCTAAATAGCACTGGTTGACTTGGCTAAACAGCTCAAGAAAACTTGTGTTCAAAAGTAAAATTGTCAAAAGATCCCAAATGGAGGCCTACTTGCTTTATTTATATAAGTTGATCCTCTCTCCCTTGGTGGACCCCATTTTTCACTAACTCGCACCCCTTTCTTTCTCTCCCTTCTCCACAAGGGCGAGTTACCTCTAGAGGTCGAATTGCCTCCTTTTTGTGGTCCCCACATTCCACTAAGATTGTAATTTCTCCTATTCTCCTAAGTCCTCATGTCTCCCATACCAAAATTGCCTCCAACGCCCAAATTGCAAAATTTTGCTATGCTTAGCACCACCCCCAAGGATCCCGCTGACCTTAGCTGAAAAATCAAAATTGGGGCTATTACATCCAACTCTTCACTAAACCACGAGCCTTCAAAACTAGCAAGTGCCAAAAATGCATCTGCTCCTTGAAAAATAAATGTTCTTGGAATGGCCTAAAAGTTTGCACCAATCCTTTATGCCATACTGGGTACTCAAAAAAGATAATCACCCACCTGATATATCATCAACTTGCTAAAATAATAGATTGGCCAAAAATAGGCCCAAAAATCAGTCTTGGATTCAATTAAAATTCCAACTGTGGATTAATATCTATACTGGATAATTTCCTTTTATTTAGACTACCTCTGAAAAATAGAAATTTCTAAAATAATTTCAAGGAAAATAACATCTCTAATTCACCCCAAATTCGAACCATAAACCTATCTCCCCAATAGGAAATATACCATCATTTGGTGCTGAAAAGGACCAGGTTTCTAATTATAGAACCTATAAAAAATCACTAAATCCAAAATCTAAAAGTGTCCATCTGACTGTTCTCCATCCCCCATGGGTATCTGATGCATGGGGAAAATAGCTAAAAGTAGAATGTTGGAAGTTTGAATTGAAGAATTTGCTAACAATAGCGCAGGATGTGCTATCACCCTGGAATATTGATCTCTGAAAACTTTCTAAAACTCATATAATACAACTCTAAAATAAGGAAAGGCTGAGACAAAGCTCTGGACCAAAGTACCCATATGGCTAAGGTACTCACGAATTGTTGATGCCAAATGATGTACTCTGTAATGTTGAATCTATCATACATTATGAATCACGTTAAAGTTTATTGATGTATTAAAAGTTAATTAACTAGTCTTAAAACTAACTAATACAATTACCCTCATTGACCTATGTTTAGGTCCACTACAGAGTCCCTTGTTTGTGAAGAAAGATAGTCTGCAACTTGAAAAGCATACCAGAAGATATGAGTAATTTAGAAAGCACTCAGAAATGTTAATTACCTATCTATCTTTTGACTCGCTGCAGGGGTAATGATGATATATTGATGCTTCACCAAAGAAGGAAGTACAGACTCGATATAATCAAAATGACCTTTCTTTTTACGACAATCAACTCTAACTGGTTTTTTTGAGGCCAGTCCTTGGGTAATTCTTTCACAACATGGACAAATCCTTTCATCTGCTGAATGAAATAGTCTACATCGAAAATATCTGCAAAACCACTGCATATAAAGTAATCTCGTTATAAAAAAATTGTAATAGGTCATTTCCTAGCCATCCACACCAAATTTCATTTGCATGTCATTTGTGTTCCTTTTGATTGTATTGCAAATTGGAAATCATAATAACACCACTAACCAACTATTGTAAAAATGGGGCATGCTATACAATGTTCGGAGATGTGATGATGGAATATTTTATAAAGAATTGAAAGAAGAGAAACTATATTTGCTTGAGCTCCAAGTAATAATGAAGACACAAAAATGAACATGTAGAATATGTGCAGTCCCAAAAATAAGATCTATGCCTGGTTATAAGTATTCCTTAGAAATAGAAATCATACATCTATAGTAGGGCACCAAAAGCATAAAACATATTTCACAACCCACTGCAACTTGTTTATAGAGATAGTTCTATACAGAAATCACTGGAATGATTCATATAAATATTAATATAGCAAATTTTTCAAACGCAAAGACAAGGTTCATCACAAAATCACAACAATAATCTATAATGTTAAAGGTGATAATTAAAAGTGTTAGGTTATAGTAGCAAAGATTTCAATGATCATGTCGAAAGTAAAATCCCTTCAAACACACAAGAAATCCTTGAGGCTTGTAGTCATGCCAGAAACACTTATCTTTTTTGGTGCTTGAGTAATTTTGTTTCACTCTCTATCTATCTAATTATTCGCCATAGGATTTACCACTTCATAGATCATTGTACTGAATATCTATCCTACCAATTGACATCTCCCAGCTCAATGTTAACAAAAAAGAACTCAAAATGACTTTCTTTCTAAGTTATTCCTTCCCATTGAGGTGCAAGGCTTGTCACTTCTAAGTTATAACTGTGGGCCTGCTACCCATCATATTGCGTGAGGGTTGTACATATGATCCTTGGTCACATGAGTCAGATTTTTGCAGGCTGGCATTTTGATCCTAGCCTTCAAAACATTGGGATGTTGGTAAAGACAGATCGTTGGTGGCATGGGATGAGAAGTGGCTTGCCGCTTATGTAGTGGATTGCCATGCTGTGGTTCTTCTTCATGGTGGCATATCTTGGTTGATGGAGCTTCCAGATTTAGAAGTTTCTGGTTATGATGCTTTGATTGATGGTTGTGAGATGCTCCTAGGTCCTATTGTATATATTTGCCAGATCATTGCCCTTGGACTCCTGTCATTATGACATTTGTTTATGGTGGGTTGTGCTAGAATATCCACTCCTATTACCATGGCAAAAGCCTTTGGGTAGTACCGTAGTATACCCTCATTGGCATACATGTGGATGCAATTCACTTTATATGCCAATGAACCATTCCCTCCATCTATCCAATAAACCTTTTAAGTACCAACTACATCACCATAAACTTCCCTCTCTATTTTATTTCATGTGTACACCTTTTACGCCATAATATTTTCACAAGTCCAACTATCTATTGTTGACTTTTGATACCAGGTCTGGTTTATTTGTCTTCAACAATTATTTATACTCAAAAAATTTATTTGCTCAATGAAATTCTGAAAGCTGCTGGAAATAAATACACTGGTATTTTAACTTCACAAATAAAATATCTGCAGTGGAAATAAATAGAAAATCAGCCACAAGAAACAGCGGAAAGTTCTGCCCAACAAATTCTCCTACACTTTATTAACTCAAGAAAATTAGGGCCTTCACCCACAGAGGATACACAGAAAATACAACACAGTATGGAACCTGGATTTCAGCCCCCTTCGAATTTCAGCCTCTAGAGAAATTTGGCACATTGGAAAAATCTCGGCCCTGGAAAACTCAGCTCCTCCACCTGTGAATTGGTCTCCTATTTTCAACTATATGGCCCCCTTGCACACTACGGAATTCAGCCTTCCTCCTCTGCACAAACCCTTCGATGGAAAAGACAGCTTCTTCCTGGTTTCGGCCTCCTCCAATATCTCAACCTCCTCCTCCACAACCTTAGCCACCTTAAATTCATCTCCCAAAATTACCTAGCTGCACACCTTTCCCTTCTCTTTAGTCTTTGAGTTTCTCACTCCTTGAGAAAATTGCTCTCTCAATCACCATGTGTTTTTAGTATTTTACCTCTTCCTTAGGTTTATTTTATAATTTCATTAAGCCAAATCCCTAACCCTAATCTCCTAAGTGATCAATGGCTAGGATTAGATCCTAAGCCTCACTTGAGATCAACGGTAGAGATTAGATCTAAGTCACTTAAATAATTAAATTTTATCCTTAGAAACTTGGCTTAATAGTCAACTTTGATCAATTAAATTAATTGATGTACTTTTTCTAAGTTAACTTAGGAAAGAAATCATAATAATCACTTACTCCTCGTGAGCAAGCACCTAAAGAGGCAATCTGACGTGTTTTGCATGCTTGACATCTAGCCCATGTAGAAGCACCTATCCGAGCTATAAACATCAATACTCTCTCATAGCGAGGAAGGTATTTTGCACCACCCCCAACTTATCTCTTAAAACACAAATTTGCCCTTCACTATAGGTTTGGTGAGAATCTCTCCACCTGCTCATCTATAAAGATATACTTGAGCATCACAGCTCCCTTTTAAATTGTTCTGATGAAATGATATATGATCTTTATATGCTTGGACTTGTCATGAAACACTAGATTCTCTGAGAGCTTAATGCAGCTCTAATTGTGACAATGAATCACTATGGGATCCAATTTGAGACCAAATAACCCTATCAACATCTTGCGAAGCCAAATGGCCTCACAAGTCGCCAAGCTAGCTGTCATATACTCTGCCTCTACTGAACTAAGTGCCACAAAAAATTGCTTCCAATTGAACCATGAGATCACTACTGACCCCAAACTGAAACTACACCCAAAGATGCTCTTCCTGTCCAATGCACTCTAGCCCAATCCATGTATCGCCTACTAACTGCACTCCACCACTCCTGACATACCTAAGTCCATACTCCATTATACCTCAAAGATACTTGAACACATGCTTTGCTGACACCCAATACACCCTCCTTGACTCCATAAATTAGCTTAGTGTGTTCACAAAAACACATATATGTGGCCTAGTGTTGACCAGATACATCAAAGAACCTACTAGTTGCCTGTACAATGTGGGATCCACCAACTCTAACTTAGAAGCATTCAGGTTCCCCAAGTTACTAATCATGGGTGTCAACATAGGCCTACAATCCACCATCCTGAATCTCTTTAGGATTTCAACTACATACTTCACTTGTCCAAGGAAGATCTCACCTATCTCTTGCCACAACTCAAACCCCAAAAGGCAGTGCATCATTGCAATGTCCTTCATCTCAAACTCTGCAGCTAGGTCCCTCTTACACATCTCTATGAGCTTCTCTACCCCTATAAGAAAGAGATCAATCACATAAAGTACTAGTGGATCATCATCAACTAGTATAGAGTACAAATTGGGATCAACAAGTCCATGCCTAGTAGATACCCATCAATCCTTGAGTATCATGCCCTAGGTGCTTGCTTGAGACCATACAAGCCTTTTGTAGCTTGCATACATGAGAATCTCTCTCAAGCACCTCAAAACCCCATGGCTACTTGATATACACTTCCTCCTTAATCATTCCATGAAGAAATGTTGTCTTCACATCCATCTAATGTATCCTCCACCCATCTCTAAGGCAATAGACATAACAACCCTGATAGATGTGTATCTAGCAACTAGAGAGCCTCTTCATAATCCACTCCCTCTTCTTGGGAAAACCTTCTCGTCGTGAACCTAGCCTTATACTTCTCAATGCTACCATCTATAACATGCTTGATCTTGAAGATCCATCTTGAAGTGACCACTGCTTTTGCTATTGGCTTACGCATAATATCCCATACATTTTTATTCACAATGGAAGAATACTCTTCCAGCATGACATCCCTCCAAACCTGGTGGTTTGTTGCCTCCTCAAAGTTAGTAAGGCTTGAAATCACTAGTGTCACTCATAAGTGCCATGTAGTTGGAAAAAATTGTGGTGGTCTACTCTCTCTGAACATCCTCCTAGGATCTTCCACATTCTCGTCAACCTACCTAAGAGTTTTCTCAAACCATCTCGGCCTCTTCCTAACAAAACTAGAAGGTGCCTCCTACTCCTCTTGATCTCAAAACTAAGTCCATGTTGTTGGCCTGTCCTCAACCTTCAGAGCCTCTCGCTCCCAATCATGTGCCACTAATACAATATCATGCGACTCCCTCAAGGCATTGTGCTCCTAAAATCTCACATCCCTGCTCACCACAATCTTCCACTATGATGGAATATACACTTCATATGCCTTGGAAGCCACACTGTAACCAATAAAAATGCCCATCTATCTTGAGGGCTTCAACTTTGTTCTCTTTTCTCATGGTACATGGATATACAATTAACACCTAAAAATGTAGAAATGTCCCACCTCTAATCTCACTCCTCTCAACACCTCCTCGAAATCCTTGTCTCCCAAGACCTTGTGAGGACTCCTATTCTAAATGTAGTTTCTTCTATTACATGCCACTGCCCACAAGGACATGAGTAGATCCTAATCATGAATTATAGCTTTAATAGCCTCGATGATGGCCCTATTTTCCCTCTTAGCAACCCCATTTTTCCGAGGGTTGTAAGCAATTGTCAACTCTTTCTTGATGTTTGCCTCTCTACAAAAGTCCTTGAGCTCATTGGAGGTATAATGACCCTCATTGTTCGATCTAAGAACCTTGACCTTCCTCCCAATCTAGTATTCCATGTGAGCTTTAAGCTCCTAAAACTTGTTGAAGGCCTCATCGTTGGTCTTCATGAAGTAGATCCAAGTTCTCTAGGAATAATCATCAATAAAGGTAACATAATATTTGTACCCACTCAAGGACCCCACTAACGTAGGTCCACATACGTTTAGATGTACTAGGTCCAACAACCCTTTGGACCTAGAATCACTGCTTGGGAAAGCAGTCGTGGCATACTTGCCTAAAGAACACCTTTTGCAAAGACCTTGTTGCTCCACGCTAAACTCAAGAAGACCACTGATAATCTATCATAATATAAGCAAAGCCCTATGATGCAAATGTGCGATCCTCCTGTGCCAAAGCTCGCACAAGTTGTCATTGTCATGAACGAAGGCCCTCAATGGTTGACCCCTCAACATATACATGTTACCCTCTCTCCTCCCCATGACTCGTCCTATACTCAAACTAGAGGATCTCAGCATGACAATCACTTATCCACCTTGGAAAAGAACTTCATATCCCTTGTACTCCCTAATTGAGACTACAAGAAGGTTCTTATGTAGCCCTAGAACATATAGAACATATGTAACCTACATGGGTTCACCTAACTCTAGTTGAAAATGTATAGTTCCAACTCCCTCAAACCTTAACCTTGTTGCAACCATCCTTACAAACCTCCAAATCAAATACTCAAAACCTCAGAAATATAACTGGTGGAAGAATAATAATTTGTTGCTATAAACCCTTGTGACAATTTGATATTCACCTCAAAGTTTCTAGTGCTCTAATACCATGTTAACTTTTAATACAAAGTCAGATTTATTTTTTTCAACAATTATTTAATACCCATAAATTAGTTTGCTCAATAAAATTCTAAAAATTGTCGGAAATAAATACACTGGTATCTTAACTTCAAAAATAAAATATTTGCATGGAAAATAAATAGAAAATCAAAAACAAGATATAGCATAATGTTCTTCCCAACAAATTCTCCTTCACTTTATTAACTTAGGAAAATGAGGGCCTTGACCCACAGAGAATATACAAAAAAATATAGCACAATATGGAACCTAGATTTTGCCCCCTTTGAATTTTGGCCTCTAGAGAAATTTGACCCACTAGAAAATTCAGCACTGGAAAAATCTCAACCGTAGAAAACTTGGCTCTTCTACTTGTAAATTTGCCTCCTTTTCTTCACCTATACAACCCCCTTGGGCATGAAGGAATTCGGCCTTCCTCCTCTGCACAAACACTTGGCTGGAAAACTTAGCTTCTTACTAGTTTTAGCCTCCTCCATTATCCCAACCTCCTTCTCCATTATCTCAATCTCCTTGAATTTCTCTCACAAAATTACCTCGTCGCAGACCTTTCCCTTCTCTCCAGTCTTTGAGTCTCTCACTCTTGCTCTCTCATTCACCATGTGCCTTTCACCTCTCTCTTAGGCTTATTTTATAATTTCATTAAGCCAAATCCCTTACCCAAATCTCCTAAGAGATCAATGGCTAGGATTATATCCTATGCCCCCCTTGAGATCTATTGAATTTTGTAGCTATGGTCGGTCTTCATAAATAATATTTTAGCCCTTGAATTATGTAAGACATGTTCTTTGTGTCATCTTAGCCCTTAAAATATATATATATATATATATATATATATATATATATATATAATGAAAATGTAAGACATGTTCTTCATGTTGGTTTCAAAAGAGAAAATTTGAATTTTTGGCTCCAAATGACAAGTCGACCCTCCAAAAGATGAAGTCATCCCCAATGAAGGAACACACCCATTCGGGTTCTTGAAATGCCTATATAGAGGCCATTCGTCCTCCTCCAAAAGGCATGAATTTGGATCACCTAAGGTAGAGAGAAAAGGATGGATCTAAGGTAGAGTATTGGACGAATCTAAGGCGAAGTAAGGACAAATCGAAGGCAAAGTCTCTAGGCATACCAAAGCAACATGACTAAAATTCTTGGGTAAAGAAGTAGGTCAAATTTCAGCCCTAGCAGATCAAACCAAGCCAAATTATTTGGGCAACAGATTGACTTGTCTAAAGGGCAATTTGACTAGGTGTGACTAGGGATATGTCATTAGTCAGTTTGACATTTTATTTGACTTAGATGCATCTCCTGTTGAACTGAAAATTTATCTAAGGAAAAGGTTGTTGGGATTTTCCCCCATGTGGGTTTTCCCAGGGCAAAATGTTTGTGTTTCTTGTCTGGCAATCTCTTTATGATCCTAATGTCATTTTTGTTCTACTATTGGGGATCTTCTTTGTAATTGCTTAATGATGAATGTGAATTCAAGAGGATTTAAAGTAAAAATCACTAGAAGTAATTATCAGCTAGAAGACCTATGAAAAATCAACATGGTTTTAGAGCATGGTTTGAAAGGAGCAACCTTGAAGAAGCCCTTATCCAAATCTTTGTTTGCAAATGTGTATGTTCTGACCAAGGTTAATTGTGAGGAACGAAGCCCTAGGTGCAGGATTGAACTAGGTCAAAGTCTAACTAAGGAAGACCGTAGGAGAAGACCTCGGTCCAAACCTTAGTCTAAGTTTTAGAAGGTCGAGGATGCCTCAGTTTTGTTGCAAGAGGGACAAAAGGCCTCAAGACTAGTGATATAAGGTTGAGAAGCCTCAGACATGGCCTTAGAGAATCTGAAATGTCTCAGTTAATGGAAAAGGTCAGCTTATAATTTGTTTTGGGTTCCTTCTATGGTATAATCAAGTCACGAATTTGACTAATGTTTCATAAGACCTTTTCATCATGTTCACAAGGAGACAAGTTACAACCCTAACTTGGAACATACCCTAGTTGTCTGATGATATCACCTCATCATCAAGGAGAAGCCATGTTAATAGGAGCATGAACTTGTGATGGAAGATGTTGATGTAATCGTGAGTGTATTGGAAATCTAAGCCTATATAACTAAGGCTGAGAAATCTCAGGAAGTAACCAAAAGAAGTTTGAAATTATCTCTATCTAAGATTTGTTCTAAAATTGACAAAAGATACAAGGCACATTGTTTGAACTTTGAATTACTCTTTTGCATGAGGGTTCCATGCAAAGCACATCACAATGATGGGATGACAAGTTTGCGACCTGGAATACAAACCTATAAAAAGGGCCAACAAAGCTATGAGAAGTTTGTTTGATGCCTGGAATGTAAACTAAAGGAGATGATCACCAAATAGCTTTGTCAATGAACAAGCTTGGTTGAAAAGTTTGTATCAAAGTTGTCTCATGAAAAGACTAAACAATGATTGAAATCTACTACTCAGACAAACCATAAGACTCTCGCAAAGATCTGACCTATTGCTTTACAACAGTCATGAAGGAATTTTTGAAGAAAGACAGTTATGATAACTATTTATGTTGAAGGAATATTTTCGCTTGCAAGTTCATTAATAAGATTCACAAGTGATCTTCAATCATGCTCATATTATTAGATACACCTTTGATCTGAAGTATGAAAGCCAATTCAAGAAGTAATTCAGATTATGGCTCAAAGCAAGACAAAGCTCATAAGAGAAATATGTGATCTATACACAATTGTTTAACATTTGAAGCATAATATAACGAACCTGTGCCCTTCTTTGAAGATGTTGCTTTGTATATGTTTAGAAGCAAGTTGTTTTGAAAACTCTTGTATCAATACTATTTGTTGTCATGGACCTTGCACTGTTAAGTAAAGACCCTGAAATATTCATTGCATTTGCTGCTAATATTGATTGTTGAGACTAAGGGTATTTGGGTACTAAAGGATGCAACCTATCGTGTTCAATCCTAAAAGTCAAAATTTGAAATAAAAACAATAACTATCACTTGAAGAGAGCACACCTTGATGGAGTAAGTTCGCTTTTGACATAATAAGCTTACAATGAAGAAGACGTTGAGTTCCCTTTCAAGTTTGGAGACCAAAAGTTCTCTCAAGAAAGATGAGTCATTTGTTGAACTTGACGTGTCCTTATTATGACTATTGTGTATCTTCTGATGGAATATCCTTGATTGTTTTATGAGGCATGGGGACTCTATATATTCTTGGACATTTGGATATGGAAAGGAGAATTTGCACATTAAAAATTTTGTTGGACTTGCAAAAGGTGTGAAGTGAGTTTTGAAAAACTACAGTTTGTAAATCCTAGAAGACCGAAAGTCTTGAATGTGAAATCCTAGGGTTTGTGGATAAAACCCTAGATCTGAACCTAGATTAATGTTTTTGTTGAAAGAAGAAACCCTAGCTCATGCAAGGAAGGAATGACATCATGCTAATTATAAGGACAGTGTTGATGAATTTGCAAGATGGATGCAAGAAAGGCTAAAATCAAGATGGAGCTGACACTTCCCTATAATCCTCAAAAGATAAGTAACATATATCTCTCTTCCTTGATTATTATTGTTATTGTTTTACTATTAATTAGCCTCTTGTATTTGTCTTTTTTCTTGGGTTGTATTCATTCTTCCATGGCCTCCTAGTGAGGATTGCATATACACCAAGGCTCTTGCAATAGATGGAAGTAAGTGGAAAAACAAAGAAAAGCTTGTGACAAGACAGCTCTCCAAGAATCGGTGATTTGTACTAAGAGATATTGTACTAGATGAGATATGAGCTCAGGAGGAGCAAACAAATCAACAAATTTGAAGTATACCTTGATAGTGCCTAAGGAAAGTCAATGGTGACTTCTAAATAGATCTACAAGATCTTAGCGTACAATAGATAGCAAATACAAAGTGAGATTTGAGACTAGAAGGTTCTCCCAGAAAGAGTGATAGGATCATGAAAAGACAATTGCTCCAGTTGCCAAGTACACTTCTAACAGAATTCTTGTTGCTTCTATTATGGAAATACATCAAATGGATGTAGAGGTCATTTCTGTCCATGAATAAATTCAGGAAGAAGTGTACATGGAACCACCTCAAGGCTTTGAGGGTCATGAAGGAGTCTCCTACTTGCAAATAGAAGATTGTACATCAAACTTCGATTGATGGATCAAGGTTGATCCTATATGATTTGTCTCTAACAAAAACGGAGGGACTCATGTGCTAGAGAGATCAGTTGTGGCAGAAAGGTTTGCTTATGTAACAGAGGGAGCAGTTAGGCAGCCTTGCCTTAGCTTAAGAGGGAGTTGACCTCTGAGTTTGAGATGAAGGACCTAGATTCGATGCAATACCTCCTTGAAGCATGTTATTGAGATCCCTCAGAGATTTTTGAGATGGTGGATTATCATTGAGATTGTCATGCTAGATAGTTGATGATCTGATAATGGGTCACTTAGGCTTCTTGTCTAACTTACAAGCACCTCTCCCACTTCCAAAGGTTAAGTATTCCCAAGTCTATATGATTAACCAATGCGGAATTAAATATGTGCTTGAAATTAAGGTGCATGCTTGTGTTTGTTTTTAAACTGTTTGTGTATTTTAAATTTATTTGCTTGAGCTGATATAAAACATATAATAGCAAATAAAACAGTAGATACAATGCAGCAATAAAACACACACAGAACAGCAATTTAATATGGAGTTCACCCAAAACTCTTGGGCTACATCTCCTTGAGCTCTAGTCAACTCAACTAGGCTCTCTGGGATTATGGTCTAAGTTCTTTTACAATCTCCACGCTTAACTCCACTGGTTTACATAGAACACAATGGGTTCAGAACACCATCTTATCCCCTGGCTCTGAAGCTCTTGGCTTTCTGGCTCTAGCTTTGGCTTTCTGCAACTTTCAACTCTCTGGCTTTTCACTTGACCTCCAAGTGACTCCAAAGACTCCCTCAGCTGCTCTACGCATTCGCTTTTTCGCTCTCTTTGCTCTCTTATTTTTTTCTCAATTGAGCTCTTTGCCTCCTTTGAGGTACTTTTCCGGCTTTTCAGCTACCTCAGCCATTTCTCTGCAATTCATTATCCCTCTGCAGCTCTATGGCTTCTCTGCTCCCTGTCAGTTAAACTAGCCCTCTGGCTCTGCGGCTCCATGGCTTCAAAATGCATCACTGCCTGTAAAAACGCCTGCTGGTAGCGTGGCATGACGATCAGGAGCGGTTACACAGAATGTCTGCAAAATACACTATCGGGCGTGATTTTCGGACATGGAATCCCATTCAATCGCCCCTAAAATCCCTTCGGGTCCGCCATTAGGCGTTATATCACATCGCATAAGTGTTTTGGGTAAAATCCCAAATACACAGGAAAACGTGAAAAACCCGACAAAACTCTTTCTATCGAACTTGAAATTATATCGAAATCGCCCTAATATCGCATCGTGTCCGCCTTTGGCCACTATCGCAATCCCCACTGTCGATCTACGGGATCTCCAATCAACGGTCGATATCCAATTTCGGGCAGCTTAGGAGTACGAGGGTTACCCGCCCGAAAAGGCGGTTTTCCTCTCTCCTCCGCCAGCCATGTGTTGACCAGTGTGTGGAAGCGGGCGGAGCCAGCCCAATATCGCTTTCCGCCCAAGGCCCGCCCGAAATCCCGCCTTTGTGGAACTCAAATATCATGCGTCGTGTTTATAATTCCCTTTCGGGTCCGCTTTATTGCTTTGGGGGCTTTTTCCTTTGTATTTCGGTTTTTATGCCAAAATGCGCCAATACACAGAAAATCTCTTTACGGCGAAACTCAAACATTATGAAGTTGGGTTTATAAAACCCATCGGATCCGGCGATCACATGTGCATGTATTATCACCCTTTTTATCACCGCGATGCGACGTTGCGATGCAATATATCGCAATCGCTCGTCGCATAGCCCGGGGGTCCGTCCCTTGTCTTATGCCATCGTTGATGCCGATCCACCGATCGGCGATCGCAATGTCGCATCGGCCCGGGTCCTTTCCTCATGTTATATGCACCAGCCTACCTCCGACCCGATATGTCGGGGATCGGCAATCGGGGGTCTCTTCCCCTTTCCGCTTAAGTCCGCTCTTGGACCCTCTCCGATGCGATTTCCCTTTATAAGGGTTTTTTGCCCATTTTAGGGGATTTTGCCTCTTTTTCTAAAGAACAAAGGGCATCTTCTTTCTGCAATAACTTCTGCATCCTAAGTCCATTTTTGCCCATTCAAGTTGCAGTAGATTCAGAATGAGACAATCTCTGCAATGGGGCTATTTCCAGGAACTTCCTTGGACTTTCATTTTCCTCTGTGAGGAACACTTAGACTTAGGAGTCTATCCAAAATCCATTATGGATCAGTTGATAAGTTAGGGTAACCGGAAAGTAGCCATGGTGATGGCTTTAGTAAAGGAAGTCAATCAGTTTATGGTTGAGCCAAGGCATATGGCTCAACATATGTTGAAGTATCAACATGGTACATTTGGTCATGACACAATAAGTTATGGTTTGAGATATGTCTTAAATAGTTAAGTACAAATATAGGGATTCACAGATTCAGATTGAGCAAAGAGTGCAGAAGACTGAAGGAGTTCATAAAAATATTGCTTCAATTTGGGCTTCGTGATGATTTCTTGGATGAGCAGGAAGCAGAGATCTACCACACTCAGTACTGCAAAGGCCAAGAATATTGCAGCTTGGTTAGCAAGTTGGGAAGCAGTACAGCTTTACAAACTACTTGCAACCTGCAGGATTGTTTGAAAAAGTGTAGGAGACAACCATGATGACAGGTCAAAGCATAGTGAGATCTAGTACCAAGACATGGTACATAAGGAAGCAGTATGGCTCCAGTACTATTCTATAGTCAAGCAGATTGCTGACAAAGCCTCTATCCCAGGATGAAGTTTGTATACTTCAAGGACAAGCTTGAAGTAATTGAGTAAGTCTCTCTCAGCGAGAGGGAGTGATGAAATTGCAAGGAAAATCATTCTCCCTAGGTCAAGAGAATGGTCCAGAGTGTTGATATGATAGCATCAGGGACAAACATTCTCCCTGTGTCAAGTATGTTGACCAGGATTAGGGAGAACAGTCCAGCAGAGAATAGTCATTCTTCCTGTGTCAAGTATGTTGACTCAAATTAGAAAGAATGGTCCTAGAAGACCAGAATCACTCAGTTGAGTGGGTGCCTTTCAACATCAGGCTCAGAATATCCAAATAGGTTGAGCGAACACATTTAGCATCCAGCCCGGAATTACTCATGAGAGTGAGGTCTTTGGAGATTCACCATAAGTCAAAGATATTGATCAAGATGATGGTGAACCAAGACTAGTCTGTATACCTGTGCACCATAGGTCAAAGGTACCAACCAAAATTATGGTAACTAGTTGATGTTATTGATTTACCATGAGTTAGAGTTGTTGACCAAGATTATGGTAATTAAATGATGTTGATGATAATGATGAATTGTTATAAACTTTTCTTAGAGAAATTTTATTAACAAGAAAACATTTGATAGTCATTATGAATACCTCCCTAGCTAAAAGCGAGTGTTGAATTTTGTAGCTATGGTCGGTCTTCATAATTAATATTTTATCCCTTGAATTGTGTAAAACCTGTTCTTCATGTCATCTTAGCCCTATATATATATATATATATATATATATATATATATATATATATAATGAAAATGTAAGACATGTTCTTCATGTTGGTTTCAAAAGAGAAAATTTGAATTTTTGGCTCCAAATGACAAGTCAGCCCCAGTGAAGGGATGCACCCATTCAGGTTCTTGAAATGCCTATATATAGGCCATTCATCCTCCTCCAAAAGGCATGAATTTGGATCACCTGAGGCAAAGAGAAAAGGGCGGATCTGAGGCATAGTATTGGCCGAATCTGAGGCAAAGGACAAATCGAGGCAGAGTCTCTAGGCATACCAAAGCAGCAGGACCAAAATTCTTGGGTGCAAAAGTAGGGCAAATTTCGGCCCTCGCAGATTAGACCAAGCCGAATTATTTGGGCAACTATTTCATTAGTCAGTTTGATTTTTTATTTGACTTAGATGTATCTCTTGTTGAACTAAGAAAATTCTCTAAGTAAAACGTTGTTGGGTTTTTCCCCCATGTGGGTTTTCCCAGGGTAAAATGTTTGTGTTTCTTGCCTAGTTGTCTCTTTATGAACGTATTGTCATTTTTGTTCTAACGTTGAAGATCTTCTTTGTAATTGCTTAATGATGAATGTGAAATCAAAAGGATTTAAAGTAATTATCAGCTAGAAGACCTATGAAAAATCAACAAGATCAACGATAGAGATTAGATCTAAGTCCCTTAAATAATTAAATTATCCTCGAAAACTTGGCTTAATAGTCAACATTAATCAATTAAATTAATTAATGTATTTTTTGTAAGTTAATCTTAGGAAAGAAATCATAATAATCACTTACTCCTCATGAGAAAGAACCTAAAGAGGCAATCTAGCATCTTCTGCATGCTTGACACATAGTCTATGCAAAAGCACTTGTCTGAGCTATAAACATCAACATATATTTCATTTTATCCATGTTAAAGGGGCCTACACATTACATGATATTTTATTAAACCATTTTTTTTAATTATCCTTTATTTTATACAACAATGAACCACTTTATTTTTAAGAGGGGATCCACCCACCACATGAATTCAAATTCTTATATACCAAGAAGGGGAGGGACTTCAATCAAAAGTTATATGAACCCTATGTTTAACCCATGTGTTTAATAACACATGTGGAGGAATGGTAATTTATTTTATTTATTAAGAGGACAACTTAATAAAGCAGTGGGTTATAGCCACCTTGTTATGGTCCTCATTTTGTAATGGGAAGGATACCATAGGACATGCTATGAGCTCAATGCTATATCATTTGAAATAGAGCCGTCCTTTTCAACCTTTTGACTTGGTCATTGTGGAGCTATTTTGGTTATAAAGCATTTCCATAGATTATTATATGTTTGAACCACATTCTTGCCTTATGAACCATGGCATGGAGTCGTCTTATCTAAACTCACGACCATGGAGCCACCAACCATCATCAAGCAACCTTTTTTTTTCATTTTCCCACCCATTGCCAAGAGGAACATTGAAAGGGCCATGCATACGAAGTCGCATGCCCACATTCTCAACGATTTCCATGTTTATCAACCTATGAATTGGAGCGTGATGACGGGACATGTCAACCAATCTCTCTTTTTAAGTGGAGCCAACTTATATTATGGTGGACCTCTAATGATATGAAGCCACAGGCCTTCATTTGGGGCATGTACCAAGCAATAGGCTTCCATAAATTTTCTTCTAGATGAAAGTAGGGTAGCTTCAACATATCAGTGTATAAGTCAACTGGATTTTCATTTGCCCATGAATGTGGTTAAGTGGAACAACGCACATGTTAAGGCCATTCGATGAGATGTACCATGCAGTTGCATTTTCAGATAGACCATTACATGCTTATGCGCTGGACGGGGCCAACCCCCATTATTTATCCATTATTATGGGTCTATGCATCTTTTATTGGCTCACAAAAAACATTTTTCACTTGGCTGTTTTTTTTTGGGTTATAGTTTATTTCCATAGTGTGTGGGCCATCTCCCCCCTATTCTTGAGGCTTGTAGACTTCCAGTGCTTTTTAGAGTAATGGAGATATTATTTTTTTGTTGTAAGAGGTTGAGCTAGATGCACTATTCAAAGAGCACCTCCCTCACTTCTTTTCACTTCTTAATATGGTTGGATTTGGGAGAACCCTCCCCTTTGGAGCTTAATAGCAAGTCTCTTGGAGGTGCTTGGACAGTCAAAAACTTCTTATGGGTTAGGATGTTTGTATCACTTTTATTTGATGTTGATATAGCAGGACATGTATTGCAGGGGTTTGAAGTTGGTGTACTATTTCCAATGTTCCACCAAGGTTCCGGGACGAGGGGGCGAGGGAGCGATGGGGCGCGGGAGCGGCCTATGCAAAAGCTCCCTACCATTTTTTAGGAAACGTGGGGGAGCGTCAGGGTCTTAAAAATTTATAAATATAAAATATAATTTATTAATTGAGTCCACTATGACAATTTGGTTTGAATTGAAAAGCTGCAAAGCATGATCATTGATATGAATTCCTGGAGCAAGAAAGCAATGAATTTGAAAATTTACATAATCCTTCTTAGAAGAAAACTTAAACAAAGAGTGAACTGTCCTTCTTAGAAGAAAACTTAAGCATAGAGAGAACTCAGAACTATAGTGGATTATGTATAATGATTTTGAGAAATTGGACTTCTAAGTTCTTGACATATTAGGCAGGCCGTAGATTTTCAACTGATAATATTAATATATGAATAGCCTATTTGGCAATGCTTCCATAGGACTAGCCCATAGGTCTGATATACCTTCACAATTCTGTTTTAGATACTGCTAACCTAGAGAAAAAGTCTAAAAGAAATCATTTTTGGAACTTGGACTAAACAGAACCTGGATGCTTTTTCCATAGGTAAAGACCATAGGCCTAATATAGTAATAGGCTGACTGTCTATTGTTTATTTAGTTTCCAGGTAACCATTGCGACAGCCATAACCTTGTGCCATAGATTTTTCCATCGGCAATCTCATGCAAAAAATAATAGACACGTAAGTGGAAGTTACTTTCTTCTTTTCATGTTGTTAGACTGCTTAGTTAGTTTACATTTTACAGATCCTGCTGGTTTTTTTCTTTGAGCGAATGTATATTTTGAACCCTTTAAGTTCTCATGGGATCGAAATTAGATGTCAGGGCAGAATTTTGAGAAATCATATAGGAAAGTAGTTGGGTGGCTGGTGGAATATTAACATTCTGTATTTTAATCAGATCTTATTATATCAACAATATTATATTTCAGTCAGGTCTCATCAACACAACGCATGGTAGTCAAGGAGGCAGTCTTTTAAGTTTTTACAAGTCGGATTTTTCACCCATACTTGTGGTTAATTGGTTCCTGGAAACAAAATAGTCAGATCTACTTTTCAGAACATGTGACAGTAGGCTCTTTTCCTAAACCTACTATCACCATGAACGGGGAGAGCTCATATTGAAACGATCAAGGTCTTGGTTTTCCTAGCTTGCACTTTCAACAAATTGTATTAATTCACTGACTTTTTTTAGGTAATTTACCTTTTGTATACAATTCCTAATACAATCAATAATGATACAGGCACTGTTTATTAAAATCCGAACAGTGAAATCCAACGCTGTGAGTGGAGCGCTTAGCGAACTTGCAAAGGCTGTAAGTGTGTTGTTCATGGTTCAGGGTGCCGTTTTTATAACATGAAACAACGATTTTCCAAAACCCTAAACGTTAATTAACTCTTAATTAAAGATTAAGTTCAGCGTTTAGTTAATTAAAATGGTTTTTAATGCATTAAAGGTGTGCCACGTCCCCCCTCGTCCCCCCACGTCCCCTCTCGCCCCCCCTCGTCCCCTCTCGTCCCCCCATGTCCCCCTATGTCCCCCTTTTCGGAAACGCCCCCTCAGGGAAGGGAAACGTTTCCCTGGCACGCCCCCTGAGTTTCCTCCATTTTGGGAGCGTGGGGAAACGTCCCCTACTCGTCCCCAAGTCCTCGGAGCGCGGGGGAGCGAGGAAACTAGACCCCTAGGGGTGGGGGCGAGTCCCCGTGGAACACTGACTATTTCCCATATTCTACATCTTGTTATCATGAGAACTTTGTTGATAAATATATTACTTTCACTACTCATGCATTGAGGTCTCTCATACATGGATATTGATAGATGTAAGCTCCTCAAATATTGGTTGTTTTCTACAGATGTAACACTCATATGGAAGCAAGGAAAATGGAACTTTTAGTTTGTACTTTCAGACATATTGTCTCTTTATCATCTTTAGAACAGCCCCCCTTTTGAACATTGATATGACTCCATTCACGCAATGGACTAGACACTAATCTTCTGTCCTCCCATCTACTTTTTTCTACAACATTTTCAAACCTATTTTGCTGGAAATTACTCTTCACAACACCTTACACTTCATATCTTTAGTTTCCAGCAATACTAATTAATTATTAGAGAAGCCTCCTTAAGCCAGAGGAAAGTCAGCCTAAAGAGCAAAGGAGAGTTGGCGAGATGATAGTGTCTGACCTCCTAGTTACCCAAATCTATCATCTAGATGCTTGGGGCTTTTACACTCTGATGATGACAGATGGAATGGTAACAGGCCCAAAATTTTGGAGAGGACAAATAATTAGAATAAATTTCATTTTCATTTGCCTTCTATTACACTGATACCTAGGATTGCAGTACAATATTTTTATTTTTCACAAGTACATAGCTTGCTCATCAGGACTACAAATTGTTTAAGATGAGATATCAAAATCAGCTTTTCAATCTGCACAAACCAAACATGCATGAACATTTAGATAGATTCTAAAGAGGAAAAATCTATTATTTTCCAGGAATCATCAATCTTTATCAAAAAGTGAGGAGTTGCAGAAACTATCATTGATACCTTGAACAAATTCACCAAATATTTCATGGGAAGGAGAAATGTTGGAGCCTAGTACAGCGATTACATAAGCACTCATAACCCTAGAGGGGGGTTTGAAGTATAGGTATACCTCAAGGATCCTAAGATCAAAACCAAAATAGAAACAAAAGCAAGTTGACAAGTTAATTGTCAAAAGAACAAGAATGAGTCTAGGAAAGACGCTTGACTCTTTTGAGAGAACTGGCTGAACCTTTCTCATTTAAGGTTAGTTTTCTGCTGACAGTTCCTTATTGTTTCAAACTTCCAAATAGAATATGGGTTACAACCAGTGAGGGAATATCTGGAGCATCTCATGAAGGTAATACATATAGAATAAAATCTAGCTGTATGAAGGTAATGCATACAGAATAAAATTTAACTGAACACCATACAAATTCGATAACAGATTTTCCCTTCAGAGGGATATCAAGTGACCCTCCTCCGGACATCTGCAACTAAAAGGCTTGCCAAGAGAGGATTTTGTGATTGGCTGATTCGTGAGATGCTTGCTCCCACTTGTCATTAGACAAGATGCTAGTGACTAGATATCAGTGCCTCTCGGCCTGTAACAAGAATGCTTTTGTAGAAATTTGTAGAGTAATCCCAAAAAACAGCATGTTCAAAAAGTAGCTTAACAACAAATGTCCTATGTCAAAGGACCCATGCTGAAGATATTAATAAATATTCAGTTATAACTTATAACGCAAAAATTAAAAAGCAAGAGAATATTAGACAAACCCTTTCAATCCTCGATAGATTGAATAGAACATGAAGGTTACAAGACAGCATAGAATTGATGGGTCAAGAGATGTATGTCCACTTGGGGAAAAAGGTGACATGTATTTCTCTAGTATGTTTTCGAGTTCTGTCTGGCTCAAACTTTTTGGAGTGGATTGCAGTTGAGTATTTGACTTTTTGCAAGTCCACTATGATGGCAAGTAAGAGTCATAGGAGACAAATTGATGAGACTTACTCAACGATGTCTTATATATGTAGTTTTATATTTTGTATATTTCATTTACCTGAACCAGCAGTTGTAAGTGTATATGTATGACTTAGTCAAAGACGATGTCTCACCAACCTCTACAAAAATTATTTTCAACGTACCAATATTGTACTCCTGTATACCTAACAAAATATTGAGAGTACAATGTATATAGTTGCAGCAATTTACCTTTTGCACTTTCCCTCTCTCCAAGGAGGTTCTTTTTTAAACCAGAATGAGTAGATTTTTATATATATGAAATGCGCCCATTCGTGTGCAAAATCGGGATTTTACAAAGTATTTTCAAGCCTACTGAGGGCTGCTGATACATCAATTGTTCCACTTTCCTTCTATAAGAGTTTTCACTTTGATTCTTACAAAAATTTCTCATTCCAGAGATCCTATAGCTATATATTTGACAAAACTGAAAAAGTAAATATTTACATTTGAAGTGTGCCATACAAAATCATTTGCAAAACCAGAGAGAGAACAGACTAAACATCCATTGGTACTGGACTGTTCAAATCCAGGCCAGTGGATTCTTCTTCATTGCTCTTGTTCAGATCCAACCCAATGGAGTCTTCTTCATTGCTCTTGCTGCTCTCCTCCATCTTGAGCTTCAACTGTTCAATTTGTTGAACTATTCGAGTGGAATATCCACAACATCTTACAGATTATATTGGTATCAAAGTGAGGTTTCTTTAGACGTATTTGTGGGAAATTGTGGGATCTAGGAATTGGCTTAAGAAAAAAGTAACGAAACCCTAGCCATGGCCCTATTACCGGATTTGTTGTACCAACAAACCCAATAATAGGAAGCAAGATTTATATCATCCCTTACAAGCACCCACACAACCTTGGGAAAGCATTACAATGGATTTTGTGGGTGGTTTACCAACAACTCAGAAGCGACATGACTATTTATTTGCGGTAATTAATAGGTTTGGCAAGATGTGCATTCTCATGCCCTATAAAAAGACTATCAAAGGATAGGAAAAATAAACATGTTCTTTGAACAAGTCTAGGTGCACTTTGGGATACCAAAAAGCATCCTCTTGCACAAGAATACCAGATTTCTCAATGCCTTTTGGACTACACTTTGGGAGAAGATGGACACTAAGTTGAAGAGATATACAACATTCATCTGCAAACAAATGGGTAGACAAAAGTAGTTAACGAGACTTTGGTGCAACTTTTGAGTCATTACAATCAAAAGCATCCAAAGACCTAGGATGAAAATCTAATCTATATTTAGCACTCTTATAATAGATTAGTCCACACTACTACTGGTAAGTCCCTTTAGAAACTTGTTTTGGGTATTTGCAGCCTTCACCCTTAGATGTTGTATATGGACAACAGGGAGGAGTGAGGGAAGACATCATTGGAGAAGCATTGAGAGCATAAAAATTTGTTGAAAATATTAAGCAAATCCAATTGCAAGTACAAGAGACATCAACGAAGTCATAAGAAAAGTATAAGGCCATGCATGATAAACATAAAACCAAGAAGTCATTCAAATTGGGAGACAAAGTTTGATTATAGTTGAAAAAGGAAAGACTACAAGGTCTTGGTAATAAGATCAAGGTGTTGTGGAATGGCCCTTTTGAGGAGTTGGAGATGGTGGGAGATAACACCTACAAACTTAGTCTATCCCCATATATGCACATTTACTCAATAATGAATGTGAAGAATTTGGAACTCTGTGAACCTTCCATGTTGGATCAAGAGGAGTAGGTCCCAGCTACCATAGAGCACTTGGCACTAGATGCTCAAGCAAAGTTGACAAAGATATAGCTTTGCAAAAGAAATCCAGAACTACAAGGCAGGGCTAGAATGACCTTTGGCAGAGTGGGATGAAAGGACAACTTCCAGGCAAAGAAAAATGGTACTTGAAGGAGAAGGTAGTGGAAATTTTTCTTCACCTCATTCAGTAAAGCTTTTGTGGACCAAAAGCCTCCCTAAATGGGAAGGTATGATCCAAATTGGTTCATCATATAATTTGTCATGTATCTTGGTACTTTTGGGTGGAAAAATTGGAGGGATTAGTAGACAGGACCCATTTTTGTGGCAAGTCCCAATTTGGAAAAATGGGATCTCGAACCTTCCACAGCCATTTTGAGGCATCAAACCACACTTTTTGGAGTTTCATTTCCAGAAGTTGTGCCCACATCTTTTTGATTGATCCACACAGCAATATCTTTCCAACAGTACAAAAATCACCTCAATCGCATCTCGCATGCAAAAGTTATGCCCCCTGCAAGTTGACTACCCTTGTTAACCACCATGGTACAAGTGGATGCCACGTCAACTCCCCCACATTACTCACACATGTGGAGTTAGCTACGTGTGGACTTTCAAGAAAATTCTAGAAGATCCAAAACCTTATCATAGTTAAAAGTTGAGGAAGTCAACACCCTACCCCTATATCGTTACCAGGCTATGTTAGGTATTGGGCCACTATGAGGAGAAGGGGTTCCATTCTTAAGCATTGTATCTTGTTCGATAGTTGAGAAATACATCTAAGGGTGGTACTTTGTGAGCATAACAGAGGAGGAAGAGGATCCTTTAGCAATCATTCAAGCCACAAAGTCAAAAGATAATGCCATAGTAATTTAACATTCCTTTGTATGTGCATTTTTGTAATTGAAGCAAAGAGAGAAGAGGATAGACCTCACCTTCCAACATATTGGGTTTCCTAAGATAAATAGTGTTCATTTGTGTGGATGGTGTGCTTATGTGTTTGTTCTTTGTTGAAATTTGGTACCGGAGGACAGGTGGTTCCTTTAGGCTTTGATCTTTGGCCTAGGGAAAAGTGTCCAAAAGAATTTAATTTTTCTCTTAAAGTGACTTTATAATTTTATAAAGTTAAATCTAATTTAAAAGTGACTTTAAGTGATAAAGTTACTAAGTCTAATTTTAAAGTGACTTTTATAAAGTCAATGAAAAATTAGAAAGGAAAAGTGACTTTGGAAATAAATGACTAAGTGGGTCTTTATTAAAGTGGGGTGAATTAAAAAATAAAAAGTGAGATTTAAATGAGCATTTAATCTCAGCCATTGATCTAAATCTATTTCAGTCATTGGATTTAGAGATCACCCAAAAGTCACTTGGAGTTATATTAAGGGAGGAAAAGGAGGAAAAGATCACATTCGATTCAATTCTTTCATGAGCAGATTGGGAGAAGGAGAGAAAGAGAACAAGAGAGATTTCTGAGCAGGGAGGAGAAGGAGACAGCAGCTTGGCACACATTCCAAGGCAGCAGTTGAGCAGATTTGTACAGCTGATTCAGCACACAGTGAAAGGCAAATTTTGGCACGATTTTCGAGGAGAGGTTTGCACAAAAATCGAGGAGCAGGTTGCTGGTTTTTCTGCACACAAAACGAGGGCCATACAGCAGCATTTAATGCTGAAAGTGGGCACGAAAATCGAGGAGACCGTACAGCATTTATTGCTGTCCTGTTTGCTGTGAAGCATGGGAAAAGAGATAAGTTGTAAATTTGCTTGCTGATTTTTTGCTGAAAATTTCTCACTGTAAAAGGCAATTTTCAGAAATAAAGAAGAGCTCTCAAACTGGTTTTCCCCAAGAGTTGTAGGGGGTTTTTCCAGGGTCACATTGACCAAAAATCTCAGTGTTTAAATGTGTTTTAATGGCTGTTTATTACTGCTGATTTTTATTTCTGCAATTTCCAGCATTCTGTAAAATTTCCAGAATTTGTGTTTTCAGCAAATTTATTTTTTTTCAGCTTGTTAAATGTATGGTTATGGGAAAGGGCATTTAACTATATGGGAGAAATAAGGAGAAACTGAAAACCGGGGTGGGAAATGAGAAATTTCTACATGGTATCAGAGCTTGAGTGCTGAAGGGCAGTTTGGGACAGCAAAAGGAAAAATTACAGTTGCTGATTTTTCACTCAGAAAATTCCAACAAGCTGATTTTTTTCATAAACAGCAGTTTTATCTTTACTACAGCAGTGCTATTTTTCAGTTTTATGACAGCAGGATGTCATTGGGATTGAGGGTGGAGGATAGGCTGGATGGGCATATAAATTACAGCGTTTGGAAGGAGAGAATGCAGAGTATCTTTGAGAAGGCAGAAGTCTGGGATATCATGGTGCATACCACACAGAACCCTGTTGTTGTGCCTACTGATGCTACTCAGTTGACAACTTATAATAAAAAGAACAACAAGTGTAAGAGGCTGATTATAGACGGAATCAAAGACCATTGCATTCCTCATGTGAGAGGAAAGAGCAATGCCCATGAGATGTGGACAGCGTTGTCCAATCTCTACCAGAGTACCAATGAGAACCGGAAGATGGTCCTGAAGGAGAAGCTGAAGAACATTAAGATGGGTAATGATAGTGCAGCTGGATATCTCACAAAGATTACTAATGTGAGAGATGAGTTGGCAGCGATTGGAGAGGCCATTCCACCCACTGAGTTGGTGCGGATTGCAGTGAATGGCCTCCCCCGTTCATGGTTGAACTTTGCTGATGGGGTTTGTGCACGTGAGACCCTTCCCACATGGGAGAGGTTTTGGGATGATTGCATTCAGACAGAGATCAGGAAAGGTCAGCTTGGGGCAGCCAAGCCAGTTGAGCAGGATGAGGATGTAGCACTGGTGGCAGGAGGCAAGAAAGGGAAAGGGAAGAAGCAGGCTTCCACAAGCAGTGGTGGGGGCAAAGGCAAAGGTAAAGGTAAACAGGGGAACACACAGAAGGACTATTCCAAGGTGAAGTGTTGGAATTGTCAAAAGATGGAACACTATGCAATTGTGTGTCTGGAGAAGAAGAAGAAGAAGGGGAAGAACCAAGACGTGGCAGCTTCAGCAGAGATTGAGGACTTTGCTGGTCGTTTTGACCGAGAGTTTGCGTCCACTACGTGTGAGTCCTCTAGTGCATGATCACCTGCCACACAGGTTCAGAGGGAGCATGCTTTTCCCTCGATTAGCGGAGCATCTTCAGGTATCTGGTATGTGGACAGTGGGGCTTCACGTCATATGACAGGAGTCCGTGAGTACTTCTCAGAGCTTTCAGAGAGTGGCACTGATATTGAGGTAGTACTCGGTGATGACAGAGTTGTTAGAGCAATCGAGGTGGGGACAGTGATATTTCCGAGGGAGTCCAAACCTCCCTTGAAGGTGTCAGAGGTTCTTTATGTGCCAGGGATGAGGAAGAACCTCATATCTGTCTTAGCTTTGGAGGACAGAGGATATGAGGTATTGTTCAGGGGAGGACAGGTGTTGATGTATCCCAAGGGCACTCCAGCTGATTCAGCTAGAGTGATAGGTGTACGCCATGCAAAGGTGTACAAGTTTGCATTCCAGCCCCTTTTGGCATTGAGCAGTAGTACCGACAGCAGAGCTAGCAGTTCTGAGCTGTGTGAGATTTGGCACCGCAAGATGGGACATATGTATCATGGAGCCTTGAGGACATTGCGGGAGATCACTACAGGTGTGCCAGATTTCAGTACTGATCACTTTGATACTTGCAGAGGTTGTGCGATGGGCAAGTTTGCCAAATCCCCTTTTCCCAGCAGTGACAGCAGAACGACGGGGATACTTGATTTGATTCATTCCGATGTGAGCGGTCAGATGTCTCATGTTTCCTTGAGTGGATATGAGTACTATGTTTTATTCATTGATGATCACTCCAGGAGGACCTGGATTTATTTTTTGAAGACCAAGAGTGAGGTCTTCAAGCGGTTTCAGGAGTTCAGAGCTCTTGTGGAGACTCAGACAGGTCGAAAGATCAAGTCCTTGAGGTCGGACAATGGAGGAGAGTACACCCTTGGAGAGTTTGTTGACTATTGTGCGGAGGCAGGCATTAGGAGGGAGTTCACTGTTCCTTACAACCCCCAGCAGAACGGGGTTGCGGAGAGGAAGAACAGATCCATCATAGGGGCTGCCAAAGCCATGTTACATGATCAGGGTTGCCATTGTTCTTGTGGGCAGAGGCCTGCAACACAGCTGTTTACTTGCAGAACAGGAGTCTGCATCGTGCCTTGGGGCACATGACTCCGGAGGAGGCTTTCTATAGGAAGAAGCCTGATATTGGTCATCTTCATATCTTTGGATGCATTACATACTCCTATATACCCAAGGAGAAGAGGACCAAACTAGAGCCCACCGCAGAGAAGGGTATCTTTGTGGGCTACAGTGAGACCTCAAAGGCCTTTCGGATTTACATTCCTGCACAGAGGAGAGTTGTTGTCAGACAGGATGTGAAGTTCGAGGAGGACAGGGCCTTTAGGAGGTCATGGGAGTTAGAGTATCTAGATCAGCCAGACCCTCAGCAGCAGTTGAGTCAGTCGCAGGGATCCAGTGGGCAGGGATCAGGAGGATCCGGAGGTACATCTATGAGGATGTCAGGTCCGTCAGTGAGCAGTGGCTCGCCGAGCCAGAGGGGTGGTGCTCCGGGCAGCATGCAGAGCAGTTCACAGAGCAGTTCACTAGGGAGTCCATTGATGGACAGTTCACACGGTGCCTCAACTTCTACAGGTTCAGGTGCAGGCAGGAGGACAGCAGACGGACAGTCAGGAGTTCAGGCTACTGATGGTGATGAGGAGGAGGAGTTTCATTCTCCTATGGGAGAAGCATGCTCAGGGAAGAGAAAGCCCAAGTGGCTTCAGGACACCTTGAGAGATGCCACATCTGTTGCTAAGCCGAAGAGGCCGGTCAGAGAGAGTAGACCACCTGAGAGGTTTTGTAGCTATATGGCAATGGTTACCAGCATCCTTGACTCTGAGCCTTCTAGCTATGAGGAGGCAGCTAGCCAGCAGGTCTGGAGAGAAGCCATGCAGGAGGAGTATTCTTCTATCATGAAGAATGATGTTTGGGATGTGGTGCCGAGGCCTGAGGGCAAATCCGTGGTTACTTCTAGATGGCTTTACAAGGTAAAGCATGTTGCAGATGGCAGCATTGAGAAATTCAAAGCGAGGTTTGTGGCTAGAGGGTTCTCCCAGGTAGAGGGAGTTGATTATGAGGAGACCTTCGCTCCCGTGGCTCGATATACTTCGATCCGCTCCATTATATCCATAGCAGCAGAGATGGGTTGGAAGATCCACCAGATGGATGTGAAGACCGCATTTCTCAATGGCCTCATACAGGAGGAGGTGTACATTGAGCAGCCACAGGGCTTTGAGGTGCATGGGAAGGAGTCCCATGTGTGCAGACTGAAGAAGGCCCTTTATGGCCTGAAGCAAGCTCCCAGAGCTTGGTACTCCAGGATAGATACATATTTGCAGGGGATGGGTTTCACAAAGAGTGAGGCAGATCCGAACCTTTACTTTATTGTGATTGGTGAGGAGCCTCTCATTCTGGTGCTGTATGTGGATGACTTGATCATTACAGGTGCAGAGAGACTCATAGAGCACTGCAAGAGAGATCTTGCGACGGAGTTTGAGATGAAGGACATCAGCTTGATGCATTACTTGTTGGGTTTGGAAGTGTGGCAGGAGGAGGGGCATTTCTTCCTGGGGCAGGGGAACTATATTGTGGACATCCTTAGCAGATTCCACATGGAGGATTGTAGACCCATGTCGACACCGATGATCACCAACTGGAAGAAGCTTCATGCTTCAGATTCCGAGTTGGTGGATCCCACATTGTACAGGCAGCTGATTGGTTCCTTGATGTATTTGGTCAACACTAGACCAGATATCTGTTTTGCAGTCAACACGATGAGTCAGTTTATGTGTGAGCCTAGGAAGGTTCACTGGGTGGCTGCAAAACACATTTTGCGATACTTGCAGGGGACAGTGGATTATGGTCTGGACTACAAGCAGGGAGATGGAGTGAGATTGGCAGGATACACTGATTCTGATTGGGCAGGTTGTGCTTCTGATAAGAAGAGCACTTCAGGGTGCTGTTTTGGGTTGGGTTCAGCAGTAGTGTCATGGTTCAGCCGGAAGCAGCAGTCAGTAGCACTGAGTTCAGCGGAAGCAGAGTATATGGCAGCCAGTCTAGCTAGTTGTGAGGCTATCTGGCTTCGCAAGATGTTGTTTGGCTTATTTGGTCAGTCGTTGAGACCTTCAGTGATTTCCTGTGATAATCAGAGTTGCATTAAACTCACAGAGAATCCAGTATTTCATGACAGGTCAAAGCATATCGGGATCAGATATCATTTCATCAGAGACTATGTTCAGAAGGGAGCTGTGAAGCTTGAGTATATTTCCACTAATGAGCAGGTTGCAGATATCCTTACCAAAGCCTTACCACGGGGCAAGCATGTCTACTTCAGAGACAAGATGGGTGTGGTGAGGAACACCTTCCTCGGTAAGAGGGAGTGTTGAAGTTTGGTACCGGAGGACAGGTGGTTCCCTTAGGCTTTGATCTTTGGCCTAGGGAAAAGTGTCCAAAAGAATTTAATTTTTCTCCTAAAGTGACTTTATAATTTTATAAAGTTAAATCTAATTTAAAAATGACTTTAAGTGATAAAGTTACTAAGTCTAATTTTAAAGTGACTTTTATAAAGTCAATGAAAAATTAGAAAGGAAAAGTGACTTTGAAAATAAATGACTAAGTGGGTCTTTATTAAAGTGGAGTGAATTAAAAAATAAAAAGTGAGATTTAAATGAGCATTTAATCTCAGCCATTGATCTAAATCTATTTCAGCCATTGGATTTAGAGATCACCCAAAAGTCACTTGGATCACCCAAAAGTCACTTGGAGTTATATTAAGGGAGGAAAAGATCACATTCGATTCAATTCTTTCATGAGCAGATTGGGAGAAGGAGAGCAAGAGAGCAAGAGAGATTTCTGAGCAGGGAGGAGAAGGAGACAGCAGCTTGGCACACATTCCAAGGCAGCAGTTGAGCAGATTTGTACAGCTGATTCAGCACACAGTGAAAGGCGGATTTTGGCACGATTTTCGAGGAGAGGTTTGCACAAAAATCGAGGAGCAGGTTGCTGGTTTTTCTGCACACAAAACGAGGGCCATACAGCAGCATTTAATGCTGAAAGTGGGCACGAAAATCGAGGAGACCGTACAGCATTTATTGCTGTCCTGTTTGCTGTGAAGCATGGGAAAAAAGATAAGTTGTAAATTTGCTTGCTGATTTTTTGCTGAAAATTTCTCACTGTAAAAGGCAATTTTCATAAATAAATAAGAGCTCTCAAACTGGTTTTCCCCAAGAGTTGTAGGGGGTTTTTCCAGGGTCACATTGACCAAAAATCTCAGTGTTTAAATGTATTTTAATGGCAGTTTATTACTGCTGATTTTTATTTCTGCAATTTCCAGCATTCTGTAAAATTTCCAGAATTTGTGTTTTCAGCAAATTTATTTTTTTTCAGCTTGTTAAATGTATGGTTATGGGAAAGGGAATTTAACTATATGGGAGAAATAAGGAGAAACTGAAAACCGGGGTGGGAAATGAGAAATTCCTACATTCTTTCTATTTCTTACTTAAGCTATTTCATAAATTCAAGCAAAGCTAATAGTTAGTTAATCTAGATCTAAGGAAAATTAATTTGCATAATCTAAGATTTCAAACTTTTATAAGATCTGTTGTGAGGAATTGTCTTCGGTTCTACCAAGTGCCGAGAGGGATCAAATCTTTTTGCATCTTAAGATATTCACATCTCAAGAGATTTGATCCCTCTCGGCACTTGGTAGATCCAAAGTTAAGATGGATCTAGGCTAGTTTAATTCCCCCTTTTAAATAGGCTATATTCCACATGAAAACCATGGGCTATACCATGGGTTCTCATAAACCCGGAGCTCAAAAACCACCTAGAACTTGACCAAGTCAAGTTTATCTTAACTACCCAACAAAAATTAATTCAAAAAAATAATAACGTAGAATTTTTATTTTAACATAGGGCTATTTTTATTTTTATTTCAAATTTACCTTAACTACCCAAAAAAAATTGATTAAAAAAATAATAGCGTCGAATTTTTAGTTTAACATAGGGTTATTTTATTTTATTTTATTTTGACCAAGTCAAAACATTTACATAACATAACAAGACAGGACAACATCTCTTACATATTTAACTGGAGAGCGCCTTTCAACACAATGACAATTTATAGATTATACAAGAAGGGTAAGAAGAACATCCACAATTTGAAAGATGCATATAGAAAAATCAATGACATTCACAGAATGTGGCATTAAGGAACAATCATGATTCGACAAGATAATATCAAAGACCAACAATGATAACCTACCTAGTGGCAAACACACAACAATGCATGGAATCAAATGAAAAGATTGACCTCAAATTATAAAGGATCGACATGAAAAAGAATTGATTATGGATTGATGGTTAATCAACAGTAGCAACAAGAGACTAAAAAACTAAGGAAATCCTACAAGTTGGTTTCATCATATGTAAAACCCTGACTACAAAGATTTGAAGACCAATCTTTTCAAAAGGGAGTAATATGTAATGTATATAATGACCCTAATGGGGGTATGTAAGAGTCAAATGTATATGTAAATAATGGGTCAACCTAGCAATGGGCCTTCATGGACAACAAATGAGAGCTAGTAAATGCAAGAGATAAATGTAGAGATATTTCAGCTAATCTTCCTTTCTAGCCATGTGCTAATGGAGTTGTGGGTAGTTGTGGGTTGTTACACCCATTATTACATTTTATTGTATTTTAGGGTCAAATCAAACTACACTCCTTGGGGGGTTAACCCTAGAGTGGAGAGGTATAAGTACACCACCTCACTCATTTGTAAGATCATCTAATTCAAGTGAGTTTATCCATTCTTTAGATAAATATGAGAAGGTAACTATTGGTAATACTAAAAACTCAACTCTTTCAATCTTTGGTTGCAATATTGTTCAAATTGATAAAGCTCAATACAGAGATGTTCTCCATGTTCCTTGAGTGGAACCAAATCTTCTTTCTATCTACCACATTACTCACACCAACAAAAAGGTGGAATTTGGGCCAAATAGAGGGGTTGCTAAAGACATCAACGACAATTTCAAAATTGTTGCTTCTAGATATTGTGATGAATCCAAACATATAGTCATGGGCAATGAAGATGATGATAGTAAGCTATGGCACTTTCCGCTTAGTCATATCAACTACTTTCCGCTTAGTCATCTCAACTATGGGTCCTGTTACCGACCACCTGTGGGTAGTATATATAGGAGAAAACGTTTTTCCTAGATGGTCCTCAGCTGGCAGTCAGAAACCCCTTGCAGCCACCAGATAGCTCGATGTGCCATTATCTCCACCACCTGAGCTAGCCATGTGGTCCCTTGCCCATCTGTTATGATTATATGTTTGAAGGTGGGCCTCCCGACCCCGAAGGTATGGCTTTTCATTAGTATAGTTGAGTTATTTTCCTTGCTTGTCATGGGCACATTAGGGCATGGCATGGTGGGGGGATTCGGCGGAAAGAGTGGGCTAGGCCTGTACTCTTGTCTCCACTACACGATTTCGTGGTTAGCCTCGTATCGTAGTCCCGTGGGATCTCCTTTACTGGCCATTAGCTTTAGGGTTGGCACTACATGGGAAATATCGATTTTGGTTGTGTGGTCCCGCTTCCCGACACCATATATATCACCCCCTTCCATTCATTTTAGCCCCATTCATCTCTTTTCCCATCCGGGTCCACATAAGGTTAGCCTCCCTCTCCCCTTGTCCACACCTTAGGTTGGGCTTGCAACGATGCTCGAAGGTTGATGGAATTAAAAAGAAAATAAAAAGCATAATTTGGCCACTCACAACAGGAAATGTACCACAAAATGCAAAAGATGGCCGGGACATACAAATTTAGCGCGTGGGCAAAAGCCAAATATGAGCTCTACCCCTTATCCATGGCCATCACCCTGGTTCCTGTGGGCCCTAGATGAGCCCCCTACATCATTATGGAACCCATGATTGTCCCAACCCCTAATGGCCGATGAACTACCCCACCTTAAGGGGGTATCCACTGCTATATATTACACATCATGCTCTCATCCCCTAGAGCCCCAAATAGTTATGAAGAAAAATCAATCAAAGGCAAAAGGCATATGAAGAAGGGTGGAAAAACAAAGTTCGAGGTAACTCATGTACATCAAGTAAACCTAACCCCCCACTTATTGTTATACTTCATATATTGAATTGTTTTACTTCGTAACTTGTCTTCCTTCTATTGAGTATCAATATCGCTCTATATGCCTTTGGGTAAGGCAATCCAATAAGCAATTTTGAGTATCGTTGTCACTATATTACTTCTAAGTTGACTTTCCTATACATGGGAATCGAGATAAGAAATAACTTTGACCTTCCTAGATTATTTCCCATGCTTCAAATAGACCATTGGGACAAATGGAAGTTGGACTAGAGTCAAGTGTAAATATGCAATGCAATGGCTTGCTTGAGTGCTTTCGATGTAGTTGAGCAAAAGAATAGGGAAATCATGGAGATGGCCTGTTGTATGCTTCACTTTTAGAAAATGAAGCTTTCCTTCAGGATTGAAGCAATTGTCTATGCAACATTTATCATCAACCAAATACCTACTCTTACTATCTCTAGTATGATTCCTTATGATTGCTTGCATAGGCAAAAGCCTTCTATTTCACAATTTAGAATTTTTGGGTCAAGGGCATGGATCCATTTCCCTTATGGAAGGTGCATTACATCACCTATCCAATATATGCCTTGCTAGAACATGGGTGGGTATCATCATTATGACCCCATCTACCATGTGACTAAGCACCACGAGACTCTCTTTGATTTTGTTCCTCGTGGCCTATTAGGATCTCTTACATTATTTCTTTCCAATGATGTTTCTAGCGATGATTATCAACACATCTCCATGGAACATGCCTCTTATTCTTTAGTAAAGTTACTTGTTCATGACTCTAAGTCTTTTGTAGTGGATATTACAACATATTCATCAAGTCTCAATGCAACCTTGGGTACCTTTTTGAGATCTTCTTCTAAATAATGTTTAAAGACCTATGGACCTACTTGTTCAACCAACTCCTCTCTTATTATGGAGGACTCTTCTAGCCTTCCCTTTTTTCAAAAGGATATGCAACCTAGTGAAGACTCGAGCCCTCTTTTGATGAGGAAACCAATGGTGATCCTTCCTCCAATGAGCATTCCATTAATAAGCTCTCTCCAAATGTGCAACATAGTAAAGGGCCCTCTCCGTGCAACATAGTAAAGGGCCCTCTCCAAATGTGCAACATTGTGATGGACCCTCTATTGATGGTGACCCCTTTCCTTCCAATGATATCCAATTCAATGATAACAAATTATGCTAGAAGCAATGTTATCAAAACTAGACCGATCATCGAATTGATTGACCCCAAAAACCAAAACCAACCCAAAAAACTAATCGACAAAAAAATACATAGAATATTCAAATTTGAAAGAAAAAATATATTTTCATGGGCATCCATGTGAATCCAAACTATTATACATAAACATGCAAAGCTTCTCATGTATATAGCAAGGGTGCATATAACAAAAATTACACTGAGTACAAACCATATCTAAATCAAAATACATCAACAAAAAGGCTCTAACTGACTTCGAGCCCAAAATAGGATTAGTAGCGATTTACGGTTAGCTCTAAAGTATTAACAAATGTTCTTTTAAAAAAATTGAGTTTATGCAATCCCTCTCACGGTTTTATGGTTCCATATAGAATCAACTAGTTTGTGCAATTATGGTCAATTTTGTATCAAGTTGATTAGTTTCAGTTATCAAGCCAACCTATTTAGTTGCATATCAAATTGGCTATTTCTAGTTTTGTTCCTTCAACCAAACCAATACAGCCTTGGAACCATTCAGACCAACCGATTTTGTCAGTTCTTATCTGGTTCTAATAATAATGGCTAGAAGTTGCTAATGTTGGATGATGATGACAATAATCCTAATACTTCATTGTTACCATCATTGCCCAATTGCCACTCTTATTAATGTTGTTGAATTTCTTCCTCATCTTTCTTAGCAATCAAAAACACCCCCATCACAGGCCCTTATTTCATTTAGCCCTCCTCTACTTGACAAATATAGGTTTGCACCATCGAGGACCCTTTTTAGCACAATTAATCCCAATATAAATAACAAAGACTTTCTTCATAAATAGATGCCTTCTAATGACTCCAACTTAGCATTATAGGGAGTGTATGGTGATCTTTTGCGATAGTCTATGGATGTAATGTCGTAACTATAGCCCCTTCCACAAGGACGGTGATTGTGTGAGTAGAGAAGTAAGCAGTGTCGACTTAAGGACTCACTTTAGATAATTGACCATGCTCTACAGCTGAAGCAACCAAATTTCTAGGAGCCAGGTTGAGGCAACTTGACCAACCAATCTTCTAGAAGCCATGTACTAACTGGTGGCAAAATTTTCCTAAAGGGGTCCGCCTTCTAAGCGCTATTGAATAAATATTTTCAAATAACTTAGAAATTTTTCTTAAAGTTCTCACTGGTGCCCTATTTCCCCTCCCAAGTCTTCACACTCAATGCCATTTTGCTATATTCTCCCTTACATGGTATATATATATATATGAGTAGATTTTGCATATTTTCTCTAATGGTTTGGAAACATGGTTTAAACTTTAGAATCTTGGATTTACATCAATGTACATGAATATATTTATTTTCAATAAAATATTAATATTGTATGTATGCTTTAATAAACCAGTCCACAAACCAAGCTATGGGGAAATTCTAGTTTGAGTTCGATCTGACCCTCAACCAATTCTGAGTTCAATTCAACTTTTAAAACATTGATCCTCGCTCAAGGAGATCATTTGATAAAATATGCACAATCTTTGTATCTAGTGACATGTTTTGATTTTATTTCAGCTCTAGTTGCCACAACCTTTCATTTGTAGTTATTCAAAGGGCTCAAAGGAGAAACCTTCCAAGCAGGTGCCAAGCAGGCTTCAAGCCAAGATATTAGACAATGGATCATATCCTCACTCTATCAATGGTCATTTAGCAGGTGAGACATCATTCTTCACAAATCTTCTACTACTTTGTAGCCTTACAAAAAACTTTTGACTTAATTCCATGGGAAGCCATGTTTCAAAGGCTCAAAGACATTAGGGTTTCAAAGATTCTTATCATTGTTATCATAGGACTTTATGAGGCAGTCCTTAGTTATCTTCATACAACACATGGATTATCTAATTTCATGAGTACCATCAAGCTGAAGCTAGGGTGTCCCCTCTCACCTGCATTATTCGAGATCTATGCAGATGAGTTGAAGGAATTTTTACATAAGCAATCCATCTAGGTGATAGATGTCTCTTCCATTGTGTCTTAATCTCCATATCTTGTTCACCAATGACATAGCACTCTTGGCCTCAACTCTTGAGGTTTTGTATACACTACAAAGGCAACTGGATGCTCTTGCGAAGTTTTGTGACCTCCAAGAGTTGATAATCGGCCTTGGGTAATCCAAGATGATGACCTTCAACTATTTGAAGAAGTCCCTCTCAAATTTCCACTTTTACTCCAAAGGGTTCAATTTTCAACTTTTTAAAGCCCAGGTTTGGGTTGAGGCAAGCTTTCCAACCTTAAGTGAATAAGGGGTATGGATCTCTTGCTCTTATAGAGAGTCAATGTTTCCAACACCATTTTCAATACATCTCATCCAAATTGGGGCAAGCTTTCCAACCTTGAGTGAATAAGGGGTATGGATCTCTTGCTCTTATAGAGAGTCAATGTTTTCAACACCATTTCAATACATCTCATACAAATTGGACCTCATGGACCCCATTATCAAACTCATAATTTCATACAATTCAAACGTATTGGGACCAAACTTATTCAAATTAAATTGGGCCCATACCAAGAGAGGGTAAACCCTCTACTCCATTATATCATCAAATGCCAGAGGATGGTCCCCCGCCCCATCATCCAAGCAAAGTTTGTAGAAACCCTTTACTCATCAAGACTATATTCAGACTAGTTGAGTTGCTACATCACCTTCAAAGATTCGATGATAGGGAAAGACCAATACCCATACCTTGACTACCAATATTGGGAGGCCATGACTCATTCTACCCCACGTTTCGAGAGAGCATTGGCTTGGAATTCAAAGGTTTCAAGTTTCCTTCAATTAGCTAGTATATCATAGACTGCCTTCATTCACGTATTCTTTGAATACTCTTGGTCAACACTTGCCTAATAAGCAAGAGATGAATGGGATTGTCAAGGAAGGTATTTACAAGAAATATATCTAGGTCACATGGATCGTCCCCCTTGGATGTTTGAGACCCAAGATGGCCTTTTATTCAAAGCACTTCCGAGAGATGAAAAATGGCCTCATAGCATGGTCCCCTTACATGCTTTGACATGAGAGGCATGGACCTAGGATCCCCTAGGCCAGTTCCGAGTGGGTCCTCACTAGATTCAAGTAGAAGTTAAGCACCAGATACCACATAAGGATAGGTTATGGCAAATCTACCATTTACAAGAGACAAAGGAAAAGGAGCACTTTATTTTCAGACATCCCTATTACTATGAGATACATGGTCAATTCCATTTCCTATTCAGGGAGTTCAATAACCCCCTCTCCACCTTTTTCCTATATCTAGACCAATCATGCTTGGCCATATACTTGGGACTCGGGAGAGGCCTCAAGCTCAAAGCTCACATTCTTTGCAACACTAGAGAAGTTACGGCTGTGTACTGCAAAACTAAAGAATAGCTGGTAGACATCTACATGAAAGCTTTGATCAAGGAGAAACGCTGGAAGTTTAGGGAGATGCTTGGTGTAAGAGAAAATAAAACGGTCATTAAAGGGGTGCTGAAGATTTAATGACCTTTTTAGTTGGGTGCCATATTCTGCTAAAACTAGAACTGAAATAAACTAATATAGGATAATCCACATCCTTAAATTAAACATAAAAATTTGGGATAATTTGATCCAATTTTGAAACAATCTGCACATCATAAACATGTACCTCAGTGCCCCTCTCACCCTTTCCCATCAAGACCAGAAAGCCTTGCCATCCCCTCCCTCCCTCTCATTCAGCACTGGGATCTCAGTCTCTAGCCTTTCTATTGTATCCCTACACTTATACTATTATATTATTTGGTTTAATAGCAAATAACTTATCCAGATACGTAGTTATGCTTCCTTACTTTCACTTTCAGCGTTGTTATAGGAGTTGCTTTCGCAGTGCCACACTTCGTTCACATTAGGTAAACCTTTAGGTCCCATTGACCTACCTTTTGTGGTCATTAATAAAATTATTCAATCTTATCTGATAAAATATAAAATTAAGAGAGTTTACTGTGACAATTCATTCTTTTCTTCCCCCGTGCATATGTGCTTTATACATATTACAAACCAACAAAATTGTCAAGAATTTTCAAAAGTACTTAACAACTATGATGGAAACAGATAATGTTTGGACTCTGATGTCTGGGTTTGGCATGCTCCTTTAGGTTAAGCTGTCTTTTCCCCAAGATAATAGGATTTATCCGATGCATCCAGCAACATAATTATGCTAGCAGCCAATTCGCATTTTTCATGGACAAATTTACAAAAGGCTCGACTCTTGCGAGTTTGTACCTAACATCTCCCAGTTCCAGCTACCAAGAGCCCCTAAGAAACAAATCACTTAGCACAGGAGGCCATGATTGAGAGCAAGTTTGTAGCTAACATATCAGCTCCCAGTTCCAGCTACCAAGAGCCCCAAAGAAACAAATCACTGAACACAGAAGGCCATGATTGACCATTCTTTAGTGGCTGATTGGGGATAAAAAAGGGATAAGCTGACGGTGAAATTTGAATAAATTCACTTAGCATATTAGACCAATTGGTCTATCAAACATGTACATTACAAGTTGTCTGTCCTATTTACAACGTATCTGAAATGTCCGTCCTATTTTCATTGATCTGTGTAATAAGAGTCAAGACACCCAAAGTTCTCTAGTTCTAAGTCTATTTATTTTCATAACTTTATTGACTCCAAATTGTGGAAGTAGTTGAATTCTTCTCCCTTATGTGGTTATATATTGAATCCTTTAATAACACATGCTGTTAATTTCAGTTTCCCCTGCTACACAGAATTGACATATTTGTTTCCTAGCAATCTGTTTACGTAACCATAAAAACAAGGGCACCAGTATTTCTTTGCTTGCAAAACTTCAAAGAAGATTCTAAATGTTTTCATTGCATCGTCAAACATTTCCAGAACATTAGTAATATGCCTACTCATATCAGACATTGTACGCTACCTTGTATCATTCCAATATGAAGCCGCTTCAAAGTTTGGCAGGACTAACGTCGCATTGAGTAGACGAGCAACATCTACACCATCGCATAGCTGCAGAGACAACAAGATTGGCAAGGTAAACACTATCAACAAACTCGTTTCTGGGTTTGGGAAACAGAGAAGTCCGAGCTAGATAGTTCATAATATATATGCAAGAAAAAAGAAAAATACTTGTTTGGGTTGGGTGAAATAATTCAAAATGACTGGAGTATATCTTAGTCTTCAGAGTCAATTGGGCATAGCTGAGTAGTTGTGAGGATAACTTGTTACCCTTCCCACCTAGTTTCAAATCTCACTTTGAGACATGTATGCTTTTAGTGGACCGATTGCTGATGAGCAGTAAAGGACCTATTAATGAGTTGTTGACCTGGCTTTGTGCCTTGAAGAATCTATGGTTTAGCCAGGGTACCATCCTCAGAATGAGGGGAAGTGCCTAGGCAGTTTCCTAGGAATATATTACCTGGAAAATTATATATATAATGGCCTGCAGATGGAGTATGCTTGCTGACTTATGCATAACTAGTTGAGATCTATTCCCTGGAAAATTTTATATAGAGAGAGAGAGAGAGAGAATGGCCTCCAGATGGAGTATGCTTGTTGACTTGTGCTTAATTAGTTGAGATCAACTAACTGAACCTATCTTAAGAACTTTTTGCTTGGCGCGAGCCAATTTGGATTTTGTGATTTAATTCAGTATGAGAAGCATTTTTCAAGGAAAAAAATCAACCTCAACTCAGCATTGATCCGTTATTTCAGACACTTACATCTCGTCGCATCTGATTAAGACCTCCATGGCAATCAACTTTGATGTATCCATTGCTTTCCACGGGAGGACCTGCATATTTTCAGTGGCAAGGAATTAATACATACCTTGCTTAGGACCTTTCCTTATGTAAGACTTTTCAGTCAAGACCTTGCCTGCCTTAGCAGAGGTCGGGACCAGGACCTTACCTGAGCGCAGGGCCCAGTACCTTGTCTAATCAAAGCTTGGGATTAGGGCCTTACAGGAGTTGAAGTAAGACCTTTGAGTTAGGATCTTAAAGAATATTATAGATGATTCAGAGGTAGATCTACCTCCACACAATTAAAACTTTATAAACTTCATCTGCAAAAAGAATAAGGCAAATAATCAATTACCTGTTATGGGTTTTGCAGTCCACCATTCGCAAGGCTTCCAGTGCACAAGGCTCTGCACGTTCCATATACTCTTTCGTGGACTGCCTGTTCTGGATATTACAGTCCTGTCTCTGTATTAAACGAAGAAAAAATTATCTGTGCATGTAACATATGTCAACAGTGAATAAAATTAAGGGAGTAAACTCTCTTCTGTAGAAATTTTCTTATCAATTAGGTTGTCCACACCTTAACATATTTTTTCGGCACTCTAAGTGCAAAGGCATTGTAATTGACAAAATTCTCCAAAGAAGAATTTTTAATAACGCGAACGGAACAATAAACACAATAGCAGAATTGACATACATTGGAGGAAAAGTCCCAAGGTACTCATGCTGCTGCGCGGGAGGCCTTAGACTCATGTGAATTACAAGCAAACATACAAAGACTGCTGCTGCTGCTATAAACCCACCACTTCCCGGTTGCTTGAAAGCCGCCATTGAAAGCTGCCAATACAAAGATCTTCAAACCAATTGATGAAATTTTCTGGCAGAAGCTTTCAAAATACTTGTACCCAAATGATAATTTCTCCAAAAATTGACAAAGTACTTGGACCCACTTTAGAATTTTTATGAATTTTTATGAAAATTCCAAGATACTTAAAAGTTAGACCCACTTGAGAATTTTCGGAGACTTTCGCAAAGTTGTAAACCTATTTGACGGTTAAGCTCTGCTTAATGGGAATTAGCTTAGATCTGAAGGTCCCAACAATGAACACAACTGCCATTGCCAAACAGGAAACCAACAAAAGAACAGTGTTAGATGCAAAGTTCAGGACAACGCAGGAGTCTTGAAATATGAATACAATATGAACAATCACTTGCAGGGACTAGAGATAAAACGGGGACAATTACCTTGAAATTCAAGTTTCTGCAGGGAACAGACTCCAGGCAAACATTAAAAGCATGTATGCCAAAGCTTGAAATTATAAGTCTGTTGATTGCCTTCAGTGACATATGCATTTTCTGTGAAAACTGATGGCATGCAGAGCTTGTGTGGGCATAACAGTCCACCAGATTCGTGTGACCGTCTATGCATCGAGAAGGATTCAACACAAAACGATCTGATAGGAGTGGCATTCTTCGGAGATCCCTTTGATCTGGGTTGTTAATTCTGTTGCTTACACATTGATTATGTGAGCAAAAGACATCAGATCGTCTACATCAGTTGTGCTCTGTACGCCCTCGAGTCCACAAACCTCATCGCACATAAAATATTGAGCAGGTAAAAGCTTTCGTAGGTTTTTTCATATTTAAAATGTTCTCCTGAGCAGCTGAGATTGCTCTCGACACTTTCAAGATCCCCCAATGAGTTTGTACCTGTTCTAACAATAATTTACGGGTACATTCGGATTATGTATAAGTTTTAAGTAATCATACCGAAAGAGACATGGTTTTATTGTTATTTAAAATATAAGTACAATTTTAATTATGGTTAAATAACTGTTTATATTTTTTTTGGATTTATTTACTATAATAAATTAGAAAAATGTAAAGATTTAATGTTTTTTTACTGACATGCTAAAGTATTCTTTTGGCTTGTAGGTGTATCGGTTGTTTTAAAGAAAATGCAGTTTGGATCTAGCTACCAATAATCAAGCATAATCATATGTTTTGTTTTATGAAGTGAATTCTCGAATCACCCTAAAGACTTACTCTTTACTTAATATTGGTGACTCAAAGAACGCAATTCAGCACTTAAGAGTAGGCTTCATCTCTTTGAAACTCAAGCTAAGCCCAATCTTTGAGTGGGTTTAGTCAAGGCTCTCCTCTCTCTCGAATATGGACTATTACCACAAAATCTAGCACCTAGTGCAAAGCCTCACTAAATGACCTAGACAATGTGCAACACACATGAGTGTTACCATTGTCACCTTAGCAACCACACCCCTCTCTTTAGTGAAGGATACAATCCAACACAAGGAAGGCTTCCCTAGTAAGTCTTAGGGATCAAGTAACCTAAGGAGTGTTATATGCCCCTTCAGGATATCTTTTAGCCGCTACAACACCACCCAAAATTTTTAGCCTAAATACCCAAATCTTAGGCCCCCCTCTACTTTTCAAGGTTTCAATGGTTATGCCTATGACTTGGATTGGTTAAATCTTTAGATGACCTAGCTATCATTGAAGGCTATGGTTGCTCGTGTTTTCACAATGTAAGTTGTTTATGCCCCACTTGCCCCATCTTGGGTCTCATTCTTTTGAATGCGTCATGTTTTGCAGAGGTATTGCTTCATTCACATGCTTTAATTCACAGTCATACTAGTTGCATTATCATGTTAGAAAGTTGCATCGCATATCCATGTCATTTTTAATCATTAAGTTTATTTGTATGATGTTCATACATCAAGCTTGAATCTTCAAAGAATTCATGTTTAACATTGAACTCATTTTCAAGAAAAGGCATTTAAACTTCTTTATCTCTTGTATTTCCATGAGCATTTCAAAGGTTCTTTAAGAGTTCTTACAAAATCGATCTTGTTGAAGCTACCTCGCTCAACTAGCTGATTCTTGCAATCTCTCCTCTATTGTTCATTCAAAGCTTTAGCACTTAAGTTTGTAAAACCACATCCTATGTCGCATAATCTTACTAATTCATATTATGTTTGGGCATGCAGGGTAGCCTTTCAGAATTTTTATATGTGCAATAAGCTTCACCTTTTAACAAGATATTAGAAGGATGGTGTCATATGGCACAGTCATACCAAGGCCTAGCAAAATTTTGAGATGGCTATGGAATTCTTACAAAGAGCTTTGTCCATTGGGAATAGGTTTATTAATACATTTCGTTTGCTTTATTTGCTTAAACATGGATTGGGAGACCGTAAGGGTGTTACTGGAGAGCATTGTCTCGCCATATAATTAGAGAATATGCTAATACGATGAAAGACTGTGATGTTTTTGTTAATATGGTTTAACTCACAAGACAAATTGCATTTCAATGCTTGGCCTTTTACTAGTGGAAACATGCTCTATATTTTTCTTTAAGGGCTAATGTGAAGTTCGAAAGGTTTAATCTTGGTGACGATATCCATCTAATGATCAAAGAGGCACTTATTTAGGTGAATCCTGGAGATGGATAAGTTGACATCACATGGTGACATTGTAACAGCCTCGGGTTAAAAGTTCATGTAATAAAGTTAATAAAGGCAAAATAAGACCAAGGTCAAGGGACACTTATTCCAAGCTGAATGTTGGGAAAAATATCCTAGTGGGCATCACTTGTTGTGTATTATGGCTAAGGGGAAATTGGCAAAGGCAATGGCAAAGGCTTTGAAAAGGAAAAAATGTATTATTAGCATTTTATTTATAAAAATAAAGGAAAATAGGAGAAAAGGGAGGTGAAAGGTCATAGGTTGCATGTGAGGAGGAAATTGAAGGAAAATTAAGGGAAAATGAAGAAATTAGAGGCATCAATAATAAAAAGACATCAGAGCATCAGTTTGTAGCTTTTGGTCAGTTCATTTTCAGAGTTGGTTTCAAAGAGGAGAAGAGCACCAAGAGGAGAAGGAAAAACAAACAAGCAAAGGAAGGACAAGGAAAGCAAGGAAATGTTGGATCAAGCAGCTTCAGCAGGAATACTTACAGGTAATAGGGTGCATGTATGATTTCCTGGTTGGTTTTGGCATGCATGGTATGTGCATGTGTGTATTTGGTTTCATTATTGTCGGTGGCATGGATTTTGTCGGGTTTTTATAGTGGTTTTTAGCATTGCCTTTTCATTTCTGGATAGCCATGGTGTGATGGGATTCTTTCTCGGTTGAGCTTTGGATTGTCATAAGGTTTTGGATCCGAGTGAGGTGGTCTCAGGAAAATCCCAAGGGTTGTGGGTGGAGATGGTTTTCTCCGAGAAGCCCTCAACAAGTGGGTGGAGACAGGAAAATTCCTCAAGGGATGGTGAAGGAATTTTGAGGCATCCAAGCTCGGTTTGGTTTTGTGATCTTAGGACCGATTTAGGTGAGATCATGGTATGGTGAGGGTGGAGGTTGTTTAACCTTTGGATTCCCTTGTTTGTTTATGAATTGGTTTATCCCATGAGATCCCACATTCATGTTTGGAATATGGCACGAGGGTGATTGGCTGAAAGAAATATTTGGTTCAACCCAATCTATGGTCGGGTGGTACGTGGAAGTACCTGACTTTGTTTTCTTTTTCATATGGTTAATAAGAGCTAAGTTTCTCTTATCTTTGATAAGTAAATGTAATTGTTATTATGTGGCTTTAATGGTTATTTTATCATTGTTATCTATCTGGTTATATGTTGGTTATAAGCATGGTTATATGACAGATCTAAGTATGGATATTATCACATTTCATTCAATGAATGTTTGGTTAATGAATGCATGACCTAACTGGTGTTATGACAACTATTGTGAGAAGGCATAAATCCTTCTTGCTAAACCTTAGATAATTTTTCAAATCTGTATGTTCAGATATGCATTCATGACCTGTAGGTTGCATGCTCACCATGTGTTATACGAAATGTTAGTCTTGGTTGGGATAGGTCAAGTCAAGTCTCGGTTCAAGTTTTGGTTGGAAGCCTTATTTCTATGTGATTTATCATTTCTAGAAGTTTCATTGAGTTATGGGTAGGGGCTTGAGTCTTAGCCCTAAAAAAGTGGCTCAGACTCCGGGGTTGCTAGCATAGAACTAACTGAAAAAGTCCACAGTCGCTTGGAGGCCTTGGCTAGGGAGTAACTAAGGCTCTAGCTCAGTGAAACATAAATATCACTCATGGGTGGACACCTGGAGGGGTTGAGTTACTCCTAGAGGTCCTGTGGCACCTGAGGGAGGTCAGTAAAGTCTTAAGTTGTCGACTCCATTTCCTTAAGGTCATATAGGAGGTTGAGTTTTATCATAGTGACCCTCAACTCATGTTTACCTCGAGCAAACTGATGAAAGTGGGTAAATGTGGGAGGAGGTGGGTTATAGGGTGGTATCAAAGCAGGTTGCGCTCTCTTTGGGTAAAATCTGATGTTGTCAAGGTTATGGTTTTCATGCATGGGGTCATGGTACACAGTTGGTATGGTCATGCATTATGTTTTTATATTGATATGATTGTGATTATATATGTATCATGCTAATGTGGACTGATTTTGCAGATGAGATAAGCTTCCCCTAAACATCAACGAGGTACGGTTTTGATTTTGGTATTTATTTGGTTTATCTGACATGGCCTACTTATAGGAAGAAGAGAATAGAGATGACGAGCAAAATGGTAGACTACAGTTCTCGTGACTCTCCCTATAGATCAGTTGGGTAGCAAGGAGATGAGTATTCTCTTGGTATAGCAGATACATTGAGGAGTTTGAGGGCAGAGATCAGAAGTTTCAAAGCAGACAATGACAGGTTGGTTGAGGCTCAGGAAAGACTTGCAAGGGCTCATGAAAAGAAGGTAGAAGTCAATACAACAATTCTTTAGAGTTTGTCAAATTTGTAGAAACAGGGATAGTTGAGGATTAGTCAAGAGTGGGAAGAGAAAATTAATGGAGTCTATGGTGGTAGGTCTCGGTCTGATATAGGTTGGATAGAGGGGATACAGCTAGAGGCGGAAAATCATTGGATACACCTTAAAGGAGGACTGGTATGTATGGGAACCATTCTAGTTCTTCATCCACAAGACATTATCACCATCATCATCATCATCATCCTTATAGGAGGAGTGAGTACTTTCCAGAGGAGTTCAAGAAAGTCAAGCCTCCTACATTCGATGGAGAGATGAAGAAGTCAGAAGATGCAAAGGCATGGTTGCTTGGGATGAAGAAATTCTTCAGATTGCATAACTATTCAGAGAACATGAAAGCCAAAATAGCCACCTTCAGTCTTAAAGGGAAAGCAGACATTTGGTGGGAAGATGTGAATAATGTCAAGGGTATTCGAGAAGAAGAGTTGATTTGGGATGAGTTCAAGAGACTCTTCAAGAAGAAGTATCTATCAGAGAGATACTATGATGACAGAGCTAAGGAGTTCTATGAGTTGCAGATGGGTTCTCTAACAGATGATGAGTACACTAGAAGGTTCCTGGAGTTGTTGAGGTATGTGCCTTACCTCAAGGATGAGAAGGCTAAGATTCAGAGATTCATCAGTGGGTTTCCAGTAGCATATAGAGACCAGATTGAGTTTGATGAGCCTAGATAATTGGAGGAGGCCATCCAGAAGTTGAAGCATTGTTATGAGCAGTCAAAGCAAAAAGTTGAACCTAAGCGTGATTTGAATGGGAATGAGAAAGTTAAAGGGAAGTGGCTATCGAAGCGATGAAGACCTCAGGATGCAAGTGAGAAATAAAATGTTGCTCCTTACAAGAAGTTCAAAGCAATTGAGAAGGGACATGGGTCACATCCTGGAGAGCAACAGACTAGAGGTGATGGTAGGGGACCATTGCAGTGTGAGATATGTGGAAAAGATCATTGCAAGAAGGATTGTCCATTGTACCAGGTTGGTAGGCCTCAAATCTAAAGTGCTTAGGAGGCACAAATAGTTGGGGATGTTGGGCATAACATTCCTCATATTTATGTTTTTGTGGACAACAAGCAGGCATATCACCAGACCTCCATTATTGAGATGGAAGGTAAGCTCTATGGTCGAGTTGTTTCTATTTTAATTGAATCTAGATCTAATTATAGTTATGTTAATCCTGACCTGGTGGATAAGTGTGGCTTTAGAAAAGAATTGCATGCAGAGTCTTGGTTGGTGCAGTTAGCTATAGGTACTAAGAAGAGGGTTCATCATTGGGTAAGAGCTTATGCATTTGACCTGAATGGTATTCCTATAGTAGCACATCCGAATGTATTGCCACTGGGATCATATAGAATGCTTTTGTGTATGGATTCGTTGTATCTTCACAAGACCAAAGTAGATTTTTATGGCAAGGCTATTGAGTGCCTAAATGACAATGGAGAAAAGATAATTTTGCAAGGAAAGAAGAAGCCTAAATCAGTTAGGATGGTCACAACTATGCAGGCTAAGCGCAGTTGCAGAAAGGGGTGTGTACTATTTGCAATCCATATTTCTAGTGACAAAGTTAAGGATGTTGAGCTTGCAGAAATATTCAAGAGATACCCTGTATTATAGAAATTTTAGGATGTGTTTCCAGCAAAGATTCCAGAGTTGTCTCCTCACAAGGAAGTGGACTTTTCTATTGAGTTGGTAACAGGGGAAACACTAGCATTAAAGCCACCTTACATGATGAACACACTAGAGTTAATAGATCTGAAGTTACAGTTGAAGGAAATGCTTGACAAGGGATACATTAGGCCAAGTGTATCGCCTTGGGGTGCACCAGTATTGTTTGTGAAGAATAAGAATGGTACCCTTAGGTTGTGCATTGATTAAAGGCAACTGAACAAGGTAAAGATCAAGAATAGGTACCCATTGTCGAGGATTGATGACTTGTTTGACTAGTTGAAGGGAGCAACAATGTTCTCAAAGATTTATTTGAGATCAGGATACCATTAGGTACAAATCAAAGAAGAAGACATCTACAAGACTACTTTTCGGCCCAGGTATGGGCATTATGAGTTTCTTGTGGTTCCTTTTGGTTTGACTAATGCCCCAACTACTTTTATGTGCTTGATGAATAGTGTATTGCGTCCTTATCTAGACAAGTTTGTGAATCATTGTGTTCATTGATGATATATTGATATATTCTAAGAATGAGGAGAGCATGTCAAAAACTTAGCAATAATATTAAGATTGCTAAGAGAGCATTAATTATATGCTAAGCTGTAATAATCCAAAAATAAATATCTAATTAACTTTTCTAATTAACATTAAATTCAACTACGAATAGTGCTTACCTGTCGTAGAAGTAGGCTTACCGCAACAAGGTTTTGGGGATGACTCTCCACCCAACCGTAGGCTCAATTGTGCAAGGATTTGCTACAACTGGCCACCCCCGAGCCCACAATCAACGTACTACTGCCAGTGACTCCTATGTCTTAAAAACACCATTCTCCCAAGAGAATGAAAGATAGAATCTTTGAAAGATAGAATGCAAGAATGCCTCTCATCTTCCTCACCATCTATTAAATAGAACAAGACATTGGAAGGGGAACCACATGCACACACTCCATGTGTCTACATGCAACTTTTTTTCTTGTTTAATTTCTTTACTTTTCTTTTGATTTTTAGCTTTCTTGTTTTATTTCCTTCTTTTTGATAGTTTTCTTGTTTTATTTCTATTTATTCTTATTTAGAGCTTTAATATGATTATTACTATTTTTATTTTTATTATTTATTTCTTTTTATATAATTTTTAATATCATTTATTATTTAACAGTTATGATTTATTATTATTATTATTTATTATTAAGTGATTTATTTATTATTATTCATTATTTTATTATTAATTATTATTTTTGTATTATTTTTATTATTTATTATTAAGGGGAGGGATATTACATAAGCTTAGCAAGTGCAGCTTCTTTTAGACAAAGGTACATTACTTGGGACATGTTGTCTCCAAGGAAGGCATAGCAGTGGATGCAAAAAAGATAAGGGTTATCATGGAGTGGGCAACTCTTAAGGATGTGGATGAATTCAGATTATTCATGGGGTTAGCAGGTTACTATAGGAGGTTCATCAGGAACTTCTCACGCATTGCATATCCTATCACATCATTGCAGCAAAAAGGTAAGAAATTTGAATGGACAGAGGAGTGTGTGGCCAATTTTGAGCAGTTGTTGACCAATGCTCCAGTTCTTAATATTGCAGATCCAGACAAAGAGTTTGTGGTGTGTACAGATGCCTGCAAGAGAGGGCTTGGTGGGGTCTCGATGCAAGAGGGACAAGTGGTGTGTTATGAGTCCAGGAAGCTAAATGAGCACGAGTATAACTATGTGACTCATGATCTTGAGTTGGCACCTAGTATTCATAGCCTTCAATATGTGGAGGCATTATCTTCTTAGAAGAAGGTTTGTATTGATGAGCGATCACAGTGGGTTGAGATATCTATTTGACCAACCAAATCTGAATGCCAGGTAGGCTAGGTGGTTGGCCATGATCAATGAGTTTGACTTTGAGATCAGATACATTAAGGGTAAGGAGAATAGGGTTGTAGATGCTCTTAGTAGGAGAGTGAAAATGAACCATGTTGCAATAGTGAGCTCTTATGGGACATATCTACATGATCAGATCTTATAGGAAGGACAACATGATGACATATACGTGGAGCTTAGGAACAGGTTACAACAGGGTATAGGTGATCAGGATGCAGACTATCTTCTCACGATAGATGGTTTGGTGAGATTCAGGGACATGATTTATATGTCGAATGAAAGTGGGATCAAGAAGCTTATCTTGAGGGAGTTTCATGTCAAGCCATATTCAGGTCACCGAGCATATCAAAAGACATTGACAACAATGAAGAAGTTCTAGTATTGGACAAATCTAGAGAAGAAAGTGGTAGAGTTTGTGGCTAGATGTTTGGATTGTCAGCGGGTGTAATCAGAGTGTAAGCATCTAGGTGAGTTGCTTCAACCTATTCTGATTCCATAATGGAAATGGGAGGTCATTTCCATGGATTTCATTACAAGTCTTCTGAGGACATCGAGGCTGTTATGAAACCAGCTATAATCAGAGCTGACATAACAATAATAATGTAAGGGCACAATAATAACAATAGTGGGCTTCTATGGGGCACAATAGTAACAATATGGGCACTACATGGGTACATCAATATAATAAGTGGGTTATACTAATAACAATAAGGGGTTACACTAGTAGTATAGGGGCCTAACATGCCCCTCTCCTTCAAAAAGCGTTGTCCTCAACGCTTGAGTAGTTCTTGATGCTTCTGTATAAAATTCTTGTCCTCCCATGTGGAATATTCAGCGGGTAAGTTCTTCCACTTGTGGTGTAACCCTTGTAGGTTGTGGAAGGCTAGGAGAAACAACACGTCCATCTTTAAAGTTGTGAGAGGTAGACTTCCTTGTTTCCATTATTTTACTTTCAAGTATGTCACAAAGCCCTTTTACTCTTTCCAATTGTTGTGGTGTTTCTCTAAAGAAGGTGTTGCTCTTTGTATCCTCATAATGTGCTATCATTTCCTCTGTGAGAATTGACCACGTAACAAGTTTTTTACGAGAACAAAGCCCTTTATACCATAAAAATTGATCCGGTTCTAAATATGAAGATGCAATACATACCTTCTGTAATAGTGGTACACCATGTAGATCAAAATATTTCTCCATCTGAAGTATCCAATTTACCGAATCCTTGCCATCAAACTTCCTCATCTTGCTTTTTCTTGATTTTAGGACCTCGATCTTGAAACGACTGTAACTCTGTAATTGCGGATATTTAAGTTCTGAAATTGCTACCTGTAGTAGCCTTCTGCGTCCTCTTTCCAATGCCACCAGTCTGATCCAAATTGGATTCTCCAAAAAAGCGTTATGCACAATCTCCCAAGATGACCTGATTATAGACCTTTCCAGAATAGCGAACTTGTATGAAGTGCCACGTGTCAATTTTTTCAACCTTTGACTCTAAAAAATATATACAAGAAAACTACAGTCCGTCCTCTTTCTGTACCTTCTTACGAAATTTCAATATGATGCTCAGAGAGAAAGTTATGACGATTTTCCCCAGGTCACCTGTTTTGAATGTAATTCAGGAGTCTGTAAAAGACCAACTTCCTCTGATCATATCTCCGTAAATATCACGTGAGAAGCTCTGAAATTCGGATCCAAGGTTCAGCGTGATTTATTCTCAAATGGGTTTTTTTTTTTACTTCTGAAACGTCACAGAAAAAAATTTATAGCGAAAATTCCACGATGACCTGTTTGGAGCAGCGAAACCCTAGAATCCAAAGCTCTGATACCAAATGTTATGAAACCAGCTCAAGAAAAGATAGAAAAGATAAATCAATGCCTTAGAATTCAGCCTCTTTGAGGGGGCAGCCTCCTTTACATTACATAAATGAACAATTCTTGGATGATACAAATGAAAAGACCTCCTTTCTATATATAGGAGTCTAAGGGGTCATAACATAATCAGAGCCGACATAACAATAATAATGTAAGGGCACAATAATAACAATAGTGGGCTTCTATGGGGCACAATAGTAACAATATGGGCACTACATGGGTACATCAATATAATAAGTGGGTTATACTAATAACAATAAGGGGTTACACTAGTAGTATAGGGGCCTAACAGAGGCAACTTGATTCTATCATGGTTGTGGTCGATATATTGAGCAAGGTAGCTCACTTCATTCTAGTGAAGATTGCTTATTCAACTAGTGAGGTGGCACAGGTCTTCATCGGAGGGATAATGAGGTTACATGGTGTTCCAAAGAAGATTGTGTCAAATAGGGATGCTAAGTTCACTTCCAAGTTTTGGAAGGAGTTATGTGCAGGTTTGGGGACAGAGTTAGCCTTCAGTACAACCTATCATCCATGGACATATGGATAGATAGATAGGGTCAATAGGATTTTGGAGGATATGATAAGGATGTATGTCATGCACTAACAGAGGAGATGGGAGGAGTACATTCCATTGGTTGAGTTTGCTTACAACAATGGTTATCAGGAGTCACTGAGGATGAGTCAGTTTGAGGCACTCTATGGGCAAAGTTGTAATACTCCCATCAGCTGGAGTGATCCACTGAACATGGTACTTATTGGACTAGATATGTTGGGAAATGGAACATGAGATGCAGGTTATAAAGAAGAATCTAAAGGTAGCACACGACAGACATAACAGTTATGCAGATCAGCACAAGGCATTTAAGGAGTTTTAGGTTGGGGAGCATGTGCAATTGTGCATCAAGCCCAAGAAGAGATATGTGAGGATTGGATCATGTGCCAAGTTGGCACCACGATATTGCAGGCCTTTTGAGGTCCTTGAGAGGATTGGACAAGTGGCCTACAAACTTGCATTGCCTATGACAATGAAAATCCATGATGTTTTCCATGTTTCATTGATTAAAATATATGTAAAGGACGTTGATCATATTATTGATTGGTTTGTATTGCAAGTGGAACCAGAAGGAGAATTCCAGTAGGAACCTCAGTGCATATTGCTACAGAAACAACTCATGCTCTCGAATAGAGCAATCGAGCAAGTTAAAGTGCAGTGGAAGCACTTTGGGCCCGATGAAGCTACATGAGAGATGATTGATCAGATGCAAGCTATGTATCCTTCATTGTTTTCTAGTTGAGGAAAAGTAGTTTTGGTATATGTATATATGTACATGGATGTAAATACGCCATGAGTTGTGTTGTAAAGCTCCAATAAGTGGTATGGTTGTCAAGTTGTCATGGTGGTTTTTCTTTTGAGCAGGTTGTTTATTGTAAATACTGCAACGAATTGGATTATAAAGCTCCGTGGGCAATATGTTTTGGATTTCAGTGGTTTTGTTGGTTGTAGGTGTCATAGAACACCAGGGACGGTGTTTCCCTAATGGGGAGGGGTTTGTAACAACCCTGGGTTAAAAGCTCATGTAATAAAGTTAATAAAGGAAAAATAAGACCAAGGTCAAGGGACACTTATTACAAGCTGAATGTTGGGCAAAATATCCTAGAAGGCAACACTTGTTATGTATTATGGCTAAGGGGAAATTGGCAAAGGCAATGGCAAAGGCTTTCAAAAGGAAAAAAGGTATTATTGCCATTTTTATATAAAAATAAAGAAAATAAAAGAAAAGGGAGGTGAAAGGTCACAGGTTGCATGTGAGGAGGAAATTGAAGGAAAATTATGGAAAAATGAAGAAATTAGAGGAATAATAATAATAATAGTAAAAGCATCAAAGCATCAATTTGTAGCTTTTGGTCAATTCATTTTCAGAGTTGGTTTTAGAGAGGAGAAGAGCACCAAGAGGAGAAGGAAAAGCAAGCAACCAAAGGAAGGAGAAGGAAAGCAAGGAAAGGTTGGATCAAGCAGCTTCAACACGAATACTTATAGGTAACAGGGTGCATGTATAATTTCCTAGTTGGTTTTGGCATGCATGGTATGTGCATGTGTGTATTTGGTTTCACTGTTGTTGGTGGCATGGATTTTGTCAGGTTTTGACAATGGTTTTTAGCCTTGCCTTGCAATTTATGAATAGCCATGGTGTGGTGGGATTCTTTCTCGGTTGACCATTGGATTGCCGGAAGGTTTTGGATTCGGGTGAAGTGGTCTTAGGAAAACCCCAAGGGTTGGGGGTGGAGATGGTTTTCTCCAGGAAACCCTCAACAGGTGGGTGGATGATGGGAATGAGATTTTGGGGGTAAATCAAAATCCCTTTTCCCTAAACAAATCAATTCTAAGGCCTATGGGTTATGGCCCACAAAGCCTATAGGAAGCATTTTAGGCTTTAAGCCTTTAAACTGTGGACTTACTTTAGACCCTTCCAACCATTCCACTATCGGGTCTTTATTAACATCTATCGGGAGCTTACACATGTCACATTAAGCCTTTAAATAGTGCTTTGAAATTATAATCGGGACCATCGAAACCCATAGTACTATCAGGATTCCCTTTAAAGTCAAAGCATCAACCTTAACCCCAATACACAGAAAACACGAGACAATTCTGCTTAGAACCCATGGCCGGACCTCAAATATTATAGGGCCACCTTTATAACTATCGGTGGGTCCGCTCCTTATCTTATCGCAAGTCCTTGGCACCACTCCAACCTTCGATCTCCAATAACGATCGCTCCGATTGCCGATCAGAGATTATCGGCAATATTCAATGGCATCGGTTCATCAGCGAAATCGCTATCGATCATCCTGACTTTCCATTGTTGATTTATTGCTATAGGCGTATCGGTGTTCTGTCATTCCACTGTCTCTGGTCCTTTGACTTGCCGATCTGTGATCCACCTTCCAGACCCGATAAGGGTATAGGCCATGTTTTATAAGGGTTCAAGTTCGGAATTTAAATTCCAACTAATTTTCCGATGTTTCTTAGTGTAAACATGAATTTGCTCACCTTCAATGGTTCTTGTACTTAACACGGTCTTTTGTCAGATCTATCTTCACACACAAAATTCATATATATAACAATTGACTCTACATCTTGGATCGCCATCGATCCTACTGTGGTCGATGGTCGATCACATGCATGCACAATTGGGATTAAAACCTCGCCGCACATATATGAAATAGAGTTGGAAAATAGACATTCTACAGACACGCTGGAGATACAAACACATATTTATTATAATAAACGCAACATAATTACATCTAAGGCATTTCAGCCTTAGAACAGAGTCTCCTCTCAACTATATTGTAACTATATCACTTTGTTTTCTCCTCTCTTCTTGAACGTGTAGGTTCATATATATAAGGAACATTGTTGGATCGGATCACGGAAGGATCCAATCAACCCTCTAACAAAAAGCCCTTAAAGCTCGATAATGCATGCACATAACACATGGCAGATTCATTAATAAGTCTCCTCGAGACTTTATCTACTCCATCTTTTTCTCTCTATTTTAAAATAGAAAAGTCCTTGTTTTTCTCCCCTGGTCCACATTCGCTTTCTTTTTCTGCTTTGGATTCCTCCCTTTGACTAAGGGTGTTGGATGCTCCTGCATCAGTGGAGACATGAAAATTCCTCAAGGGATGGTGAAACAATTCTGAGGCATTCGAGCTCGGTTTGGTTTTGTGATCTCGGGACTAGTTTAGGTGAGATCATGGTATGGTGAGGGTGGAGGTGGTTTATCCTCTAGATTCCCTTGTTTGTTTATGGATTGGTTTATCCCATGAGATCCCACATTCATGCTTGGAATACGCCACAAGGGTGATTGGCTGAAAGAAATATTTGGTTCAACGAATCTATGGTCGGGTGGTACGTGGAAGTACCTGACTTTGTTGGCTTTTGCGTATGGTTAATAAGAGCTAAGTTTCTCTTGTCTTTGATAAGTAAATGTAATTGTTATTATGTGGCTTTAATGGTTGTTTTATCATTGTTATCTATCTATTTATATGTTGGTTATATGATAGATCTAAGTATGGATCTTATCACATTTCATTCAATGAATGTTTGGTTAATGAATGCATGACCTAACTGGTGTTATGACAGCTATTGTGAGAATGCATAAACCCTTCTTGCTAAACCTCATATAAGTTTTCAAATCCTGATGTTCAGATATGCATTCATGACCTGTAGATTACATGTTCACCATGTGTTTGACAAAATTTTGGTCATGGTTGGGAGAGGTCAGGTCAAGTCATGGTTTAAGTTTTGGTTGGAAGCCTTGTTTCTATGTGATTTATCATTTCTCGAAGTTTCATTGAGTTCTGAGCAAGGGCATGAGTCTTAGCCCTGAAAAAGTGGCTCAAAATTCGGGGTCGTTGGCATAGAACTGACTGAAAAAGTCCATAATCACTTGGAAGCAAGCCTATGGGAGAGACTGAGGCCCTAGGTTTGTGAAACAGAAAGCTAACTTAGGGATTGGATACCTGGAGGGGTTGGGTTGCTCCTGGAGGTCATGTGGCACCTGAGGGAGATCAATAAAGTCTTAAGTTGTCGAATCCATTTCCTTAAGTTCATATAGGAGGTTTAGTCTTATCATAGTGATCCTCAGCTCATGTTTATCCCAGGCAAACCAATGAAAGTGGGTAAATATGGGAGGAGGAAAGTTACATACATTAAACCCTAATATGCAAAGGAATTTTGCAAACCCTAATTTCATGAGGACATGGTGGCAATAGCCAAGAATGTATATGGGATAAGGGAAAAATGGAGATTTTCCCTCTCTTTTCCAGAACGTAGATGTTGATTACCTTTTAGGGACATAACTCAACACATAGGGATGAATGATTTAGAGTGAGCAATGTTATAGATCTTTGTGGTGGTAGTGATGATTATTTCCAGTTTGATATTTATATAAATGTTGTGCAGAAGAGTGAGACATCTTCTGAGTTTTCCAACAAATACTTTTATTGTTTATGGTGGGACTTACAAAACTTGAGCTCTTTGGGGCAAAAACCTTGCTACAAGCACCTTTTGCTGGGGAGATTTCCTTCACTATCATAATCACCATTATTGTTTTGGCTCTATTTTCACGTCTAATGGGCAACATGCGGACTTGTCTACAAACAATAATAATCAAGCTATAACAATGGAGAATTAGGTAGATGGATATTGAGGAATGAATGCAACACCACCAACTACCTCTGGATCTAAGTGAACGAATCTAGTGGTATATTAGTATAAGTAGGTTGCAACTAGTGGGGTTGATGAAGAAGTGATGAAGAATATCTTCTTGAAAAACCTACCAATGAATCCCTATCGTGACCTTAAACACCATCTATGTTCAGACCTTGTTTAGCGAATGCCTTTATTTAACCAAATGGATGATACAATGTTGAATGATATAAGTGAACAATTGAAGTCTACTCTAAGCACTTAAGGCACTTTCTTCGTACAAGAAGGAGACCAATGAATGAGATGTTATTCATTATTTGTGGACATATAGACATGATGCAAACAAATGTCCTAATAAAATAAAGTTACATTTATCAACTTGTCTCCATTAAACGAAGATGAACCTAGTTCAAAATATGTTAAATAAAATCCACCAAAAATGTTGAGATTTTCCTAGCGACCTTAAATGCTCAGATGGAGTTGTTTTTAATGAAATCTAAGAGATAATTCCACTATTAATGTCACGATGGAAAGAGGGAAACACATTTGTCGAGATTTCACATAAAACTACTAGGCAATGCCATGGTACTGATGCTATGCTGTCAAGAAGGTAAAAATACTTTGTTGGTTTGAATGCAAAATAAAGTCATTTAGCTGCCATCATTGGTAATTTCCAATTGGTATTATTGTGTTTGGTCATAATCTAAATTCCTATGGACGTAATATTTCCACATGATGTGATATTGCATAGCCTCCATTGTTGCAAGAGATGTATAAAATGTGGAAAGGATCCTCATCATAATGGTATTCTGGCATATTATTGTTCCCATTACAAGGAAAATATCTTTTAGCGGAGGTTATAACAGAGGTTTTTAGTCTTATAAAATTGGAAATTTTTGTCAAAAAAACATTCGCTAAAACATCCATTTGTGGTAGTGGATGTTTTAGCAGAGATTATAACGAAACTTCATCACAACTGAAAAAATATGAGCGACTCAAGGTTCTAGCAAATGTTTTTTGGCAACGTGCTTCATGGAAAAATACCACCGGTGCACTACATATATAAAATCACCGAGGTTGCATACATAACTAAAATCACCGAGGCGTTGATGTAATAACCCCAGGTTATAATTTTATGTAATAAAGGTTAATAAAGGCAAAATAAGACCAAGGTCATGGGACACATGTTCCAAGCTGAATGTTGGGCAAAACATTCTAGTGGGTGTCACTTTGGTTTATTGTGGCTAAGGAAATTGGCAAGGACAAAGAGGCATTATTTGGCATTTTATTATTGAAAATAAAGGAAAATAGGAGAAAAAGGAGATGAAGGGTCACAAATTTGCATGAGAGGGAAATTGAAGGGAAAATGAAGGAAAATGAAGAAATTAGAGGCATCAATAATAAAAAGGCATCAGAGGATCAATTTGGGGCCTTTTGTCAGTTTTTCTTTGGAATTAGTTTCAGAGAGAGAGAGAAGAGCACTAAGAGGAGAAAGCAAGCAAGCAAAGGAAAGACAAGGAAAGAAAAGGAAGTAAAAGGACAAGAAAGGAAACCAAAGAGAAGGTTGGATAAACAACTTCAGCAAGAAGAATTTGCAGGTAACAGGTTGCATGTGTGATTTCCTAGTTGATGTGTGAATGCATGGTACATACATTGGTTTATTTGGTTCATTTGCAGTCATTGGCATGGGTTTTGTTAGGTTTGACAGTGGTTTCAGCGTTGCCTTTCCATTTTCTGGATAGGCTTGGTGTGATGGGATTATTTTTTGGTTGAGATTTGGATTGTCATAAGGTTTTGGTACTAGGTGAGGTGGTCTCGGGAATATTCCCAAGGGTTGGGGGTGGAGGTGGTTTAATCTCCGAGAAGCCCTCCACAAGTGGGTGGAGACAAACATATTCCTAAAGGTAATGTTGAAGAAACTCTGAGGCATCCAAGCTTGTTGGGGTTTTGTGATCTCTTGACCAGTTTTGGCGAGATTGTGGTAGCCTAAGGGTGGAGGTGGTTTAATCTTCGGGAAGCCCTGGTTGTTTATGTCTTAAGATCCCACATTCATGTTTGGAATATGGCATGAGGGCGATTGGTTGAAAGATAGATTTGGTTCAACTCAATTTGTGGTTGGGTGGTACGTGGAAGTCCCTCACTTGGTTGTCTTTTGCATCAGTGAATAAGAATTATTTTCCTATTGTATTATATGAGCATATATATTTGATATTATAATGATTTGATGACTATTATGTCATGGTTAATAATATGATTATATGATGGTTATAGGCATGGATGTGTTAATTTTTCATAGGACTACATTGTTCTTTTCTTTGATAATTGCATTTAATCATTAATACACTAAGTTCACACATCATTATTACATTATTAATATCTACACCATAATCCATCAACATATGCAATTATATAGAAAGAACAACATCATCATCATCAATGCAGCAAAACATAAAGGAACAAATAAAATAAAAACATGCACACACATAGAGACACCATGATTGGTCCGAGACCAGGGAAAACCCTTGCAAATCTTCTTCTTCTTAGATCGCCATCAAATGATTTAGCAAAAGAGAGTACAAGATCCATAACTTTATCTATGCAACAAAACAAATATGATATCCATGAAACAGATCTAATCATGCTTATAATCAAAACCTTCATTCTGATGGTTGTAATGTGTTGTCACAGACTGAAGTCAATTGTTGGATACTATTGTCACTGTGCAAAACACTTCTGAACACTGCTATCACTGAGCGAAATATTTGGAATATAGAAATATCATCTATGAGTCCAGGACGTAGGTATGAGGAGCTGTGCGAGCGTCTATAGTAGGTCTGGATGTTCTCAGTGAACTGTATGTCAGCATTTATGGCATCCCGGATGCTCCCAGACCATTTTGTGCATGTGTCTGGGGAAAAAATCACCAGATCTGCTCAAAAACCCTTGGATGCTCTCTTGTAGTTATTGTGCATGTGTCCAAGACCACCTGGACGCTCTCAGGACCACTCCGTGTGAGCGTCTGGGGACTGACACCTCTAGATTTGCCTCTGGACCCTTGGACGCTATCATAAGCTTTTGTGCTAGTGTCTATGGGTCTCTAGACGCTCTCATAGTCTTGTGTGCCAGCGTATAGGAAATAAAATGCCCAGTTTTGTGCTAGTGTTCGAGATCTAGAAATCCCTAGATCAGTGAGAGCTTCGACCTTGATATTTTAGACCCTTGTGTGAAATTTCCTCCAACAAACCTACACAAACCAAGACAATAAGAGAAGAGAATATGACTTGATAAATTCTATCTAAATGAGCTTGAGGTATCTTCTATTTATAGGGTTTCATGAGGGGCAACTTGGGGTTGAGGCCGACCTTTGCAATTACATATGTGGTTAGGGTCGACCCATTCCAGCATACATGTATGAACAAAATAATTCAAAACTGAACTTCCACTTGACCAAATTGGGTGATCTTTTGGTCGATTTTGGTCCTCTTGAAAAGAGGACTAATGAAATCACCATCTCAGTCATTTTACTATCCAAGGTCGAGTTTGACCGTAGTTGAAAAATTTAATAGGATATGTAATGTGCTCTAGCTATGGCTTGTTCAGGATTTGACAAGTATTTGATGGTTAATGAATGCAGGGTATAAAAAGTGTTATTGCAACTATTATGAGAATATATAAGACCTTCTTGGTGATTCTCATATAAGTTTCAGACTCCTATGATCAAATATGCATTCATGACTTGTAGCTTACATGTTCATTATATGTTTGACAAAATGACTGTCATGGTTAGACCTGGTTAGGTCAAGTTCTTATTCAAGTTTTGTATGTTTAGTATCGTCCTTATGTCATTTATCATTATGAGAAGTCTCAGGTGGTTCTAGGCAGGGGTCTGGAGGCTGGCCTGAAATTATGGCTCAGATCTTGGGACCACATGCACTGAACTGGGAAATTTAGGTCACAGCTGCATGGAGCAAGGCTTGTGAGTGCGGTTAGATGCCTTCAACCACATGCAGGCAGTGTCAAGGGTGTGGTTGGGATTCTAAGTCACTGAAACAAAGTTCCAGCTTAGGGATTGACCACCTGGGGTGTTTCTTCAACTCCTGGGTGATCTGTAGTCCATATAGGATGTTAATTTGTGGTTAGTAAGTCTAAGTTTTAGGCCCCACTTCCTTAATTGGAGCTAAGAGGTCGGGTAATATCATAGTGGCACTCTATTTCACATTTACCCGGAGGGCTTATAAAAGTGGGTAAATGTGGGAGGGGTGTTTACAGAGTGGTATCAAATCATGGTTCAGATACTTGGACTGGACGGGCTAGATGCATGTTCTTATGCATGCATTGTCATGGTTATGGTTGTCGTGCATGAGGTCATTGTATTAAGTTAGTGTTATCATGAATGATATCGATATGTTGATATGAATATGTATATATGTGTGTTGTGCTAATCTGGATTGATGTGTGTAGATGAGATAGCCTCCCCTGGACTTCACTGAGGTATGTTGATTATGTTTATATTTGGTTATCTAACATGGTATGTTTGTAGGAAGAAAAAGATCATATATGACTAGCAGAATGGTGGATTACAATTCATGAGACTCTCCTTATAGATCAAATGAGAAACCAAGAGATGGGTACTCCCTTGACATAGCAGACACCTTGAGAAGTTTAAAGGTAAAGATTAGAATTTGTAAGGCAGATAATGATAAGATCATTCAGTTGCAAGAAAGACTTTCTAGGGCTTAGGAAAAACAAGAAGAGATCAATGTTGTGATCCTTCAGAGTTTATCAGATTTGCAGAGATAGGGACAATCAAAGATCAATTATGGATAGTAGGATAGAATTAATGGGGCATATGGTAGCAGAGCTCGATCAGGGCACAGGTTGGACAAGGATGACACAGTGAGATATGGTAGACTCTTAGATACACTTGACAAAAAAGGTAGTGGTTATGGATTATATTATAGTTTCGGTTCAGACACATATCATGGACATCATAGCTATCATCCTTATAGGAGGAGTGAGAGGGGATACTTTCCATATGAGTTTAAGAAGGCCAAGCCTCCTACATTTGATGGAGAGCTAAAGAAACCGAAAGATGCATAGGCATGGTTACTTGGGATGAATAAGTTCTTCAAGATGCATAGCTATTTTCATCTATTCAAAGAACATGAAAGTCAGGATATCTATTTTCAGTCTCAAGGGGAAAACAACATCTGGTGGGAAGATGTGAAGCATGGTAGAGGCATAAGGACCAAGGAGTTGAGTTGGCATGAGTTTAAAAGACTCTTTCAGAATAAGTATTTGTCAAAGAGATACTATGACGGTAAGGTTAAGGATTTCTACGAGTTTAAGTTAGGATCTATAATAGACAAGGAGTACATAACTAAGTTCCTGGAATTGTTGAGGTATGTGCCTTAACTCAAGGATGAGAAGAAAAAGGTCCAAAGGTTCATCAGTGGGTTTCCATTAGCATTCAAAAATCATATTGAGTATGACAAGCCTCAGTCGCTGGAGGAAGTCATTGGGAAGATGAAGCACTTTTATGAGGAATCGAAGCATAAGTCTGAGCCTAAGCGAGATTGGAAAGGGAATAGCAAGACTAAAGGAAAGTGGCCACCAAAGTGAGGAAGACCTCAAGATGCAGGTGAGAAGAAATTTTTTGGATTGTACAAGAAGTTTAATGTGGTTGAGAAGGGACATGGACCTCAACTTGGAGAGCAACATAATAAGGTTAGTGGAAAAGAACCGTTGCAGTGTTGGATTTGTGGCAAGGATCATCACAAGCATGATTCTATGTTGTATCAAGGTGGAAATCCTCAAATTTACAGTGCTCAAGAGATGTTGGCCAGAGCATTCCTCAGATCTATGCGACATTTGATAACAAGTAGGTGGATCACGAGGAATTCATTATTGAGATGGAAGGTAAGCTATGTGGTCAAGTTGTTTCCATTTTGATTGATCTTATATCTAATTATAGTTATGTTAATCCTAACCTAGTGGATAAGTGTGGTTTGAAAAAAGAAGTGCATGTAGAGTCTTGGTTGGTGCAGTTGGCTAAATGTACTAAGAAAAGAGTTCATCATTGGGTGAGAGCTTGTGCATTTGAATTGAACGGTATGTCTAAATCAACACACCTAAATGTGTTTCCTTGGGTTCGTACAATATGCCTTTGGGCATGGATTGGTTGTTCCTTCACAGGACTAAGGTATATTTCTACGAGAAGGCTATTAAGTGCTTGGACAATGATAGAGAGAAGATAATCTTGCAGGGTAAGAAGAAGCCTACATCAGTGAGAATGGTTACAACTATGCAGGCCAAGCATAATTGAAGGAAAGGGTGTGTATTGTTTGTAGTACATGGTTCTGATGAAAAAGGGAAGGATGTTAAGGAAGCTAAAGTCTTGAAGAGATATCCGGTTTTATAACAATTTATGGATGTATTTCCAACAAAAATTTTAGAGTTTCCTCCTCACAAGGAAGTCAACTTTTCTATTGAGTTGGTACGAGGAAAAAAACCAACATTTAAGGCAACATACAGAATGAGCACTCCAGAATCGATGGAATTGAAGTTGCAGCTTAAGGAAATGCTTGATAGAGGATACATAAGGCCAAGTGTGTTGCGTTGGGGTGCACCAGAGTTGTTTGTGAAGAAGAAGGACGGTACTCTTAGGTTGTGTATTGATTATAGGCAGTTGAAAAAGGTGATGATCAAGAACATGTATCCTTTGCCGCGGATTTATGGTTTGTTTGATAAGTTGAAGGGTGTTGAATAATGTAAATAGGTTCGGTCTTCATATCTATATTTGAGTCAAAGAATGAAAAATGACTTTATTATTATTATTACAATGACTTATTAAAGCACGTGTTTCATGCTTGGGTCATCATTTTATAGGTCAAAGTCTCCATTGAGGACTTCTAGGTTTTATACTGAGTCATTAGAGTCATTTTCCATTTAATGAGACCCTTCCTGGGCTTTTGAATCATGTAAGAAGAATTATTATTGAGTCAAAAATGTAATTTGTCACCTCCACACCAAGTTGGCCTATAAGAGGACAATTCAACCCACAAAAGAGGCTATATATACAAGAGCAGTTTGATCTATTTGCATATCAAACAATGTAAACTTTGAAACGGGAACTATAAACTCAAAAAGGGAACTCTGACAAAAAAAACCCGTAAAAACATCAAAAACAGTGCTAAAAACGAAAAGTGTTGATGTTGGAATAACACCTTTTTTTTTTCTATGGTAAATTTTCATCATGTTTTAAAAATGGCGATGAAAACCAATATTTTGTGCAAAAAGTTGTCTAAGAAATACCCTCAAAACGAAAAGTGTTGATGTTCGAATAACACTTCTTTTTTTTCAATGGTAAATTTTGTGCAAAAAAACACCTTCAAAACAAAAAGTGTCGACGCTGGGATAACACTTTTTTTTTTCAAGAGTAAAATTTCAACATTTCAAAATAATGGCATAAAATATTTTATCGTGACCTCGAAAAACATTAAAATTTCAAAAAAATAATGAAAACATAAAATAAAATAAAAAGTAAGAAAAATTAAAACTATGAAAAAACACAAAACAAAAAAAAGTTAAAAAAAAATAACAAAACATAAATTAAAATATATACTAAAAACAAAAGATAACATAAAAATAAAAAACAAAAAAAATCAAATATATAAAAAAAGACAAAAAAAAAATCAAACATCATAAAAAACAAAATATCAATCATAAAAATGTAAAAAAAAAAAAAAAAAACAAAAAAAACAAAATTAACTTATAAAAGATAAGGATTAAAAAACATAAAAATTATAAACAAATAAATAGTAAAAAAAAACATATTTATCTTGTAGACCATAAAAAAATTGGCAAAAAAAAAAAACTATAAAATTAAGTAGGTAAAAATAGAAAATTTAAAAAACATTAACAAAAAACTAAAAAAAAATGAAAATTAAAAACAAACTAGATATAAAAAATAATAGAAAATTAATAAAAAAATTAAAAACTACTAAAATTAAATTAAAATGTTGATTACTTAAAAAAAAAAAACATAAAAAAGACAAAAAAAAATAAAATAAAAAATGTTAAAAACATAAAAAATTATCTCATAAACCATAAAAGAATTTGGAAATATATATATATATATATATATATATATATATATATAAAATTGAGTAAGTAAAAATTGAAAAATAACATTAACAAAAATGAAGAAAAAAATAAAAAATTAAAAAAAGAAGAAGAAGAAGAAAAAAAAAAAAAAAAAAAAAAAGACAAACTAGACTAAAAAACAAAAAAAAATAGAAAATTAACAAAAAAAAAAAAATTTAAAAACTAGTAAAATTAATACTAAAAACATTTAAAAATAAACTGAAAAAACAAAAATAAACTCAAATTAAAAAAAAAGGATATGTAATTTTGATTTAAAAAATATATATATTTTTATTAAACTTGCATTTTTTATTTAAAAACAAAAAAATTAAAAATTAAAAAATTAAATTTTTTTTTTAAACAAATATTCTGGGAATCGCGGACGGCTGGAGGTAAATTCTTTTAAAAAAAGAAAAAAGAAAAATTTGTTGATTAATTTATTAATTTTTTTTTTTTTTTTTTTTTTTTTTTTATAAATAAAAAAATAAATTGTTTAAAAAATATATATATATATATATATTTAAAATTTTAAATAAAAATGAGTAAAATTAAAAAAAAAAAAACTTTATAAACTTTAAATGTTTTTTAATTTTTTTTAAAGATATATTTTTAAAATTTTCAGTTTTTTGGTTTTTTTTAATATATAATTTGAGTTTATTTTGTTTTTGTTTTTTTTTTTTAATATTAATTTTATTAGTTTTTTATTTATTTTTTGGTTAATTTTCTATTTTTTTTAATCTAGTTTGTTTTTAATTTTTAATTAATTCTAGTTTTTGTTAATGTTTTTTTTTTTAATTTTTGTATTTTTATTTACTTAATTATATATATATATATATATATATTTAATTTTTTTTCATTTTTTTCTTTTTTCCAAATTATTTTATGGTTTATGAGAATTTTTATTTATTTATTATTTTTTTTTTAAATAATCAACATTTAAAAAAAGAAAAATAAAACAACTTGAAAATTCTTTAAGTAATCATAATTTAAAAAAAAATTGACATAATAAATTTTAAAGTGTGAAAAATAAGTCCTCCAAAAAAAGGTATGCTGCATCAACACATTTCAAAATTAGCATGAAAATCACTAACATTTAAAAACAAATATTTATATTTGATACATAAGAAAATTTAAAGTGTCAAAAATATGTTCAAAAAAAGAAGAAGTGTATTATGCATCACCACTTTTCAAAATCGGGTCACGTTTTTACTACCCCTACGAAACGGGTAATCGTATTGATTATTTAAAGTGCTAAAAACTATGCTTTCGAAAAAAATATGTGTGTTCTGCATCGCCCCTTTTCAAAATTGGGTCAATTTTTTGCTATCTCTATGAAACGGTTAACAATATCAGTTTCCGTTTCAAAGTTTACGTTGTTATCAACCCAACAAGTTTGATACACATCAAGGAAGTGCAGAAAAAGTGTGAAGTACAAGGAGAAGAAGGAATAATTGCAAGTCGATGTTTTTGGGCTATCTCTCTCTCTCTCTCTCTTTTATTCAAAGTTACTCGGCTATTTTCTAGATCGAAGTTCTGCTACTAGGAATGTCGAAATTTTGATTGTGTTGGGTTGAAGTTCTGTTGTTGGGAAGGTTGAAATTCTAGATTTGTTGGGTCGAAGTGTTGTTGCTACAAGGTTGAAGGTCTAGATCAAAGTTTCTAGAAGGAAGGGTTGACTTGGTGGTTGGGGGAGGTTTGTGTCTAGGTTGAAGAGTCATGGATTATCTCGTCTTAAGTACTGAAGGAAGAAGTTTGACTAGGTTTTCCCCTAGATAGCGGTTTTGCCCTGACAGAATGCCTACATCTCCTGTCTCTTGTTCTTGTTATATTCGTACACTCATAATTTGGTAATTGCTTGATGAAAGATAATATAATAAATAAATAATAGAATCCAACATAATTCACAATTAATTATCAAGGAAGAGAAATCTAACCCTAATTCTACTAGCGTTGATTTCTCAACATGGTATCAAAGATAAGGTCAAGGAAGATTGGAGATCACTATATTTGGCTTGAAAGAAATGACTATTCCCTCTATGATAAGATACTTGAAAATGAGATTCAATATTGCAGAAAGTTGGATCAAAAGAATCATCTACAATTTACTCAACAAGGTCAAAAGTAAAGGGTTTTTTGCTACACTCACAAGTTCACTCAATGATGACAATGCATGGATTATTGATAGTGGAGGATCAAGAAACAGGACAGGAGATAGTAAACAACTTCACACTCTATCAAAGGAACAATCTTCTCATGCAGTGGAATTGGGAGACAACAAATGCTATGTTGTTAAAGGCCTAGGATCAACTTATTTAAAGTTGGACAATGGAGCAAAGGTACATCTCAACAATATACTCTATGCTTCAGGTTTGAAAAAAGAATTTACTTTCAATTTATTTCTTAGAAGATAAAGGTGGTATAATTGTTTTTGTAGATGGAAAAGTTTTGGCTTGGGGTAAAGCTTCCAGAATTGATAAAGCTAGGGTTATTGGAATACGTGAAGGAAGTCTATATAGAGTCATAACACCATCTCCTCAAGCCCTAGTTCTCATGGAAATCAATCCCATTGAAATATGGCATATAAGATATGGAAATTTACTTTATAAGGTTATTCCCTCTCTCAATAAATTCATAAATGGCATTCCCAATATCAAAGAAGATCATGAAGGGATATGCAAGGGATGTGCCTTAGGAAAGAATACAAGGAAGCCATTTACAAGCAGTAAAACAAGGTCTAAATAATATTGGACTTCATTCATTCAGATGTGTGTGGGCCTATGTCTGGAAAATCACTTGGAGGTGTTATTTATTATGTAACCTTCATTGATGATCACTCTAGAAAGACATGGCTCTATCTACTCAAATCAAAGGACGAAGTATTTGAAAAGCTCAAGGAATTTAGGTCTGAAGTAGAGACCTTAACCGAGGGAAGAATAAAAACTTTGAGATCCAATAATGGTGGAGAATACACTTCAAAACAAATAATTGTATATTGCAAAGAAGCAGGAATTAAGAGGGAGCTTGTTGTTCCCTACAATCCCGAACAGAATGGAGATGTAGAAAGGAAAAATAGAACAATTGAAGAATGTATATGAACAATGATTTCTTATCAAGATATACCAAAACTTCTATGGGGAGAAGCAACAACGACCATTGTATATATACAAAATAGAAGTCCTTTAGAATCTTCGACAATATGACACCCGAAGAAGCATTCACAAGAAGGAAGCCATGTGTGGACCATCTATGAATCTTTGGATGTCCTGCATATATCTATGTTCCAAAGGACAAACAAAAGAAGCTAGATTCTACAAGCATTAAAGGGATTTTCACTCGCTAATTTTTTTATTCAAAGGAATATAGAATCTACATCAATGAAGGAAGACATATTGAAGTAAGCAGGGACGTTATATTTGATGAAAATCATGCCTACAAAAGATCCAAAGATATTCCTATAGATTGTGATGATGAAGACATACCACTATTCAAAGAAGAAGAACATCACGACAATCCTACTACAAATCAAGAAGAAGAAGAAGGAACAACTGAGCCTATTCAACCTATGATCATGCCCGACACAAGGAAGAGCCCAAATTGCTTAAAATCTAATCTTGAAGATGCCGAAGGACATGGAGCTACGAAAGGAACTTTTAGAGAAAGCAAAATATCAAAAAGATATTCTGGATATGCTGCATATATGATAAAACTAATAGAAGATGAACCAACTGCATTTGAGGAAGTTGCTCATTAAGAAGTATGGAGGAAGGATATGTAGGAAGAATATGAATCCATCATGAAAAAGGGGGTTTGGGAAATTGTTTCTAGACCAAGTGACAAATCAGTTGTCGCTTCTAAATGGATCTACAATATCAAGCACTCTGTTGATGGAAGCATAGACAAGTACAAAGCTACATTTGTTGTAAGGGGTTTATCTCAAAAGGAAGGCATAGACTATGAAGAAAACTTTGCACCTACTACAAGATATACTACTATAAGACGTTTAGTTTCATTAGATGCAACAATGGGGTGGAATATCCATCAAATGGATGTAAAAAAAACATTTCTGAATGGAACCATCGATGAAGAAGTATACATTGAACAACCTGAAGGCTTTGAAATAAATGGCAAAGACACTCATGTTTGTAGACTCAAGAAGGCCCTATATGGTTTGAAGCAAGCTCCTAGGGCATGGTATGCAAGAATGGATGCATACCTTCTAAGAATCAGGTTCGTCAAAAGTTTTGCTGATCCAAATCTCTATATCAAGGTTGTGGATAATGAGCTAGTCATTATTCTACTATATGTGGATGATTTATTTATTACAAGTGTAGAGCGAAGGATACAAGAATGAAAGAAGATGTTGGTAACCAAGTTTGAGATGAAGGATCTGGGATTCATGCATTATTACTTTGGTTTGGAAGTATGGCAGAAACCTGGGGAGATATATCTGGGTCAAGGAAGGTATATAATTAAGTTGTTACATAAATTCGGTATGATGGATTCCAAGCCCATGACTACCCTCATTATCACCAATCTCAAGATGTTGAGAAGATCTGACTCAAGTCTCGTAGATCCTACCACATATTGAAAGTTGATGGGTTCTTTGATGTATCTTTTAAACACTATAACATATATATGTTTTGTTGTGAACATTCTTAGTCAATTTTAGTTGGAGCCTCGTCATGATCATTGGATAGGTTCCAAGCATATATTAAGATATCTATGTGGTACTATTCATCACTGTCTAAAGTATGATAACAAGGAAGTCAAGTTGACAGGTTTTACAAATTTTGATTGGGGTGGCAGTGAGAAAGATGGAAGAAGTACTTCTTGTGGATGTTTTAGTTTGGGATATGTGATGATTTCATGGATGAGTAGAAAGAAATATCCTATTGCTTTAAGTAGTGCAGAAGTTGAGTATGTGGTTGCATGTGAAGTAGGAAAGGAGGTTGTATGGTTGAGGAAACTTCTGTTAGATTTGTTTGAGAAACCTCTAAGTCCTACTGTGATAAATTGTGATAATCAAAGCAACATTAAGATGTCTGAAGATCTCGTGTTCCATGCAAGGATGAAGCATATCAACAATAAGTACCACTATATTAGAAGTTTGGTACAAGATGGGATCATGAAGCTACAGTATGTTCCGATCGACGAATAGGTAGTTGATGTGTTAACAAAGTCTCTTCCTAATAAGAAGTTTGAATATTTGAGAAGCATGTTTGGTTTGGTTGATATCATTGATTTTGTTAACGAAAAGTGTTTGGAAGAGACTTGAGGAGGCATCTTGTGTGATACAAAATGCCTAGGAGGACATCTGGCCAACATATGTGTTGATGTCTAGTTCCCAAAGTAGGGAGGGTGGCGTTGGTCATAGAGCTTTGACCTTGCATTATGCACCTAGTTCCCTAGGTTGATGGTTAGCAAGTAAGCCTAATGGTACCTAGAGAGGCTGAAAGCTTTAGTCCATCTTAGTCCCACCCAGATAGATTGCCCTAGTCAGGAATCTAGTCTGTGGCACCGTGTGTGCCTAAGTTCTTCGTAGTTCTTGTGTTTTGAGATCTTCCTTGTACTTGTATATATGTGTGTAAATTATGAATACCTCCCTAATTAAGAGGGAGTGTTGAAGAATGTAACTAGGTTCAGGCTTCATATCTATATTTGAGTCAAAGAATGAAAAATAATTTTATTATTATTATTACAATGACTTATTAAAGCATCGGTTTCATGCTTGGGTCATCATTTTATAGATCAAAGTCCCCATTGAGAACTTCTAGGTTATATATTAAGTCATTAGTGTCATTTTCCATTTAATGAGACCCTTCTTGGGCTTTTGAATCATGTAAAAAGAATTATTATTGAGTCAAAAATGTAATTTGTCACCTCCACGCCATGTCGGCCCTTGCCTGATGAAGTTGGCTTACAAGAGGACAATTCAACCCACAAAGGAGGCTATATATACTACAACAGTTCGATCTATTTGCATATCAACTCGACAAGTTCGATACACATCAAGAAAGTGTAAAAAAAGTGAGAAGTTACAGGAGAAGAAGGAAGAAGAATGTGTTGGGTCAGAGTTCTGCTATTGGGAAGGTTGAAATTCTAGATTTGTTGGGTTGAAGTACTGCTACTACAAGGTTGAAGGTATAGATTGAAGTTGTTGGAAGGAAGGGATGACTTGGTGGTTGGAGGAGGTTTGTGTCTAGGTTGAAGAGTCATGGATTATCTCGTCTTAACTACTGAAGGAAGAATTTTGAATGGGTTTTCCCCTAGATAGGGGTTTTTCCCTAGTAGAGTGCCTACATCTCATGTCTCTTGTTCTTGTGATCTTCATACACTCATAATTTGGTAATTGCTTGATGAAAGATAATATAATAAAGAAATAAAATAAGCCAACATAATTCACAAGAATATCAAGGAAGAGAAATCTAACCCTAATTCTACTAGCATTGATTTCTCAACAAAGGGAGCAACAATGTTCTCGAAGATTGATTTGAGATCATGATATCATCAAGTATGCATCAAAGAAGAGGACATTTACAAGACTGCTTTCTAGACTAGGTATGGGCATTATGAGTTTGTTGTGTTTCTTTTGGTTCGACTAATGCCACTATTGTTGAGGGAATTTTTCATTGTAATGACAAAGAATGTACTATGCACTCATGATCAACTTGTAACATTTAATGAAGCGGCCTCCCCACTCTTGACACCGGGGCTCGGATACGTAACCCACACTCGGTGAACTCCGTTATCAATGTGTGTGTGTGCCTTGATTCGATGGCTGTCATTATGTTTCCTCTTCTTTAAAGTATGCACATTTGGTCGTTTTATACTCTTTCATATGCAATTATGCTAACATCACAGAAGTAAAAGATCTTGGTTAATTCCGGTAGCTGAAGAGATCTGGATCAAGTTTGGTATCAGAGCAATCTTCTCGCTGATGTGAATTACGAGTGTGAATGCCAGAGACTGAGCATGCAGAAAGAAGGGAAATGGAGAACAATAGAGATTTCTATGATGACCTCCTCAGGATGACACACATGGTGGACATAATGTATGCATATTATGAGGAAAAGATAGCAAGGGAGGAACGAGAGAAAAAAGAGTAGAAGACAATGCTCCATCTACCCCCTCGAGTGAACATTCATCTTCTTCATCATCTTATCGTCATTCAGATGAGGAGATCAATCAGAGCCTTCAAGCAGAGAATGTTGAATTGAGGAGACTTATACAAGAAGAAAAAGAGGAGAAGCAGAGATTGCAGCTTCAGTTATGAGCCATGGAAGAGGCGTTGGAAAATTGAAGCGTAATGAAGGCTTAACAAAGCCATCATCACCTGTTTTAGAATCGACAGCTGAGGTAAAAGAATGTTGATCATTCTTTAGTTTTATTTTTACATGACATTATTTCTATTAGAAACATGGAGGTACCCATTCCAGGAACTGACATGAAACTCCTTACCAAGATGGGGTGTAAAGGAGGAGGACTTGGTGTTAATGGCCAAGGAATGACTCAACCATTGAAGGTTGTACAAAGACCTCGATTTTCAGGCTTGGGATACACTGGAGGAGAGTGCTCAAAGGTAGAAGAAGCTTCCGAGACATTGTTGAAGCCATCAAAGAAAGAGGATGATTGAAACACAATCCTTCCATGACAATAAACATTGTAGAGAAAGAGCTAATGCAAACTCTCATCACCAGGGTTGCACCAGAGATAGCCAAGAGAGGTATAAATAGTATCAATATTCTAAATTTCATTTTGATTACAAGCGTGTTTATGATGAGAAAAAATCATGGCATCGAAAAATATGCAGTTTTGGTGGTTTGCATAACCATATGGTTATTGAGTGCTGGAAGAGAATGGCAGAAAAAAAGAGGACGAGACATGAAAGGCCTTCTACACATCAGGGAAGGAAGAAGGTAAAGTAAGTTTGGAGGAAGAAGATTTTTTGCAGTCATTGCAACAGAGGTGGACATCAAAGAGCAAAGGCTCCATCTAGATTAGCGTCTCAAGGACAAGGCGCTCGTGCAGAAACCAGTCGATGAAGATGTTCAACAAGCAAAACCGCCACATTCCTAGTGGTTCACTTTGTTGGGTAAGAGTTGGTTTTATTAGATATGGAAACTTGTCATGGCTGTATTTTGTAAATCATTTGTTTCAATTTAAATTTTGAAAGTGATTATGTGTTTTCCATCACTTATTAAAGCAGCGATGATGTTTTGGGCTTTTGTTGATAGCTGGGGTATTGGTTTTTATTAAGGTGTAAACTTGACCACAAAGTATGTGTTATAAACTCTTGGCAAGTATGGGGATATTTGGGTCATGATTGGTCATGTAATTGAACATGTAGTTTGCAAATATTGTACTACAAGTTTGTAGAGGATGCAGGTGTCGACACATCAGTTATGGCTCCAAAGAACAAGGGTGAAGGAGAAAGAAGTGTGACCTGTTAGGACACTTGATGTGAAAACAATGTAACACAACAGTTTCAAATTATGTTCATGCTTTTGGAGGATCAAAAGCTCCTCATCGGGGAGGAATGATCAAGGTGGCTCTAGACACATTCATAATTCAACAATGGCTATGGAAAATCTCAAAAAATCAAATTTCTCATATTCCACCCAAACTAGGATCAGGTCGTATTTCTCATTGCCTTGATTCCAACGGTGTGAACGACACTCAAATTTGAGTTCGTATGCTCAAGATATTCATAGTCAAAGTTTTGGTTAAACTAGGTCAAGTGGCAGCCACTAATGAGGCAACAATTTGGAAATTTTCCGGAAAATGGAATCCAATGGTCGGAAAGGGAAAATTTGTTGCCTACTTAATTTTTCTAGTAATTCTTAAAATCTGATGAACTATTTTTAACCGTATGGTTTGTAAAAAATAAATAAATATATATATATATATATATATATATATATATATATATATATATATATATATATATATATATATATATATATATATATATATATATATATATATATCTATAAAGCTCGGTTGGCAAGCTACCACCCCCACCAACCGCATACCACATAACAACATATTAATATATGCGGGTGGCAGGAGATCGAACCCCACCACTCATCACATTACAATGAAAACACCATAATGGGGCCGACGGGTGTCAAATTCGCGCCTGTCGATCGGTCGACCCGCTGACGGTGACCCCGTAACCAATACCTACAACGCCATAGCCATATGCCATAAACCATAGAAAATTGCCAACGGATTACACACCTCTAAAATTAATGTTATGCTAATGTTCCCATAGGGTTTTACCCTGGGTGGGTCCCATGACAACCGGGGGTTGTTACCAATAGGCCAATGACCTATGACTTGTAACCTCAGCCGAAACAAATATAAAAAACCCAACATTTCTCTCATTTGAATGGAGGAGCAGAGATCGAGCACAATGGTCATTTGAAACCTTGACAGAAAGGACAAGCAGAACTAGGAGATCACACAAATTTCGAGAGGGTATATTCCAAGATAATATTCCCTGGGATATTCTCTAATGCAGTGAGGAATCTAAAAGATTCCGTAGAGGGAAATTTTTCAGAGTGACAGAAATATGTCAAATTTATACTCAAAAGAACCAAAATTTCATAGAGAACGTGATGGTGCAGTTCGTTTCCTCATATGGGCAACAAAATTTCAAGCAGTCAATGGTGAAGAATCTTGGTAGAATCTTAAGGAATATAAAAGATTCCCTTGGAGGTTGATTTTTGACCGAGGCAAAATGATGCTGACTTTATAGGCATTTTTCACAGAATTTTGCAAGGAGCGTAGTAGTGTGCTTCGAATTTTCATTCGAGCAACAGATTCTTCGACCATCTCTAGGAAGAATCTTTGAGGGAATCTTCAATATTCTCGAGGGTCCAGATTTCAACGGTGTTAGAAAGGGGCCAAGTTTATAGTCGTTTGACACGATTTCATGCCACAAATTCAACGGTGCAATCCATTTCGCCAGCTAAGCTTTGCATTTTTTCTCCATCCGCGAAAGTGGAGGTATATGATGTAATTATGCCATATATTTCTTTTGATTTGCTGAGATGTTGATTTTGTTGTTGAGATCCTTATTACCATTATGTTTAAGGATATTTGTATGCCACGTCATGTGAGAATTTATTAGCTTGTTGTGCTGAAGGAGGGCCCATTTGAGTGAGAATTCCTATAGGGAAAATGTCTCATGGAGAGACATGCCACTCTGGTCGAGGGAATTTGTCCTTGTAATGACAAAGAATGTACTATATACTCATCATCATCTTGCATCATTTAATGAAGCAACCTCCCTAATCTTGACACTAGGGCTTAGAGATGTAACCCACACTGGGCGAACTCTGTTATCAATGTGTGTGTGTGTGATTTGATTTGATGGTTGTCGTTATGTTTCCTCTTCTTTAAAGTATGCACATGTGGTTGTTTTATACTCTTTCATATGCAATTTTGCTAACATCACAAAAGTAAAAGATTTTGGTTAATTCGGTAGTTGAAGAGATCCAGATCATATACAGTATGCTTTTGGGTAAGGATTGGTTGTACCTTCATAGGACTAAGGTAGATTGATACGAGAAGGCTATTGAGTGCTTGGATGATGATGAAGAGAAGAGAATCTTGCAGGGCAAGAAGAATCCTACATCGTGTGAGAATGGTTACAGGTATGCAGGCCAAACATAGTTGCAGGAAAGGGTGTGTATTGTTTGTAGTAAATGTTTCCAATCACAAAGGGAGGGATGTTGAGGATGATAAAGTCTTGAAGATGTATATGGTTTTACAAAAATATCAGGATGTCTTTCCAACAGAGATTTCAGGATTGCCTCCTCACTCGGAAGTCAACATTCTATTGAGTTGGTACCAGGAGCAACACCAACATCTAAGGCACCATATAGGATGAGTACTTCAGAATTAGTAGAATTGAAGTTTCAACTTAAGGAAATGCTTTATAAAGGATAGATAAGGCCAAGTGTGTTGCCTTCGGTTGTACCAATGTTGTTTGTGAAGAATAAGAACAATACTATAAGGTTGTTTATTGATTATAGGCTGTTGAACAAGGTGACAATCAAGAACAAGTATCCTTTGTCGAGGATTGATGATTTATTTGATCAATTGAAGGGAGAAACATTGTTCTCACAGATTGATTTGAGATTAAGATATCATCAAGTACGCACCAAATAAGAGGAAATTTACAAGAGTTCTTTTTAGACCAGGTATAGGCATTATGAGTTTATTGTGGTTCCTTTTGGTTTAACTAATGCCCCAACTACTTTCATGTGTTTTATCCTTATCTAGACAAGTTTGTGATAATGTTTGTTGATGATATGTTGCTCTATTCTAAGAATGAGGAAGAACATGTAGAACACCTAGAAACAATGTTAAAGATTACTGAGAGAGAATCAATTATATGCCAAGGTTAGTAAGTGTAGTTTCTTTCAAATAAAAGTTCATTACTCAGGGCATGTTGTTTCCAAAAAAGGTATAACAATGGACCCAGAAAATATCAGAGCTATCATGGAGTGGGAAACTCTTAGCAATGTGGATGAAGTAAGATCATTAATGGGGTTTGAAGGTTATTACATGTGGTTCATCAGGAAGTTCTCGTGAATTTTCTACGCTATTACATCTTTGTAGAGGAAAGGAAAGAAATTTGAATGGGCAGAGGAATGTGCAGTTAGTTTTTAGCAGTTGAAGCAGTTGCTTACAAATGATCCTATTCTAAATATTGTAGATCCATATAAAGAGTCTGTGGTATGTATAGATGCTTGCAAGAGAGGACTTGGTGGAGTCTTGATGTAGGAGGGATAGGTGGTATGTTATGAGTCAAGGAAACTAAATAAGTATGAGAAGAATTATGTGACGCATGGTCTTGAGTTGGCAATGTTCATTCATGCATTGAAGATGTGGAGGCACTATATTCTTGGAAGGTGGTTTGTTTTAATGAGTGATCACAGTGGGCCGAGATATTTGTTTGACAAACCTAATCTGAATGCTAGACAAGCTAGATGGTTGAATACGCTCAATGAATTTGACTTCGAGATCATGTATATTAAGGGTAAGGAGAATAGGCTTGTGGATGCTCTTAGCGGAAGAGTGCAAGTGAATCAAATAGAAACTATGAGTCCATATGGGACATGCAGGACAATAGGATGACAAGTATTAACAACTTAAGAATAGGTTACAATAGCAAAGTACATGTGATGAAGGTGTGGATTATCATCTCATGATAGATGGATTGGTGATATTTAGGGACATGATCTATGTTCCATACAACAGTGAACTCAAGAAGCTTATCTTGAGGGAATTTCATGTCAAGCCATATTCAGGTCACCCGAGATATCAAAAAACTCTAAAAACTGTGAATAAGTTCTACTATTGGTCGAATATGAAGAAAGAGGTAGATGAGTTCATCTCAAGGTGTTTGGATTGTCAATAGGTAAAAGAAAATTGCAAGCATCAAGGTAATCTATTGCAACTGATTCCGATTTTAGAATGGAAATGGGAGGTCATTTCCATGGATTTCATCACAGGTTTTCCAAAGAAATCTAGACAACATGAGTCCATAATGGTTGTGGTTGACAAGTTGACCAAGGTAGCTCACTTCCTTCGAGTGAAGTATACTAATTCAACTAGTGAGGTAGCTCATGTCTTCATCAGGGAGATAGTGAGATTGCATGGTGTTCCCAAGAAGATTGTATCCGACAGATATGCTAAGTTAACTTCCAGGTTTTGGAATGAGTTGTTTGTATGTTTGGGGACAAATTTGGATTTCAGTATATCTTATCATCTGCAAATAGATGGATAGACAGAGAGGGTTAACAAGATTCTTGAGTACATGCCGAGGATGTACATTATGCATCAACAACAGAAGTGGGAAGAATATCTTCCACAAGTAGAGTTTGCGTACAATAATTGGTATCAGGAGTCCTTGAGGATGAGTTTGTTTGAGGCACTTTATGGGCGGAGTTGTAATACTCTTATCAACTAGAGTGATCCAATGAACAAGGTGTTGATTGGACTAGAAATTATAGCAGAGATGGAGTAAGAAATGTAGGTTATGAAGAAGAATCTAAAGGAAACACAGGATAGACAAATGGTTTATGTAGATCAACATAGGGTATTTAAGGAGATTTAGTTTGGGGAACACGTGTAATTGTGCATCAAGCCCAAGAAGATCTCCTTAAGGATTGGATCATGTGCCAAGTTGGCTCCTCGATATTGTGGACCTTTCAATATCTTTGAGAGGATTGGACCAATGGAATACAAAATTGCATTGCCTTCAACAGTGAAAGTCCTTGATGTTTCCATGTTTCATTTCTTAAAAGACATGTGATGGATATTGATCATGTGATTGATTGTTTTGTATTGCAAGTGGAACCAAAAGGAGAAGTCTAGCTGGAACCTTAGTGCATATTGCAGCGTGAACAACTCATGCTCCAGAACCAAGCAAGTTAAAGTGTAGTGGAAGCAATTTGGGTTCGATGAAACTACATGGGAGATGGTTGATCAGATGCAACCTTTGTGTCCATCATCATTTACCGATTGAGTTAAAGGAGTTTTTGTATGTGTACATATCTATGTATGGTTGTTATTATATATACCGCGATGAGTTGTGTTAAGCGTATGATTGTCATGTTGGTCATTGTAAATACTGCATCGAGTTGTGTTATAAAGCTCCATAGGCAATATGTTTTGGCTTTCAGTGGTTTTATCGGTTATAGGTGTCATAGAACACTATGGACGATGTTCCCCTAAGAGGGAGGGGTTTGTAAAAACCCCAGGATAAAATTCATGTAATAAATATTAATAAAGGCAAAATAAGACCAAGGTCACGGGGCATGTATTCCAAGCTAAATGTTGGGCAAAACATCCTAGTGGGTGTCACTTCGATTTATTATGGCTAAGGAAATTGGAAAAGGAAAAAGAGGCATTATTTGACATTTTATTTATGAAAATAAAAGAAAAAAGGAGAAAAGGGAGATGAAGGGTCACAAATTTGTGTGAGAGGGAAATTGAAGAAAAAATGAAGGAAAATGAAGAAATTAGAGACATCAATAATAAAAAGGCATCAGAGGATCAATTTGGGGCATTTTGTTAGTTTTTCTTTGGAATTAGTTTTAGAGATAGAGAGAAGATCAACAAGTGGAGAAAGCTAGCAAGCAAAGGAAAGACAAGGAGAGCAAAGGAAGGAAAAGAACAAGCAAGGAAAGCAAGGAGAAGGTTGGATCAACAACTTCAACATGAAGATTTTGCAGGTAACAGGTTGCATGTGTGATTTCCTAGTTGATGTGTGAATGCATGGTACATGCATTGGTTTATTTGGTTCATTTGTTGTCATTGGCATAGGTTTTTTTCGGGTTTGACAGCGGTTTTAACATTGTCTTGCAATTTCCTGGATAACCATGGTGCAATGGGATTCTTTTCTGGCTGAGCTTTGGATTCCTGGGAGGTTTTGGTACCTATTGTAGCGGCTACAACCACCCACCAAAATTTTTCCTACCCTGTTTTGGAGCCTCCCTACCAACCTTCACAACAACTTGCCTTGCTTGGTTAAGTCCTCAAGCTTCAGTGTCTTTCTTGCTCAAAGGCAGCCTGTTGATCACAGTTTGATCTTTTCCATTCACAGTCTGCTGACCCAGACATGGTCCAACTGCAGGATGAGCAGCTTCCCCTTTAAAATTGCACATTTCTGGAGGGAAACCAACCTTCCCTCCAGAAATTGTGCAATCCACTCTGACAGCCTGTTGGGATCCAGGATTGTGCAATCCTGCCAGCCAACACTCCCAATAGGATTTGCACAAATTTTCCTAGCAGTACGCTATTCATCCAAGGATTTGTGCAAATCTAGGTAGCAGTCAGCTACCCAACCTAGAAATTGCGCAAATCTCCTGGATAGCCAGCCCAGCTCCCATCCATAAATGCACATTTTTCTCCAACAGTCAAGCAGTCTCTTGCATGGGCTGTTGAGTTGATTGATTCCCTCCGGGACTGAGAAAAACAGACTTGCATGCATGGGTTGTTTCACCCAAGGCAACATGCAAAGGCATCCCTTGTTTCAGGGATCTATGTTTAGCAGTTGGAGGTTACATGCAAGGAACAATTCAGAAACCTCCCTCCAAGTGTCGCTTCCCCTAGATTTGTGGCATGTGCGTCACAACCTCAATGTTATCAAAACTCATCAACCGGATGCTGCAGAGCTCATTCCTCACATCAACCTTGTAGCTCTGACATCCCACATCACATCTAGGAGTAGTCGGCACATTCAGCTCAGCTGTTTTGGGGTAAGCTCGCTTCCCATGCCTTGTGCTGCATTTCTGTCGCTTTTTGTGTATTCTCTTGTGTGAGTGTTGTTTGCTTGATTTCTTTGAATGCCTGCTATCGTTTACATGTATTCTAGCTTTTCCTAGCTCTGTTTCAATTTTCGTTGCTATCTCACTGTTGTCGCATGCATGAAACTGTTTTGCACAGACGTTCGTCCAACCGACGAACTGCCTCACCCACATGCATGTTGATAAGTTTGCTGAATATTTCGTTCATGTTTTGCATGCACTCTCAATCACTTTTGCTATCACTTAGTGTCACCATGCATTTACTGTCATAGTTGCTTTCAGTTGCCCGTCGGCGATTCAGGACAACCTTAGCCCAGACTCTGCCTTCACCAAGGTTCATTGCACAATCTGAGGAAGGAAGGCTCACCTTCCTCTCCAGATTTGCGCATTCCTTCCCAACACTAGCCTCCAAGACTGTTTTGTGCATTTCTGGAGGACAGTAGCTGCTTGGCTCAAGAAATTGCGCAAATCTGTCCCTGGGCCAGCAGTTAGCAGCCAGACTGGACTGCGCATTGGGTAGTTCCAGCAGTCAGTTAGTCTCTCAACAGCACAGACTGTGCCTTGTGCATTCTTGGCAGCTGGTCTCCCGACCTCCTAGCGAAATTACGCAACGTTCATGATCATTCACCCAGGTATGTTGCAAGTCAGTTCTCATGTTCATTCTAGTTTTTAACTGATAGATTGCTTGCTATGAGTGTTACCATGTCTCCACATATCGCAGTTGTTCATCTGCCTCTCAACAGTACAGGTACAATGGTTTCTAGGACAGCAAAGACGAAGACACCATTCAGAGCATGCTTAGGGATGCAGTCGATCAAGTGTCTATGAGCTTGCCTACTCTCGAAGACATCAAGTTGTTCGTGGAGAAGGACATCAAATAACAACATCACAGTGAGCAACATCATGAACAACAGCTGAAGGCAACATACTGAATGCAGCAAATGCAATAGGAAGGTTGTTGACAACATAGAGGTGGAGAAAAGTTGCAAGATCAAGCAGATACACTGATAATGAAAGCAACTCTAGAGACTCAGGCTATGAAGTGAAGGCACGACATGGAGATGGCATGAAGGTAGAAGATGGAACAAAGAAGGAGTTGCATGTGCTGAAGCAGCAACTCAGGAAGAACATGAAGCTGCACAAACAATCCAATGAGTTGCAACAGGAACAAGAACAGTAGTGGGCACAACATGCACTCACGGATGAAACTGCGCCAGTACAAGTTAAGGATCCATCCCAGCAGCTGACACATAGCAAACATGGTGAGTAGTGTTGTTGATCGCATGCAAAGGATCCAACAGCATGCATGTCGTTGAGCGCACGCATGCAATCCAACCCATTCAACACACTCACCAAGGCAAAGACAAGAAGCAAGTCCAACTGGGGCTGAACATGTACTTTGGCAAGTTGATGCGCATGACCACTAGCACACACTTGAAGATCAGCACGGACACTATGCATCAGTGTGTTGTTGGTTCAACGGTACCCAAGAAGACCATGTGCATGTTAGTAGATGAGTTAGATGAAGGGGCTGAACCAATGCATTAGAGGTAGAGTTCGCTTCAGCAAGATGTCACCATGAGGTGCATGCACACCATCAAGGATGACCAAGCTTGGAATCAACTCACTACCTTCACCATCACAAGCATGTCAAAGAGTTGGTCTCATCACAACTGACTGAGTGTCAGTGATGTCTTGCAAGGCTTGCTCAAGCCATGTTGTCTCACATGAGTACATGTGCATTGTAATGTTGAGTCATGTCAAGTGTAAGTCAAGTGTCAATGGTTGGATGTAACATTTATAGAATGGGTGAAGAGTCATGAGGGTAGTTGAATTGTCACAATGGGGAATGTCAAGGGTCACCCCACCCTTTGCTATAAATAGTCCCTCATAACTCATTGTAAGGGATTTTGGTTAGCCAAGCTTCTACTAAGACTATCTTGAAGAAGGCTTGGACAATATTGTAACGTGCCTTGGCTTCTCCACAACACGGAGCTAGTACATCTCTTTGGAGGAGTAGACAGATGTGGCTGTAACGTTCCACTAATGGGTCTAGAAGGTTTACATGGTGTATTGTATGATTGTGACTTACACTTATTTAATAATAAGAGCTAGCACATTTTATGCATATGTTTTTATTGTAGTTGGACTGTTCCGGTTGCCTTAATGGTATATGTTGTTTAACTTATGTACTTGTATATGAATTGATTTGTATGCAATTATATGAATCTTGTTGTTTATAAGTTGCCTATGTTGTTAATGTTGTCACTGTCCGTGTCGACTGCTCTACCGGACATCAGATAGACCTTTCTCATGAACCTTGTTATATCAACCATCACACTCGTCTTAGACTGATCCGTGAGTGCTGTTCATGTTATCTTACCTTGTATGTTGTGACTGCCGCATCCAAGTGGACTGCTCCGCTGAAAGATGTGCATGTCCTTTGTGTGGTGTGTTTCCTAGTTGAGTTGGGACTGATCCCTTTCAACCTGGAACTCACCTTCACCTTCCTCTCCCTTCGAAGTGTTGGAACCTCTTGTACACATTCCTTGACTCTCTACACTAGTCACACCCTTGCTACTGACAGAGTTATCTTACTTGCCTCTATGCGACATCGCGGACAAGGCATTACCTTACGACCCACTGCTGGGACTCCTATACCAAATGGTTTGAGGTCTAATTGGGACTTCTTACAATGGAGATCCCCTTGACATGTTGGCGGGTCCAACACCGTCAACATTTCTTGCGCTAGAAGGAGGGTTTGATGACAAACAGTGTCCTCTCAGTTTGAACCTTTGCATATCTTTCATGGAGTCTTGCATTCTTCTTCCCCCGAGGTGTTTTTCGAATCGTGAAGATGTCTCCATCTCAAGGAAGCTTTTTAATCTCTTGTCCACTCACACGTATGATGGTGAAGGCGAAGTGACCTGGCCTGAGCACTTACATAACTTTCTTTCCATGATTTATGAGGAAGATGAGTTCACAGACGAACAGGCCAGGTTGCTGCTCGCATACACACTTCGCGAATCTCCATTTCGTTGGGTGCTTAGCGTATCGGCTAACACCATGCACTCATGTGAGCACTTCTGTGATCTTATTGAAGACACGTTCTATCATTTTGATCCAGACCATCTTGACCGGAAATTGTTACAACAACGGAGGGCTCCGCATGAATCCGTTATTGATTTTTGGCAACGCTTCCGTGACTTGCAGTTTCAATCTCCAAGGAGCTAGATGAAGTTTGCTTATCTCTGGGACCAGTTTGAATACTGTCTTAAGAAATCTGCCTATCCCAAGAGGAAGCTTGATGTCAAGTGTTAGGTCCCTATACTAATAGTGTAACCCCTTATTGTTATTATTACAACCCCCTTATTATATTGTTGTGCCCATGTAGTCCCCATATTGTTATTATTGTGCCCCATAGAAGCCCACTATTATTATTAAAGTGCCCTTACATTATTATTTTTATGTCGGCTCTGATTATATTATGACCCCTTAGACTCTTATATATAGAAAGGAGGTCTTGTAATTTGTATCATCCAAGAATTCATTTGTGTAATGTAAAGGAGGTTGCCTCCTCGAAGAGGCTTATTTCTAAGGTGTTTATATATCTTTTCTATCTTTTTATGAGCTGGTTTCATAACATTTGGTATTAGAGCGTTGGATTCTAGGGTTTCGTTGCTCCAAACAGGTCATCGTGGCATTTTCACTATCATTTTTTTTTGTGACATTTCAGAAGCTAAAAAAAACCCATTTGAAAAGAGGTCGGTCTAAACCACGAGTCCGACTTTCAGATCTTGTCTTGCTATATTTTTGGAGATATGGTCTGAGGCAGTTAGGGTTTTTGCAAGCTCCACAATTTCATCTCAAATAGGTCATCGTGGAATTTTTGCTATAATATTTTTTCTACAAAGGTTCAGACTCTGCAATTAAAACCCATTTGAGCCGAAATATTTGTGAATCTCGGGTCCGAATCTTAGATCTTTTTATCCCTGTATTTTTGGAGATATAATCTGAGGAAGCTAGGGTTTTTGCAGAATTCCGAATTACATTCTAAATAGGTGACCTTCGGAAAATCATCATAACTGTCTCTTTGAGAAACAAGTTGAAATTTCATAAGAAGTTACAGAAAGAGAAAAAACTGTAGTTTTCTGTGTATATTGTTCAGATCTAAAGGTCGAAACAGTGACATGTGGCACGTCGTACAAGTTCACTTTACTGAAACATTATATAATCAGGTCATCTTAGGAGATTGGGTATAACTCTTTCTTGGAGAATCAAATTCTTATCAGACTTACTGGGTTAGAAAGAGGACTCAAAGGGATACTACAGGACACAATTTTAGGACTTGGGAGATATAAATTATGGAGTTACAGTCATTTCAAGATCAAGATCCTAAAATCAAGAAAATGCGATATGCAAAAGTTTGATGGCAAGGATCCGGTAAATTGGATACTACAGATGGAGCAATATTTTGATCTACATGAGGTTCAACTATTACAAAAGGTACATATTGCATCTTTATATTTAGAACCAAATCAATTTTTATGGTATAAAGGGCTTTGTTCTCATAAAGCACTTGTCACTTGGTCAATTTTCACGGAAGAAATGATAGCACATTATGAGGATACAAAGAGTAACACCTTCTTTAGCCAATTGATCAATCTCAAACAAAAGGGTTCAATGGCAGAGCACATTTAGGACTTTCAAAAATTGAATATAAGGGTAAATGACATTCCATAGAAGCAAAGGATTGATGCCTTCATAGGGACTTTAAAGGATAACATTCAACACAAGGTTCGTCTTTGGGAACCTGATTCATTGGAGAAGGCATTCAGGTTGGCAAGAAAAAATGAAAGAGAAATTATGGAAACAAGGAATCCCACCATTCACGACTATAATTATGGAAGTGTTTTTTCTCCTAGCCTTCCACAGCCTACAAGGTTTACACGACAACAATTGGAATAAAAAAGAGAAAAAGGGCTTTGTTACAATTGTGATAGAAAATACACTACATAAGTGTGCTGAGAAGAAACTAAATTTGACCTTGCTCCTTAAGTCAACCTTTGGCCAGGTAACCGTTGGTGTCTCTGCTCTAGCTATTTAAATAGGCTAAGCTGGATCTGTTCTTCAACTTGTCCTGACGATGAACCACACTGGTTGGTTCGAAACGCGTCGACAAAAGATTGGTTATGTGATTTTGCCGAAGATTTTCTAAACAAGAAATTATTTTACATAGATTATGAAGAGGAGGACGAAAAGGATCAAGAAACATCAAAAGAAGAGGATATACACCAGGAACCAACCCCAGAGAAAGAAGAAATGAATCCGACCATATCTTGTAAAGCATTGGAAAGAATTACCAGTCCTCAAACTCGCAAGATAAAAGGACATATCAAGAAGAAAAAGGTTAAAGAAGTGAAAGATCACATCTAGAAAGAAGAAATGAAACCGACCATATCTTGTAATGCATTGGACGAAATTACCACTCCTGAAACTATCAAGATAGAAGGACATATCAAGAAGAAAGATGTTCAAGAAGTGAAAGATCACATTAAGCATCAAGAAATGAATCCAACCATATCTTGTAATGCATTGGAAGAAATTACGACTCCTCAAACTCTCAAGATAGAAGGACATATCAAGAAGAAAAAGATTCAAGCAGTGAAAGATTACATCAAGAATCAACAACAAGTTCTCCAACTTTTAAAGGATAATGCCACTTTGGTGCATAATCGAATGAAACAATGGGCAAATCAACATCGCAGTGAAAGAAGTTTTCATGTAAGCGATTGGGTATTTTTACGGCTACATCTCAAGCAAGCTATTTATGAGAAGGAAATGTCAGCAATACTACATGCACTTAAGAAATGGCGACCTTACTTAATGGGAAGACACTTCAAGGTAAAAATGGATCATGATAGTCTTAAATACTTTTTAGAACAAAGTTTATCTTTAGAAGAACAGAAAAAATGGGTCACAAATATGTTGGGTTATGACTTTAAAATCATCTACAAAAAAGGGAAGAAAAATGTTATTGTAGATGCACTCTCAAGAAAGGATGAGGATGTGGAAGCATTGTTTTGTGCTATTTATATTATCCAACCAGATTGGATAAATGAAGCAAGGGATGAATGGAAGAAGGATGAAGAAGTGTGGCCACTCATTCAAAAGTTGCAAAATATCCTAGTTCAAACAATATTGCCAGAACTCGACGAGGAAGTAAAAATCATATTTGAGCCTGGAGCAGTCACAGAAAAAAGAACCCGACAACTACGAAATCGATCAATTTCAGAGTATGTCATCAAGTGGAAGAACTTACTCACCGAAGATTCCACATGGGAGGACAAGAATTTTATAAAGAAGCATCAAGAACTACTCAAGCGTTGAGGACAACACTTTTTGAAGGAGAGGGGCATGTTAGGTCACTATACTACTAGTGTAACCCCTTATTGTTATTAGTACAACTCCCTTATTATATTGTTGTGCCGATGTAGTCCCCATATTGTTATTATTGTGCCCCATATAAGCCCACTATTGTTATTATTGTACCCTTACATTATTATTGTTATGTCGGCTCTGATTATATTATGACCCCTTAGACTCTTATATATAGAAAGGAGGTCTTGTCATTTGTATCATCCAAGAATTCATTTGTGTAATGTAAAGGAGGTTGCCCCCTCGAAGAGGCTTATTTCTAAGGCGTTTATCTATCTTTTCTATCTTTTTGTGAGCTGGTTTCATAACATGAAGCCTCGCTCAACCTTCTTCATTGACGGAACTATGCAATCCCATGTGGGAGTAGACACTGTCTCAACGGACTATCCACCTCCCTCTCATTCAACAGTTCCATCATCACCCAGTGATGTTGAGGATCATGTTCGCACATCTGTTCACCCTTCACACACTCCCAACATCACTCCACTCAATTTTTGAACAGAGTTGGTTGTAATTCCTTCGATTTCCCATATTCATTCTTTTCTTCGACCTCCATCTTCGCACTCAGGTGTTCCTACGGATGATGCTTTCTTGTGTTCATCCATTTCGAACTATTCAATTGTTGTGAACAAGGAACAACCCACTAACGGAGTTGGTGTTGCACAACCAACATGCACTGTCATTCATGAAGAATATGAGTGGGAGCTTGAACATCAATACTTGGTGAAGGATGACTCCCTTCTGTCTGAGCCCCCTCCATTTTTTCCTAACCTCTTTGGTGAGCTGACCATCCATGATTTTGCATGTGTGTCTTCATCCACAGATGCACCCATTGTTGATCACTCACAGGACTCACCAGATGTTAGTCCATCATTCGACAATGGAAAGGATAAGTTAATCATTGAAAATCCACTTGATCCTTCATTTGTCTTTTCCGGAAACACAAAGGATGAGTTTGTTTGCCTCTCATCTACCCCTCTATTTGATTCATCTGATCATGAGGATCCCGAAGAATTCATTGATTTTTCTGATTGTGGCGGTCAGGATCCATTTGCTTCCAATTTTGATCACAATCACAAATCTATCGTAGTTGATTTTTTGAAGCCACCGGTGTATAATGATCTACCTGATGATGAAGTTGAGACAACCAAGACTGTCAAGGCACTTGAGCTTGAGCTGATGGTTATGTCAGGCCCTCACTCTCTTGGGGTTAGTCTCAATTCTGATCATGAAACTGTTCAATCACCCAAGGCTCCTCATTACTCATCTATATGCATTGAAGATCCATCTCACACACAGATCACACTTCCTCCACTTGAACTGCACGATCCCATTGCTCATGCATTGAAGGAGTCTTACATTGCAAGCACTTGCTCACGACGCAAGTTATCTTTGTTTCTTTCGTTTGCTTACATGTCTTAGTCAAGAGTGTGCTTATATGCTTCAAAGTTGCACGTAGTGTCACACAACACCATGATAAGTCCGCGGATTGCCTGTCATGCACATGCACTCACTTATGTCCCGTGGGCACTTTGAAGCACGAAGTGTGGCTGTCTTCATTGTTATATCTTTCTTTTTTTGTAGTCCACACATTTGGGTTACTCGCGGACCAAGCCTTCACAAAAATGGGTCTACCAATGTGCTAGTGGCTGCATTAGCAGTATCACTTCACGTGATCAGGCCCATGCACCGTTAGTGTAGGAGTAGGAGTAGTGTTTGCTTTTAGTTGTTTTCTCACATGCTGTGTTTGCTTGTTTGTTTGCTTGCTGGTTTGTTTACTTGCTTTGCCTTCAATTTTGCTTTTGCTCTTGCTTTTCTTTGTTGATTATTAGTTCGTTCGTTTGTTTTGTTCATAGGTTAGTTTTGCATGAAACCATGTATGACTCTTGAAACGAGATGGGTGAAGTACAAGAGGGCTTTTACAATTATCACTACTTGGTTATCTGTCATCTTCCCTCTATATGATGAGCTTATTACTTTTAGTCCATGATACGTCGAAGGAAAATATGTACTGTTCGAAGCGAACCTTGGTGAAAACACAATGCTTGCACGCTAACTAGTGTCACCTTCTCTAGTTGGTTGTTTTTGGGTTAACCCTTGTCAGCTCAGTCAAGTAGAGTAAGGTGAGGGGGGGAAACCTTAACAGGCACGTCAGAGATATAATAAAATACTTCTTTATTGGAACAACCTCTTCTGCTCTCATAAGTCGGGGTTCCTCTTCCGCCTCTAAAATGAATAAGTGCTATGCACAGTGAAAAATGAACAAAGTCAAAAGTCAAAAAATTCAAATGAAAAATGAATAAGGCGAAAGAAGAGAAAGTCTTCCTGCGCAGGGAGGTGATGCAAGTAACTCCGCCAGGGTACTGAACAGGCTCCCTGGCAATGGAGCCATGCTTGTGTTCCTATGTGACTCCACCAGGGTACTGTCCAAGCTTGCTGGCTGTGGAGCAACACTAGAGATGAAACTTAGACTCTGACGACTATACTGCTTGTGCACTTATATACCCCTCAAACCCAATCGAAACAACTGTGTTGCCTTGGCTTGGAATGTGTGTCAATCGACCAAGAGTTTGGCAGATGATACATCTACGATCAAGCTAGTGTGAAGCCAAGACGAGCTGAGAATTGAACAATATTTCCAGAGGTGTTAGACTTTCTTTTCATGAACAAGGTCCATTCAGAGAGCTATAGTTCTACCAGTGTGTCACCAAGTGTTGTGGCGGCTACAACCACCCTTCAAATTTTTGCCTTAGCATGTTTTGGAGCCTCCCTACCAACCTTCACAACAGCTTGCCTTGCTTCGTCAAGTCCTCAAGCTTCAGTGTCTTTCTTGCTCAAAGGTAGCTTGTCGATCACAGTTTGATCTTTTCCCTTCACAGGCTGCTCACCCGGACTTGGTCTAGTTGCAGGCTGAGTAACTTCCCCTTGAAAATTGCGCATTTATGGAGGGCAACCAGCCTTCCCTCCAGAAACTGCGCAATCCTCTCTGACAGCCTACTGGGCTTCAGGATTGCGCAATCTTGTCAGGTAACCCTCCCAGCAGGATTTGCGTAAATTTTCTCAGCAGCAGGCTGTTTAGCCTAGGATTTGCGCAAATCTAGGCAGCAATCAGTTGCTCAGCCCAAAAATTGCGCAAATCCCCTAAGCAACCAGTCCAGTTCCCAACAAAAAATGCGTAGTTTTCTCTAGCAGTCAAGTAGTCTCTTGCATGTGCAACTGAGTTGACCTGTTCCCTCCGGGACCGAGCAAAAAAGATTTGCATGCATGGGCTGTTTCTCCCAAGGCAGCATACAAAGGCATCCCTTGTTGATCCAAAATGGATCCAAAAACCCTCTAAAGTCTTCAAAGTCTTCTAAAAAGATCAAAACTATCGCATAAAGAAAACCTTTGAAAAAGGCGGATAACACTATTGGCAATGAAAAACAGTAAGAAACAATGGAGAAACAAGTTATCGATAACGATGCATGAGAGCCGTCGGATCTGGCCGATCAACGGTCCAGATCCGATTGGCACATCGCAATCGGCGATGGCAAGCGGAGGCAATCGGGGGCTATCACATGACAGTTGCGATCGCAATCAGCGCGGGTCAACGAGGACCATCGATCAAGCGCACAGATCGACGACCCATGTTAACGCGCAATATCACAATCGGCAAATACAATGGAGCGCTTGCAAACGGCCCGGGGGTATGTGCGATTGCGATCAATCACATCACAATATTGCATCGGAGCTACACAGAAGAGCGGGACTATATATATATATATATATATATATATATATATATATATATATATATATATATATATATATATATATATATACGATGTGATAGCTGGACCCGATCAAATTATAAACGATAATCGATATATTTTGAGATCTGGAAAACAGGGTTTTCCTTTGTATTTCACATTTTCGTTAAATAAACGAAATACAAAGGATAAAGCGCCAATGCGATGAAACCGGACCCGACAGGGTTTATTAATGTTGTTGTCTATTATTTCAAGTCTGTCTAAAGCCATTTTACGGGGTTTTTCATATTTTAATGTATTTTGAATATAAAAGGGAAATCACGATACAAGCGGGATTTCGGGCAGGCCAAAGGCGGTAAGTGGTTTGGGCCGGGCTCTACCCGATCCTATACACTTGCTGCCATGTGTTCAGGCTAAGGAGAGAGAAAACCACCCTTATCGGGTAGTTAACCCCTATACGACAGAGCTGCCCAAAATGGACCACAGCCATTGGATCCAAATCTCCCAAATCAACGATGGAGATGTGATGCTATTAGAAGGTGGACTTGATAGGAGTTATAAGGGGAATTTATAGTATTTCAATTCCGATGAACAGTGTTTTGGCAGATTTTCACAGTTTTGCGTGTGTTTCTTTGTGTTAATAGAAAACGCTGTTTCTGGGGATTTCAAAGGCCCGATGACCCATTCCGTTATAGAACAGGTGGCCACCATCCTTGAAAGCGTTTAGCAATGATTGCTAACACTCAAAGTGGGATCTGAGCGGACAGAGGTCGGGAAGCCAGAGAGCCCGAGAAGGAGAAATGAACAGATAGCGCAGATTGGCTTTAAAGCCACAGACTGACAGAAGCCAGGAAGAGGAGGCAGTATTGGAAGAAGTGTTCAGACAGAGAGCAAACAGAGACAGAGAGTCAGTGAGGAGAGTCTGTGTACTCAGAAAGACTTGGGGGATCCAAGTGAAGCCTTGTTGTTTTGTATCTGTTATGTGAGACTCAAATTGAGCTCACTTTTGTAAAAACTCTGCTTCTAAAGACATAATAGAGAGGTCACCAATGAAGGCTGGACCAGGAGACGTAGCCCAAGAGTGTTGGGTTAAATCCTTATTAAACTTGTTGTGTTTATGTGTGTTTGTCTATTATGATCTTTAATTGTTTCATTGTCTATGTATTTCGCAATCTTATTGATCCATTGCATAAAGTAACATAGGAAAATCCATGCAAATGAGTCTGTAATACCTTAATAATTGTTTAAGATTGCATTTCCAGATCACTTGTTTAAGGGATCTATGTTTAGCAGTTGGAGGTTACATGCAAGGAACAATTCATAAACCTCCCTCTAAGTGTCGCTTCCCCTAGATTTGTGGCATGCACGTCACAACCTCGTTGTTATCGGAACTCATCAAACGGACACTGCAAAGCTCATTCCTCACATCAACCTTGTAGCTCTAACATCCCACATCACATCTAGGAGCAGTCAGCACATTCAGCTCAATTATTTTGGGGTAAGCTTGCTTCCCATGCCTTATGCTGCATTTCTGTCGCTTTTTGTGTATTCGCTTGTGTGAGTGATGTTTGCTTAATTTCTTTGAATGCCTGCTGTTGTTTACATGTATTCTAGCTTGTCCTAGCTTTGTTTCAATTTTCGTTGCTATCTCACTACTATTGCATGCATAAAACTGTTTTGCACGGACGTTTTCCCAACCGACGAACTGCCTCACCCATATGCATGTTGATCTATTTGCTGAATATTTCATTCATGTTTTGCATGCACTGTCAATCACTTTTGCTATCACTTAATGTCACCATGCATTTACTGTCTTAGTTGCTTTCAGTTGCCCGTCGGCGAGTTGGGCCAACCTTGGCCCAGACTCTGCCTTCACTAAGGCTGCATTGCGCAATCTGAGGAAGGAAGGCTCACCTTTCTCTCCAGATTTTCACATTCCTGCCCAACGCTAGCTTCTAGGATTGTTTTGTGCATTTCTGGAGGACAGTGGCTGCTTGGCTCAAGAAATTGCGCAGATCTGTCCCTGGGCCAATAATCCTTCCCAGATGAAATTGCGTAATGTGTAATCCCAGCAGTCAGTAGCTAGACTGGACTGTGCATTGCAAAGTTCCAGCAGTCAGTTAGTCTCTCAACAGCCCGGACTGTGCCTTGTGCAGTCTTGGCAATCGGTCTCCCGACCTCTTGGCCGAAATTGCGCAACCTTCATGATCATTCACCCAGATATGTTGCAAGTCAGTATTCATGTTCATTCTGGTTTTCAACTCATAGATTTCTTGCTATGAGTGTTTCCATGTCTCCAGGTATTGCAGGTGTTCATCTGTCTCTCAGCAATACAGGTACAATGGTTTCCAGGAGAGAAGAGACGAAGACACCGTTCAGAGCACGCTTGGGGATGCAGTCGATCAAGTGTCTATGAGCTTGCCTACTCTCGAAGACATCAAGTTGTTCGTGGACAAGGACATCAAGCAACAACATCACAACGAGCAACATCATGAACATCGACTGAAGGCAGCATACCGAATGCAGCGAATGAGGAAAACACAACGAATGCAAGAGGAAGGTTGTTGACAACATAGAGGTGGAGCAAAGTTGCAAGATCAAGAAGATCCACTGATAATGAAAGCATCTTTGGAGACTCATGCTATGAAGTGATGACATGACATGAAGATCGCGTGAAGGCAAAATATGGAACAAAGAAGGAGTTGCATGTGCTGAAGTAGCAACTTAGGAAGAACATGAAGCTGCACAAAAAGTCAGATGAGTTACAGCAGGAACAGGAACAATAATGGGCACAACATGCACTCACAGATGAAACTAGGCCAGTACAAGTTAACGATCCATCCCAACAGCTGACACACAACAAACATGGTGAGCAGTGTTGTTGATCACATGAAAAGGATCCAGCAGCATGCATGTCGTTGAGCACATGCATGCAATCCAACCCATTAACACACTCACTAAGGCGAAGATAAGAAGCAAGTCCAACTGGGGCTGAACATGTACTTCGACAAGTTGATGTGCATCACCACCGTCACACACTTGAAGATCAGCACATACACTATGCATGAGTGTGTTTCCGATTCAACCGTACCTAAGAAGACCAAGTAGATGTTAGCATACGAGTTGGATGAAGGGGTCGAACCAATGCACCGGTTGCAATGGAGGCAAAGTTCGCTTTAGTAAGATGTCACCATGAGGTGCATGCACACCATCACGGGCGACCAAGCTTGGCATCAACTCACTGCCTTCACCATCACAAGCATGTCAAAGAGTTGGTCTCATCATAGTGGACCGAGTGTTAGTGATGTCTTGCAAGGCTTGCTCAAGCCATGTTGTCTCACATGAGTACATGTGCATTGTACTGTTGAGTCATGTCAAGTGTAAGTCAAGTGTTAATGGTTGGATGTAACAGTGATAGAATAGGTGAAGAGTCATGAGGGTAGTTGAACTATCATAAAGGGGAATATCAAGGGTCACCTCACCCTTTGCTATAAATAGTCCCTCATAACTCATTGTAAGGGCTTTTGGTCAGACAAGCTTCTACTAAGACTATCTTGAAGAAGGCTTGGATAGTATTGTAACTCATCTTGGCTTCTCCACTACAAGGAGCTAGTACATCTCTTTGGAGGAGCAGGCAGATGTGGCTGTAACGTTCCACTGATGGGGCTAGCAGGTTTACATGGTGTATTGTATGATTGTGACTTACACTTCTTTAATAATAAGAGCCAACACATTTTCATGCATATGTTGTTATTGTAGTTGGACTATTCCGGTTTCCTTAATGATATATTTTGTTTAACTTATGTACTTGTATATGAACTAATTTGTATGCAATTATATGAATCTTGTTGTTAATGTGTTGCATATGTTGTTAATGATGTCACTGTCCGTGTCGACTGCTCTGCCAGACACCAGACAAACCTTTCTCATGAACCTTGTTATATCAATCATCACACTCATCTCAGACTGATCCGTGAGTGTTGTTCGTGTTATCTTACCTTGTATGTTGTGACTGCCACATCCGAGTGGACTGCTCTGCCGGAAGCTGTGCATGTCCTTTGTGTGGTGTGTTCCTAGCCGAGTTGGGACTGATCCCTTTCAACTTGGAACTCACCTTCACCTTCCTCTCCCTTCGAAGTGTTGGAACCTCTCGTACACATTCCTTGACTCTCTGCATCAATCACACCCTTGCTACTGACAGATTTATCTTACTTGCCTCTGTGTGACATCGCGGACAAGGCATTACCTTATGAACCACTGCTGGGACTCCTACACCAAACGGTCTAAGGTCTAACTGGGACTTCTTACAGTGGAGATCCCCTTGACATGTTGGCAAGTCCAACACTGTCAACAGTACCGGGTGAGGTGGTCTTAGAAAAAATCCCAAGGGTTGGGGGTGGAGGTGGTTTAACCTCCGAGAAGCCCTCAATGGGTAGGTGGAGACAGGAAAATTCCTCAAGGAAATGGTGAAGAAACTCTGAGGCATCCAAACTTATTTGGGTTTCATGATATCTTGACCAGTTTTGGTGAGATCATGGTAGCCTGTAGGTGGAGGTAGTTTAAACTCTGGAAGCCCTAGTTTTTTATGTCTTGAGATCCCACATTCATGCTTGGAATATGGCATGGGGGTGATTGGTTGAAAGAAAGATTTATTTAAGCTCAATCTATGGTTGAGTGATATGTGGAAGTCCCTGACTTGGTTGGATTTTACATCAGATAATAAGATTTATTTTACTATTGTATTCTATGAGCACTTATACTTGATATTTTAATGATTGGATGGTTGTTATGTCATGGTTAATAATTCAGTTATATGTTGGTTATAAGCATGGATATGTAATGTGCTCTAGTTATGGCTTGTTCAAGATTTGATAAGTATTTGATGGTTAATGATTGCATGGGCTAACAAGTGCTATTGCAACTCTTATGAGAAGACATTAGACCTTCTTGGTGATTCTCAAAAAAGTTTCAGACTCTTATGATCACATATGCATTCATGACCTGTAGCTTACATGTTCATTATATGTTTGATGAAATGACTGTCATGGTTAGACCTTGTTAGGTCAAGTTATTGTTCAAGTTTTGTATTTTTAGTGTGGTCCTTATATAATTTATCATTCTACGAAGTCTTAGGCAGTTCTAAGTAAGGGTTTATAGGTTGACTTGGAATTTTGGCTCAGACCTTGGGACCTCAAACAATGAACTAGGCAATTTAGGTCACAATTGCATGGATCAAGGCTTGTGAGTGTGGTTGAAGGCCTTCAAATGCATGCAGTCAATGCCAAGGATGCAGTTGGGAGTCTAGGTCACTAAAAAAGGTTTAAGCTCAGGGATTGACCACCTGGGGTGTTTCTTCAACTCCTAGGTGATCTGTAGTCCCTGTAGGATGTTAGTTTGTTGTTAGTAAATCTCAGTTGTAGGCCCCAGTTCCTTAATTTTAGATAGGAGGTCTGGTCATGTCATAGTGGTACTCCGTTACAAATTCCCTCGAAGGGCTTGTAAAAACCGGTAAATGTGGGATGGGGTGGTTACAGTTGAATGCAAAGAACACAAATGCATGAAATGTATATTGCCCGAGTGCGTATATATAAAAAAACTCCCCAAGGTGTTATTTTCAGGAACGACACTAGGGAAGGCAATAAAATATTGTAGACCTGGTGATTTTATTTAAACTCACAACACCGATGTGTATGATTTGTATAAACGCACTAGTGCGCTACGAATATAAAAGAATCAATGTTGTTAATTTTAATAATGCACTGGTGTTGGAAATTATATTTTGTAGCAATGGGGCATTAGTTCTATGAAAGCACTGGTGTTTTATGAATTACAATGCACCAAGATTTTAATTGCAAACAATATTAGTGCTTGAAGAATTAAATGCCCCAGTGTTGTCGTTTTCTGAAAGGAACCAGTCATGCAAAAAAGATGTCATAAAATTGATTTTATATAACATAACGCTCTGGTGCATGTTTATCTTATGGACACACCAGTTTTTTGTATGAGATTTTCTCTTTTTTGGAAACATCGACCTGTGACAGTGTAATTATTGTGATTTTTAAAATTTGTTATCATCGAAAAATCGACATATATCTTATAATAATATTCGTATAAATTTAAATTCGATTAGTGCATTTGTATGTGAAGTTTGGATTAATTTGTTATATTATCAGATTTCACACGCTTCATTATAATATTTAATCATCCATATATTTAATTAGTAGTGTAACATTTCACAACAACATTGGATAACACAATAGAATAAATTAAAATGTATTTTATTATATATCAATAAGAGGTTCTTTGTCATAAAAATGAGATTTTTATTGGTAACCACTTGTCTTTCAATTGAGACACCATGTCCATCACGTTAAACAAAATGTCTAATTTTCACAGACAATTATTTCAAAAAATACAACAGGATGCATTGATATCCATATAGATCATCATTCTTCGTTCGAATTGCTATTATTTCTCAAGCTACTTCCATGACTTGGGTTATTTGGATGAATTTTTTGTTGATTGCATCAATTGTTTTTGTCTTCTTGATCTTGTTCCATATGCAAACATAAAAATAAAGTGTAATGAGTGTATCTACATTGGTGAGAACAATGAAATTTGAAATAAATAGTATACATCAATGTAAATCGAATAGCAATGTACCACAACAATTAGTGACTCATGAACTATATACATTGTTTCAAAATGAAGTCTCATGCCTTGTTGCAACTAGGCTTCTGCTGGTGTAGTTCCATACTTTGTTTCTTGCATGTTTTATACCCCATTGTAAATCATAGATTTAATACAAAGGTTTTTTTTGTTCTATTAATTACAAATTGAGAGAAGTAAAACGACATAGATACTTACAAATTCGACAATTAATTTTTGATATGCCAACATATACTCACAACCCGTATTTAATCCAATGTCAATCAATTCTTCCGATGGCTCTTCTTTGTATGTTAGGACCTATTTGAAGACATTAAATGATGGTTAATGTAAAACAACTTAATATATACAAAAATTAAACCTTTAGTTCTTATACGGAAATATTAACAATTACTCACAAACTTTGATATCGACACTTTTCTTCCTTGTCGTCCTGTTTTATGTGTTGAATGAGTTCCATTTTGATCTTCTGTTTTTGCAAGAAAATACCTAAAAATTAATATTTAATGCTAAATTATTTTTTTATATGTACAAAATCAATCATGATTACATACATTTGAAGCACGTTGTTATTGAAATGGATCCTCCTGTGATGCAATTACATCCATTTATTTGACCATCTCCTTGTACATTTTTTTGGACATTCCTACTGACATGTTTCACATATCAACTCGTTGATCCTTTTGAATTTTCATAATCTTCCTTAAAAAAGTAATAGACTATTTTTATATTGATATATGAAAACAAATTATAACAAAATTGATATTAATAAATTAATGGTTTGTAGTAATATATACATATAATTCTAGAAAATCATTTTAATTAGGAATATTATCTTTTGAATGATTATTTATTGTTGTTGTATGTTTTTGTTATGGCAAGTTTGGTAGGTCTTATTTTTATTGCTTTGGAAACATTTTTTGTAATTTAGATATAATTTGGTTCCTGGAATAATTAGATTGATTTTTGTATTGTAAGTGGAAAGTATGTTTATACGTTCGTTCCACTATATCCCTCACAGTTTTGTAAAAATTCCCCCCTTTCATTAACTTCTAGCACCACTCGAGATGAGTTAAGGACCAATTCATCGTCATTTACATGTTCTATAATTTTTCTTTTCTTAGAACGACATTGATCTTTTCCTTTGTTGTTGCTTCCTGTAGAAAATTAAACATATATGAATTAATAGATTGTTTGAAACATGTTATCTAATATTCTTAAGTATATTATTAATAAAAATTAAAAAAAAAAACTCATATTGAATAGTATTTTTTATTCACCTGATTCATTATTTTGCAATTTTTCTATTAGGCATTTACACTCTCTTGCACTTAGATTAGAAATAATCTTATCGACTTTCTTCAATTTGTGGCTTTGCATGACACACACTAACCAATACATATTAGTTAAACTTACATATAGTTCAAACATTAATTTGTAAAGAATTTACAAAGTGCTCGCCTTCTCTGTGTTTTTGGATGTGCTATCATTGTGCTGATCAATATTTTTGTTACTTGACAACTTCTTAGACATTTTTTTATTAATATACAACCTGAACCATTCAATACAAAATCTGTTAAATATATTTTATACATAAATCAAATAATTTTAAGCCAAAAAGAGCTCTGGCAACCAGTGCGTTTAAACCACTAACACACCGGGCATTTGATTGTTCAACATCGACAGCGAAAATTATTTTTTCAAAATAATTTTATATTACGATAGTGTAATTTGTAACGATAAAAGCACCACAATGACTTAATGGTGCTATTTGGCAGAGGTGCGCCGATGTGTTATATTACACCGAGAGCACCAATAAATAGACTTGACAAAGTCGATAGGGTTACAATACATTGTTGTGTTGTATTACACAGGGCGCACCGATGTGTTATATTACACTAGCGCACCGCGAAACATACGCCGTTTAAAAAAGAAGTGGATAGGGCTGAAAAGGTTTCAATCTAATTCACTAAGTGTCCCCCCTACTTTACATTCCAAACAACCTATATATAATAAGTACACAAACCCATTAAAACTAAAGTGCCTAAAATGAAAAACACTAATTGTGAAGCGATAGAGGGAATTAAACCCTAAGGTGAATTTTGCAGTCACATAAGCAAGAAGAAGGAAGGGTTTAAGGTAAGTGTTGACATTTTTTGTTCATTTTATAATTTTAATTAAATCTAAATAGGAACAAACATTGTAAAAAAATTTATTAGTAAAATTAATAGTAACTTTTTTATTATAGATGGTTTTTAATTTTTAATTAATTTAATTATTATTATTCTAAATTTTGAATAAATCTAACATAAATTGTAAAAATTATTAACAGTAAAATCAACAGTCAAATTTTAAGAAAATTCTATGTAGGGTTTTGAGTGAATCGCGATACCTTTCAAATTCTGATCTTTTTGCAGTTCCAAAATATTTTGCTACTCCACAATGCTCCCATTATGTCTCTCTTGCAAATGATCTATCTTTTAATTGAACCCTAATAGAATTTGTAAAAAATTTTATTAGTAAAATCAACAATAAAATTTAAATTTTTTACTATGCAGCGTTTTGAGTGAACCAACATACCTTTCAACTTCTGATCTTCTGAATAGTAGTGTTGCTCCAAAGTATTTTGCTACACAGTGCTCCTAGTATGTCTCTCTTGCAAGTCACTTGAAAATTGGGAAAAATAATGAAATAGTGAATAAATTTTTACTATTTAAAAGAATTTATGAAATTAGATTTCGAAAAATCAATTGTCGCTCATTTTTCAATTTAAAAAATAAGTGTTTTTTAAATATGAACATCGGTGCATTTGATAGTCAAGAGCACTGGCGCGTTTACAAGTAAAGCACACTAAAATTGTCGAGACGAAATTTTTTATCAATGCACCGACATGATAGATTTTTTTTTTAACCAAAAACTTGAAATGCAACAATATGATTTGTATTTAACTGCACTGATGTTGTAATTGTTATAAGAGCATTGACATGGTAGAATTCGTTTTAATTTTCAAAATCTTGGAAACATGTGCAGACTGGTGTTGTTTTTATTTAAACGCATCGGTACAGTTTGTACAAGAGGATCGAAGTGATAAAATAATTTATATTTTCGAAACACTGGAAATCGGTGCAAGTATTATGTGAATGCCTCGGTGTTGTTATGATTTAAACACATCAATGCGATTCGTCTTGATAAGATCACTTGTAGGGTTTAAAAGTTATCTAAAATTTTGTTTTCACATAAAATGGCATATTCATCTCAAATTATCCTTTAGGACGCATCCACATGAATTACAATAGTTCATAGTATACATTTTTCGTTTAAAGTCACCTTATTCTTGAAAAATGGTTTGAAAACTATATTGAAATTCATATTGTGGTTATATGGTTCTCAAAATTAATTTTAGATATGTTCAAAATTTTTCATTTCTGATTTTGCTCCAATGATGCATAGAAAATCTCAATAATATCAAGTGGCCAATTCTTCAAATTCTAGCTTGTTCCATATCACTGATTAAAGTCCTACGCAGAGTTCTCCCTTTCCATCTCTAGTAAGTTTAGATTTTATTCATATTTCTATTATCTAACTGTTTTTTTAATCCATATCAATTTGAATAAAAATGTATCCAAATTGGCAGGATCCTAGTTAGAATCGACTTCAGAAGCAGAAAATATCCCTCCATTTCAAAAACGTCGGAAGCTCCTAAAGGAGAAACATATTGCAATAAGTTGGTAAATGAAAATGAACAACCTCTTTACCCTACCAATTGGAACACAAAATCTTCCAGCCACAATCTTGGATCAATGACGGTAATAATTTTTTGGTATAATGTAATTTCAACAAACTAATTGCATTGGCGTGCTTACCAATATCGTTGATATTGTACTGAGGACATTCAATATTTTTTGAAATTAGGATTCTTGTGATGATGAGCGACCCAACTACCATCTTCTAGTGAACCCCACTACAACGCCAAATTGAGAGAAGGCTGCATTAAGAGCAAGACTCAGAGAGGAAATATACAAAGAATGGTTGAATCAACCACCTATTCAATTCCCATTATGTCCAGATTCACCAATTAGGAATGACTACAATAATAATAGTTCTTCATCACAAGTTGGCAATGGAGGCAATCAAATAGAGGTTGGTATGGATGATTACTTATGGGATACGACTGCCATGGAGGCAATGTTGTTAGATGCATTCCAGAACGATGAGCTAGGGGATGATGCTCATATCACTAATACCTTATTCAAAAGCCTGAAATCTGCTTCCACCACCCCTCTCTTTGGACTCGACGGTAAGTCAAAGTTTACTTAGTTGGGGACAACGATGTTGTTATATAACTTGAAATCAAAGTTTGGCATGTCGAATGCATGTTTCTCGGTAATATTGAGGTAATTCACCTGCATGATCGATTAAGTCCCTTATATTTTGAGAAATCTTGTCACACAATCAACATTAAAATGGTCGATTTTATGAACGTTAAATATTGACATTGTACAATTATATTCCCCACCAACTACATATTATTCAAAGATAAGGTTCTTCCGAGTGATAATGTCTTGCTAGGTAGCTGCGAAGAGGCAAAACAATTGTTGAAAATGTTAGGTGATGAGTACATATCATATCATGCACATCTGAATGATTGTATTATATATACAAGAGAATATGCAAACAAAAAGATACGTTTGAAATGTGGGCATGATAGGTACCATAAATAATAATAAAAAACTGGTAAATCACATGTTCATCCTCATAAGATATTGAGGCACATGCCTATAATACCAAGGATTCAAAGTCTCTTTCGTTGTGAAGAATTATCTATGTTGCAGGGATGACATGCCTCACATAGAAGTGAGTAGGGAGTTATGTGAATCCCAATAGATTCAATAACCATGAAGCATATAGATGATACATGGACTGAAAAATTCAAGGATGAAGTACAAAGTCTACGACTTAGCATAGTTTCAACCCAGATTCCCTCTAAAACATCGACTATTTTGTTTGGCATGTAGTATTGATCAATAAAAATACCCTCCCATGGTTGTCCGTGAAGAATGGACATCTTATGTTGGCTCTTATAGTCCTTGGTAGAAGACAACTAAAGAATATGGATTTCTACTTATAACCATTGGTAGATGAATTGAAGGAATTATGGGAAGGGATACATGTGTACGATGTATCAAGGCCCATCGCAACAAAGAGGAGTTTTATAGTGTATGGCATATGTTCTTACAATGTACATGATTATCTAGGCTTAGGAGTTTGCTCTAGTAAACTACATTTTTATGGATTTTTTTATATACATAACAATATTGTTTCACATATTAAGTTAATTTGCTACAATTATTCTGATATTCATGCTCGCTAACGTGTCATCCTGTATACAATAATTTCATAGGCCTTTCAACAAAAAAGTAGCATGGATGTAAATGTTGTGGACCTTCTTTGAAGGCTAGGTGATCTGACCACCTACGAAAGCTAGTGTATGACTGCTCCAAGGTATTCCTCCCGAAAGAATACCCTTACAAAAGAGCAACATCCGCTTTCAATGGTAAACCAGAGAGAACCCAAAGGCTTGCAATAATGACACCAACTAAATGGATTAGAGCATATGAGAGAGAGAAGGAGAAGGAGTTTGCAAAAATGTTTGATTCAAATGGGGAGCCTATGTTCAATGTTATAGAATTCTTTGACGCCTATGTTGAGAAATTCCCCTAGATGAAAAGGAAATATGCCTTTTATGAGCTCCCATATTGGGAGCATCTTAAGATTGCCCACTTACTAGATCCCATGCATATATTTAAAAATGTTTCATCTTCTTTATGGAGGCACATATCATCGAAAGAAAATGACAAATTAGCTATTAGGAGAGATATTATTTCTTCAAAAACTAAAAAGTAACATTGGCCAAGACAAGAAAATAGAGGAGATTTTGGTCCCTCTTGGTCTTTCAAAGAAGGTGATATCCCATGGATTTTAAAGAAATATGATCTTTCTTTGGAAAAGGAAGTTATAATGAGCGTGAGGGTGCCTTCTTTATATGGATCTTCACTATGAAACTGCTTCACTGTGGAAGACCTTTTGTCGGGGTTGATATCACATGACCATTTTAACCTTCTAAGAGCACATATGTAAAAAACATGATTTTATTATTTTTATTTTTATTTTTATTCAATGGGATATTTTATAATTAATTTTTGTATAATGTACCATTTACTGTACAATGTCATTATCCTTTGCTCGTGCGCATGTGTGTGAACCATGACTTCCCCCAAGACCTATGACGTGCCATATCTAAATTATTTGCATTTGTATGTTGGATCACATCAAAGGAGATTCATATGGCTAGCATTCCATGGTGGCGTCAAGAGATAACTGAGATTGTTTGTATGTTTGAGAAGGAACTGCCGACAAGTTTCATGGACTTGCAGGTTCATCTTCTAATTCACCTAGTAGATGAGGTTGAATTAGTTGGGGTGGTTTCTTGTCATTGGATGTTCTTCTTAGAGAGGTACATGAAGAAATTGAAAGGTTTTGTTTGACAAAGGGAAAAACCTGAGGGGTCTATGACAAAGGGGTATATATCGTATGAGTATTTATATTATGCCAATGAGTACATCAAGCATATCAACAACACACCAGGTGCAACGATTTGGGACGACGAAAGGGATGAAGAAAAAAGAGAAGGGGAGCTTCTCCAAATGAATGGAAAGAGGCGCATTATAAAGAATAAGTGGCTTATCATTTGTCAAATTTCTACACAATTCTATTCACACTGAAATTCATATTAATGCATATTTTGATCTCATATGTACTATATATGTTGGTTTGATTTCATTAGTGAATTCATAAATTGAAGCCATCAACAAATTCATTCTTTACAATATGGAAGCGACACAACCGTGGGTTGCATTGTACGAGCAGAAGAGGAGGAAATGGGACAGTGACATGAAATATTTCAAATGGTTGAATGGTAGAAGTGTGACTTATCCTAATCATTTAAAATAAAACATGCCAATGATATGCCCTAACAATTGGGTTACTGATCAAGTCAGAGAGAAATATGGTGCATCTGGTCGTTACCTACGTGTTGAAGAGGATGTGCTAAACATAGGGATTGGGTGAAACAACTGAGTAATAATCTATTTCTGTACATTTTTAACTTCATATTGCACCTTTGAATTTTGACATCTATATTTTATATTTTTAATTATGTTTGGGTTATTAGACACATGACACTGTGATTTTTTCACTTTTTTATAGGTGCATTTGTTCCCATCTATGTGGGCATATGGACATCATTTTCACATGGAGGATGCTGATGATGGATGCATGACACAAGACTGTGCAATGGAAGTCGAGTTCGGCCAATCTAGTCGTGCTAGCCACCGTGATCAAAACCTAATATAGGGAATGTTAGGTTACGTTGGAAAGATACAACAAATCATTCAAGTGGACTTCTCTTCGTTCCAATGTGTTATTTTTAGGTGCAAGTGGTGGGACACCTTTGATTGGAATAATGTAAAGGAAGATCATGATAATAGGCTGATATCTATCAACTTTAGAAAGATGTGGCATGAAGCTAGGGAGCCTTATGTTTTCCCAAAACACTACAAATAGGTGTTTTTTTACCCATATGTGTGGATATGGATTGATGGTTCATATTAAGACATGACCTTATATCAAAACATATTTTTGAGAACAACAATATTATCATGCCAAGCGAGGAAGATAATCAAGGTGACGACAACGAAGAGTGATATGTACTTGTGTTATTTCATCATTTATGCTATTGTTTTATGTTTTTGTTTTTTTATTCGTCTTGTTGGCATTTTATATAATTGGTAAGATTCACAAACGTTTTTACATATTTTTTTGCAGTGGAAACATTTTTACACTTAAAACTAAGTATTTCCAATTGTGTACAATATCTATGATAATAAAGATTCAAGGTCACAATCCTTCTCAAATAGGAAAATGAGAAGAATATAACAAAAATGAGAAAATAGTGAATTTAGAAACAACATTGAAGATTTATTCTCGATTTAGATACTTATTGGTTTATTAATTAGTTCACATGTTTTTTCTTCTTGTTTAGTTCAAAATCAATATAAATCATGTAGTGATAACTCTATGAGAATTTTAACAATGAAAAAATTGTGTATTAATATGTAAGATTAAATTCATGACATGAGAGATAAAGTCATGTTTACTATATTTAAATTCCAGTTCTTACGTCGTTATGTAAATTAAAAGGAGGTCTTATGCATGTATAAAATGTTGATTACATCTTTTTTATATGGACCATAAGAGAAGCAAATGGGATTACATGGATGCATGAGAGGTTTTAATATTTTATTCATGGATAATGAGACAATTTTGACTCTTTTTTTTAATAGTTACAAATAAAAGTTGAATTAATATATATTTTATGGCTAATAATTAAATGGTAAATAATGTGATGGTGATTAAGAGGCATTTGCTTGACTTTCTAATAGACTTGGTGATGCATTTTTCTTTCCTATCTATATTATGTAAAATAATATCTATTTTTATGTATTTATAGGTAAATTATTTAAAGTAGACATATCTTTGTCATTGTGAACATGATGTAATATTAACTAGGAGAAATATGAAAACATGAATTTTAGTGACTATCTCGTGATAAGTATGCGGATCAAAATATTGTAATTCTAAGCACGAGTTATCAATTTATAACTATATTTTATTAAGATATCATTCTAAATATGCTCATATTATCTCCTTTCTCAAATGACATTGTGAGTATCAATCTAAAATAACTCATAAAGTGATAGAAAATGGAGAAGGATTGTGTTATATATGTATTAAAAGGCCTACTACAACGTCCATCATCAAAGCCTACCCTCACTCATTTTCACTATGCAACAATATATCTCCATAAATATAAATTCAATTTAAAACATGGTGTACAATATCTATGATAATAAAGATTCAAGGACACAATCCTTTTCAAATAGGAAAATGAGAAGAATATAACCAAAATGAGGGAATAGTGAATTTAAAAACAACATTGAAGATTTATTATAGATTTAGATACTTATTGATTTATTAATGAGTTCACATGTTTTTTCTTCTTGTTTAGTTTAAAATCAATATAAATAATGTAGTGAGATATCTATGAGGACTTTAACAATGAAAAAATTGTGCATTAATATGTGAGATTAAATTCTTGACATGAGAGGTAAAGTCATATTTACTATATTTGAATTTAAGTTCTTGCAACATTATGTAAACTAAAAAGAGGTCTTATGCATGTATAAAATGTTCATTCCATCTTTTTACGGACCATAAGATAAACAAACAGGCTTACATGGATGCATGAGAGGTATTATTTTTTCTTCATGGATAATGAAACAATTTTGACTTTATTTTCAATGGTAATTATAAATAAAAGTTGAATTAATAAATATTTTATGGCTAAGAATTAAATGATAAATAATGCAATGGTGATTAAGAGGCATTTGTTTGATTTCTAATAGACTTCGTGATATAATTTTCTTTCCTATTTAGATTATGTAAAATAAATATCTATTTTTATGTATTTATAAGTAAATTATTTAAAGTAGACATGCCTTTATCATTGTGAATACGATGTAATATTAGCTAGGAGAAATATGAAAACATGAATTTTAGTGACTATCTCGCGATAAGTATGTGGACAAAAAATATTCCTTGAGTTGTTCATTAAGAAATAATCAAATATATTATTTGTCAAAAAGTTAAATTTAATATGGTATATGTTTTTGTATTATTTAACTCTATTTTATTATTAAAAAAGAAGAAGATAAATTTAAACCACAATAACAAAAGATTTAATCTCTTTTTGTAAGATGGATCTATAGTGATTTTCTATATTTACATATAGATAAACCATAGTGTAATTTTTCATTGTTTAAATTATATTTTTGAATAATTTATTATTATTAATATTTTATATTAAAAATTGAATGAGTTACACATTTTCATCTGATTAAGAACTAACTAAAATATTTTACCTTTAATTATTTTTTCCTTGTGAGTATTGAAATATTTTACTAATTAGGTTAGAATGAATATGAATGAACTATCTAAGCAATAGAAAATATTTATGGTAATTTTACAACTATAATTTCAACCATACTAAACTTTGTAATTTATTGAAAAATCTTTGCATTTTTTTTTATAACCATCTAACAAACATAATTATCATCTAAGATACACATTCAAATTCACTACCATCATCTAATTATATATACCTCTAACACATATAATGTCATTAGCTAGCACACAAATCTAATAATCTAACAAGGCATCATCATCATGATCACATCTAACAAAATACAAGCATTGTAATTTAACAACATCCCCACACACATCCTCAAATTAATATACATCTCATGTCAAATAATTGCTAACACATACACATCTATTTGCAAGCACATTAAATGACCATATCTAACATGACCTAACAATATACCCATAAACACCAACATATAAATTAAGTACATAAACATGAACTAAAAAATGTAATATATATATATATATATATATATATATATATATATATATATATATATATATAAGCTCTCAAACAACTACATCAAGTCAAATAATTGTTATTGAATATCTTATACAATAGATGTAGTAGTCGTAGCTTGGTCCGTAGCCTAGTCAAGTACTACCTCAATAGTCGAACTATCAGGTGGAGGAGAAGATATTGGTTGGTTTTCTCTCTCAGGAGAAACATGAGGCATTGCCGCCAGTACTAGGTGATCATCATGAGGTAAATGATGACGAGTTGGAGTATTACCAGAAGGATCATCGACACCCTGACCATAATATGATGGGGTAGTACTACCTGAAGCATGATCACCACCCTCATCATCATGATCCGAGGGCTAGTACTGAGTGAAGACTCAAGTGATGTCTCTGTTGCAAGCCTTGCATCCCTCCTTGTTGCTAGTAGCATGGTAGCTACGATGATATGATGCATAAGAAACATAGTTATCGATCAAACGTGAACTATTACCTCAAAACAGGTACTCGAGCCCAAAAACCCCAAAAAAAATGAAAAAACAACCCAAAAATAAAAAGTGTTGATTCTGAATCATCATTTTTTTCAGAGTAAATTTTCAATATTTTTTAAAAATAACAGTAAAAAACAATAAAAGCCATTTTGTTTGGTGCAAAAAAACACCTTGAAATTGAAAAGTGTTGATGTCGGAATGACATTTTGTTTTTTTAGGTACATTTTCAACATTTTTTAATAATGATGTTAAAAATAAAATATCATGACTCTGAAAATTTTTAAATTTCCAATGATTTTCAAGCATGACACTAAAGATAAAATATCACGTCTTTGAAAAGTCTTAAAATTCCAACGATTTTTAAACATGACATTAAATTTAAAATATCACTTTTTTGAAAAACCTTAAAATTCCAACAATTTTCAAGCATGGTGCTAAGAAAAAATACTTATAACTGTTTTCAACCATAGCATTAAAGATAAAATATTATGACTTAGAAAAACATTAAAATCTTGACAATTTTTCAACCATGGAATTAAAACCAAAGATTATGACTACAAACCAACCTTAAGTTTTCAAAATATTTAAAGCATGACATTACGGAATTTTTTATGACTAAAAAATTTTAAAAATGAACATCTGAATGAAAGAGTTATTATACCAAGAGCAATTTTTTTTTTTTTTTTTTAATGTTAAATGTATAGCGATTTTAAAATCTTAGCCTAAGACAACTTGATACATTGCAAAAAAATTTAAAAATCAACTATCAAATTGACACGCAATGTAGGTGGGCTCAACTCATTGTAATGAAAACTTAAAGACCAACCATGAAATTAACACATTGTGAGGTAGACTCGATTCATTATAACAAAAAATTTAAAATCAACTATCAAATTGCACATAATGAGATCGGGTTGCTAGACAAGCATCCACACGGATATATATATGAAAGATACATAAGAAAACAAAAATTCAAATATTGAAAAAAAAAACAAAAAAAAAACACAAAAACACAAAAGAAAACAAAAATTCAAATTTGAAAATAAAAATAAAAATAATAACAAGTAATAAAACATAAAAACATGACAAAAAGAGTCAAATATAAAAAATATATACAAATGCAAAAATTCAAATATTAAAAAAAATCAATTAAAAAACACAAAAATACAAAAGAAAACAAAAATTCAAATATTGAAAAAAAATAATATTTAAAATAATAAAAAGTAATAAAACATAAATAACATGACAAAAAAATCAAACATAAAAAAATTATATGGAAATGACATAAAAAAAAACTATAAAATGTAAAAAGAATTAACCATACCATGTAAAATTTTAAAAAAAAAAGAAGAAGAAGGTAAAATAGAATAAAAACCAAATAAAAAATAAAAATAAAAAAATAAAAAGCTACAAAAATAAAATAAAACATAAAAATAAAAATAAAAATTCCCAGCCACCCCGAGGCCCAACCAGCTAGGGATGGCAACGGGACGATTCATGACAAAAAATAAATTAAAAATTAAAAAATAAAAAAAAAACAAAAAAAAAAAAACCCATAAAATGTTAAAAAATAAAAATAAAATTTACTTGTAAAAATGATAAATTTAAATAAAAAAAAAATAAATAAAACAAAAGATATAAAATAAAATAAAAAAATAAATATAATTTAAGATAAAAAAAAAATAAAATAAAATAAAATAAATTTAAATAAAAAATAAATAAATAAAAAATAAAATAAAAAATAAAAAAAAATAAAAAATAAAAAACATTTATTTAAGTTAAAAATAAAAACCTCATTTAAAAAAAAAGTTAAATAATTACCCAAAAAAAATTTAAATAAAAGAAAATCAAAACAATTAAAATAAAAAAAAAGTAAATAAAATTAAAATTAAAAAAGATAAAATTTAAAACTATTTAAATTAAAAAATAAAAATAAAAATTTAAGTTATAAAAATTAAAATAAATAAATAAAAAACAATAAAAAATAAAAATAAAAATAAAAAATCCCCCTGTTCCTCCACCCACCCCAGCACCTCTCTCCGCCTCCCCAGCCCCCCTCTCCCCCCTCCGTCCCCACCACGCCACGCCACTCCACCCCACCCAACCCTACTCGCCCCACCTCAGCCCTCTCCCCCTTCCCTCCCCACCGCAACCCTCCCTCACACTCCGCGCAGCACCTTCCACCCCCTCGCTCGCCCTTCTCCCCTTCCCACACCACCCACCCTTGCCCAACCCCTCTCCCCCCTCCCTTGCCCACGCCACCCCACTTTACCCATCCCCTCCCCCCCTTCCCTCCCCACTCGACCCTCCCGCCTGCCCGGGCCCTTAGCTTGTGACCCTTTGGTCGTTGGTTGGGGGCCCAGGCGGGCGCAACCCTCCCCTGCCTGTCTGGCCCCCAGCCAGCAGCCAAAGGGCCGTAGGCTAAGGGCCCGAGCTAGCAGGGAGGTCCAAGTGGGGAGAGGAAGGGGTGGGCACGCATGGGGCGGGGAGGGAGAGGGTGGGCGAGAAGTGAGGGAGGGGAGGGTGTTTGGAGTTGGCTGGGTAGGGGAGTGCAGGGTTGGGGTGGAGTGGGGCAGGAGGGGGAGCAGGGGGGGGGGTGGTGTGGAGGAAGGGGGGAGGCAGTGGGGTACGAGTGAGGAGGGGATATTTATTTATTTATTTTTAATTTAATTTTAATTTAAATGTTTTAATTTTTAATCTTTTAATTTTCTTTTATGTTATTTTTAGATTTTTATAATTTTAATTTCAAAAAATAATTCCTAAATTTTTATTTTTATTTATTTTTATTTTTTTAACTTAAAAAAATAGTTTTAGATTTTTTTTTGGTTTAATTTGTTTTTCTTAAATTATATATTTTTTTTTAAAATTTTTTCATTATTTATTTATTTTTTGTTTTATATATTTTTTTGTCATTTTTATTTTATTTTATTTTTATTTTTATGTTTTATTACCAACATGAAAATCACCAACATTTTAAAAAATTATCCACACTTAATACACTAGAAAATTTAAAGTGTAAAAAATAAGTCCTCTAAACAAAAAAGGTTGATGCTCATCAACACTTTTCAAAACTCTCTAAAAAATGTGTTGATGTTGCATCAACGCTTTTCAAAATCAGCATGAAAATCACTAACATTTAAAAAAATTGTTCATACTTGATACATAAAAAAATTTAAAGTGCCAAAAATATCCTAAAAAAAGAAGAAGGTGCATTCTGAATCACCATTTTTCAAAATCGAGTGATTTTTTGCTACCTTAAAAAAACAGGTACTAGGTAATTTTCTCATTTGATCAATAATTATGTTAAGTGCCATCTTATCGTGCAGACAGTCTGTGAAGGGCTCCAGGAGCTTAGGATATGCCTTGATGTCTCGGCACTTGTAAGGTGAACTCCCTCCTCCACCAAAAGTCTAGACAACCGGTCACAGTAGTCCATTCTAAATCTGAGACCAACCCTATGAGCCCGGGTGCCCACGTCACCCCTCTGCATCTGAGGATCATGTGCCTCATCCTCCTCGGCCTTGCCAATCTTTGCATCTGATCCCTCTGGTAGGGTAGGAGGCATGTCCCTAACGAATGTGTCGATGTCTACAAAATATATAGTACACAACAATAATTAGACAATTTCATTAAACAATTTAATAAAAAAGTTAAAGAATGTGATAGAATAAATTTTATTCTAATTAATTAAGGCAATAAAATGAAACTATATTAATTTAAATAAAACACTAATATTACCTATATCATCTGTAGGCTCATCCGGTGTGAAGAGGATGTTGGGACACTGTCTCCAATCCATCCCCGCGTATGGACCACAACACCAAGATAAACGACTAGTCATCCTCATTGACTAGTAGCGCTAGTGCTTGGGTGGAAATCCTGGTCCGATACTCTGACAGGCCCCTCTTGGGCATCATCTGACCCCATATGCACATTCGCATCTCAGTCATCGTCCTAGGAGGGTGACGGTCAAATGTAGGCCTAGTCTCAAGAAACCTGTCAAAAAATAAACAAAAAAGCTCTAAAGTGAAAGGGAATTTCGTCCTCCCATATATCATCGCACAATATCTATCTAAAGCCCTACAAAACCACCTCAAGAAAATGGCAGACCATCTGACACATCGTGGCGCATGCATTAAATAATCGACATAATACAAAATATGGCAACTAATGCGCTTCTTATCACTAGTATAGTGTGAAATGGTGGTCACTAATAATGAGAGGCACCTAACCTCTTGTGCAACAAAAGAAGCAATCCGTAGCTATCCACCACGACTGAAAATCTGTTGGACGGACAACATGAGCCAAACATATCTCTGAGAGTAAACAAGTTGACTCTCTACTGTAACCCCATGGGGGACATCAGGGAACTCAGGGAAAATCATCCCCTCTCCTGGATACGCTAGTGATAAATTATGTCCTCCTTAGAGGGCCTATACCATGTCTCAAGACCGATATGGAAAGCCTGCTCCTGGACACCACCGACGGATTAAATGTGCCAACAAGATAGAGTGCGCCTTCAGGGATGTAGCCTCTTCATAGTACTTAAGGAGGTCTACATTCCTCAAGAGCGTTTGGTCGCTACACTAATAGGGTGAGGGTATAAATCCCCCTCCTTCTCTCGAGCCTCCCATGGTTGGAAAACATTGTATTGGTCTGCCATTTTCTCATGTTATTGTTGCTGCTACTCCCTCTGTTGATGTCTTTGCTACATGATTAACATATAAAATACATAAGCCTCATACATAAAATGTAATTTTTTTTATTAAATGAAAAATGTATTTATAAATATGGAAAAATAACTTTCAATAAAAAAAAAAATTCCCCGATGCACCCAAAAAATAGCAATGCACTATCAAACACAACAACATCGAAAAAAGTGCGTACATACATATGACACATTGCTTTTGGTTTGCATACATACATTTTCAACACGGTGTGTCTAGATAAACTTACATTCCGGTGTGCACCTATAACCATTTCGCACCAATACAAATGTTCATGTTATCGATGTAGAAATTATGGTGTAGATTTGCAAGTGCTCACGAAGTTTTAATCAAAATCACAAGACACAAACCTACTCTACTACTCTGTGGAATTCAATTCAAAATTTAGAACATCAATCACAAACATGCGATGAGAAATAACACACATGCACACAATATTTTTCCAGGGGAAATGAATCTACTAAAAACCCCTATGCATGCTTGCATTAATATGATGAATATGGTTGTTTTACAATTTCTTTGTTCAATTGAGCACATCTTGCAAGTGAATAACCTATCTCTCTACTCACTGAGTAGATTTGACTCGTACTTAGTCAATTTTTTTCCTTTTATTGTAGTCAATTTTTTCCTTTTCTTGAGCCCCTATTTCCTTGTGAAATTAGGCCCCTATTATTTAGGAAATTCCACAAATTGATTGTGCAATTCCCAAGGTTGATCATTTGACTGCATGCAACAACTCTACACTCAAGACTATACTACAACTGATTTTAAACTACCTTAGAATATCCACCACAATTGGGGAACTCAAATTCTCTGCATGCACTAGCTATTTTGGGTTGATTGATCAGTTAGTTGGATGATCACTAAGTTATATTGAAGTCTCACTACACAACTGACCTTCCACTAGTTCCTCCAACAATTGGAACCAATCTAATTGAAAACAACTTGAAATAATTGACCTTGATTGCTACAAATTAGCAATCACACATGTTTAACTAAACTCTAATTCCTCTAACTCGAATTTACTAAGATAATTGTGTGACACAAGCCATCTCACACAAGTTAACTGCATCCAAGTTATCTGCTAATGTGGAAATTCGATTTTTCCCAATTTATTCAAGGCAAAATCAAATTGAGAGTTTCTTGCTACATTTTTCAACACTCCCTCTCAGCAAGAAAGGATTATCAACCACCCCTATCATGCACCTGTGGAACTCGAACTTCCCTCTTGACAAGGCCTCTTTCAAAAGGTCAACATCTTGTTCCTCTATCAGAATGTATTATAACAACATTATCCACCTCTACACATAGTCCCACAAATGGTGATACTAGATATCTATATGCTGGGATCGGTCGTGAAATATAAGATTCTTACAGATCTGATGCAACTCTGATCATCACAGTAGATCATAGTTGGATCCATCATCTATCCAAACAATCCTACAAGTATCTTTCTCATCTAGATCGCCTCACATGTTGCTTGAATTACAACCATGTATTATGCTTTTGTCGAGCCGAGTGCCACAAATCTTCCTATTGTACTAGGAAAATGTTGTAGACCCAACACTGCAAATTCCACTTGATGTACTCTTTCGGTCAAATGGACTCCCTGCCTAATCTGCATCTATGAAGCCACACAAGTTCACTCCCTTTGTTAGCCTGTATCATAGTCCAAATTGGGTAGTGCCTCCGAGGTATCGTAAAACATGCTTAGCTGCCTTCCACAATAATTTGGTTGGCCTAACCATAGCTTGGCTCAGCTGGTTGACTGCATAGCAGATATATGGTCGTGTGTTCACAAGATACATTAGTGAACCCACTAACTGTTGATAAATGGTAGCATCCACTTCCTCACTGCAGTGGCATCCTGCTTCTACTAGTTGGTCGCTAGAGGTGTTTCCATGAGTTTACAACTCTCCATGTGGAATCTTTGTAGTATCTCATTTGCATACTTACCTTGAGACACAAATAGTCCCTATCGCCTTGCCATATTTCCAACTTGAGGAAGTAGCGCATGAGACCCATGTCCTTCATTTCAAATTCCCTTGCAAGGTCCTCTTGCAAGATCTGATCAACTGCTCATCACCAATAAATATTAAATCATAAACATATAAGACAATAATAAGTAGTTTACCTTCTACCAAGATGTGATAGAGGTTTGCATCCGCTTCATTTTTGGTCAAGCCCAAACTAGTGAGATAACTGTCGATCCTGGTGTACAAAACACGAGGTGCTTGTTTGAGACCGTACAATGCTTGCTTGAGTCTGCACACATGAGACTTTTGATCAAATATATCAAAACCTTCCAGTTACTCGATGTACACCTCCTCCTTAATAACCCCATTGAGAAATGTTATCTTTACATCCATCTAGTGGATCTTCCACCCCATCTGCGCAACTAGTACGAGAATTTCTCTAATGGATGAATACCTTGCTATAGGAGCAAAGGCATCCTCATAGTCAATTTCATTAACTTGAGAGAATCCTTTGGCCACAAATATGGACTTATACTTCTCTATGCTTCCATCTGCTGCATGCTTAACCTTGAAGATCCATCTTGAACCCACAAATGATTTATCTGTCGGTCTTGGGATCACTTACCAAACACTGTTCTTTACAATGGATTCATATTCCTCCACCATTGCATCAACCCATACAAATTTGTCTACTACTTCCTTGAAAGAGGATGGCTTAGCCTCTACAATCTTAGTCATTAGAGCCATATAGACAGTGTACCGTTCAAGTGCCGTTCTCTTCTTGCGCAAATTTGAAGGATCTCCCAGATTCTCCCTCGCATCCTGCACAAGTCTATTAGCTTCCCTGGTTCTTTTTCTGCCTTCTTTGGATCATTTTTCTTGAGGCTCCTCCTTTGGAGCTAAAATCTCTTCTTTTGGTGGGATTTGAAGCTCCCTCTCAAGAGAGCACATCATCACATTCTACTCATCAACTTATATCCCTTCGCACAATTATCATTCTGAGGGATGGAAAGTACACACGGTAGTTGTGAGGAGTTTCTATGTAACCCACAAATACCCCCAACTCTTTTATAAGCTCAAGCTTCTTCCTTGATTTTTTAGAGACATGGCAGTAAACAAAGGCTCCAAAAATCCTGAAGTGTGACACATCCAACTTCCTCCCCGAGAAACCCTCCTCCGGTGTAATCATACCAAGAATCCAATGAGGACTCTGGTTCTGCAAGTAGACTGTTGCGTTGCATGCCTCAACCCAAAATGCAGGAGTAGGCCTTGGTCATGTAACTTAGCTCTCGCAACACCCACAATGCTACAATTCTTTCTCTCATCTACCCCATTTTGTTGTGGGTTGTGGGGTGCTGTTATCTCTCTTTGAATGCTTTGTTTCACACTATTTTTTTTGAGTTCATTTGAAACATACTCACCTCCATTATCGCTCTTGAGAGCCTTCACCTTCTTGTCGGTTTCTTTCTCAACCAGTGCCTTTAATTCTACGAACGTTATTCCACATGAAGAAATCCAACACTTCCTTGAGAAGTCATAATAAAAATGACAAAATATTTGCGTCTGGTAGTGGAGGTTATCGAGAAAGGTCCAGAAACATCAGAGTGGATCCTTTCCAAGACTGCATGTGATTTGTTGTCCCGATTATGGAATGTGGATTTTGTGTACTTCCCCAAAGTACATCCTTTGCATACATCCTGTTTCTCAAGTGCTCCTTTGGGGAGGCCAATGGTTATTTGCTGCATAATCTTTAAGGTGCCATGATGCAAATGGCCAAGTCTTTTGTGCCAAAGTTCACTGACATTGCGCTCTACACTTTCTCCGCCTTAGTGCTTGATGCAACACAATATTCCACATCTAGCTTATACAAGTTCTTCACACAACCCCGATCTTCTTCACCTGTCCCATGGCTATGTGTCTTAGGAATTCTTTCCTTTGCTGAAGATCACATCATAACCACAGTCTTCCAAAATTGCAACAGAGATGAGATTCTTCTTCTTGGTCACATTATACCTTCCATCATCCCCCAACTCGATATGCATCTAGAGATATTTCTACTCCAGGTCACTGAAAAATTCACTACATATTGTCATATGGAATGAGGCACAAGAGTCCAAGTACTACACGCTCCCCATCACTGTGTTGACCATGCATGTGATAAGGGTGAAGTCAAGCTCGAACTGTGAAGCCAAAGCTTCACTTGCTGCTCCTCTTGAGGTCTTCTTGCTTGATTTTTGTGTGGATACTTCATGGCATAATGCCCGAATTCATGAATATTGAAGCACTTAATTTTGGACAAATATTTCTTCTTTCCCCCTTGGCTGGGTTTTGGTCTGGTTTGAGATTTATTCTCTTTTCCCTTCTTTCCCTTTCCAACCAATGAAAAATTTATTCATATTCTCCCTTGGATGAATTTCCATCTTTGGTATTTAGCCTTATTTCTTCCTGTACCAAATCAGACTCTAAGCATTCCCAATTCAATAGTTTCTCCCCCCCGTTCACTGAATCTTGGTAGCTATGCCAACTCTTGGGAAGGCCTAGAAGGGCTAGGTTTACCAAGTCATCATATGGAACAGTAACACCAACTCCTGCAAGCTCATCATAAACTTTTGTAAACCTGCTTAGATATTGCTGAATGGTGTCATTCTTCTGCATCTTGATATTTCAAAGTTTATCCTTGAGCGCCAATTTCCTATGGTCGCTACTATTCTGGAACAGATCTGTCAGTGCCTGCCACATTGCATAAGGAGTTTATTTCCCATGGATATTTGTGACAATGTGTTCTTTCACTCCCTCCAATATTATTCTCCTTGCTTTGGCTAGATCTTTCTTCCATTGGGCTAGGTTATGGGCATCAAATTTCGTTGGTTTTGCAACATCTCTTTTGATGTATTCTAGCAAGTTATTGTCATCAAACACCGCCTCCATGTGATCCTTCCATACAATGAAATTCAAGCTGCCTTCCAAGACATATTCTAATCTCAGTCCATTAAAGGCCATTCTCCCAACTCTGAAGAGATCTTGCTACACTGAACTGCAAATTCGAACCTCTTGAGAAACAAATTTAAAATTCCTACTTTAATGTGAATCCTGCTTCGATACCATGTAGAAATTATGGTGTAGATTTGCAACTGATCATGAAGTTTATACAAAATCACAAGACACAAATCTACTCTATTGCTTTTCGGAATTCAATTCAAAATTTAGAACATCAATCACAATCATGCAATGAGAAATAACACACATGCACGCAATATTTTTCCAGGGGGAAACAATCTGCTAAAAATCCCTATGCCTTCTTGCATTAATCTAATGAATAGAGATGTATTACAATTGCCGCTCAACTGAACACAACCTGCAAGTGAATAACCTATCTCTCTACTCACTAAGAGGCTCTGACCCAGACTTAGGCAATATTTGCCACTGCTTGAGCCCTTATTTCCTTGCGCAATTCCTTGAGAAATTAGGCCCCTATTATTAATAATTAAATTACCATCCACCTAATACTTATTAATAATTAATGAAAATTATATAACCCCTATTCCATTTAATTTATATGGCCTTGTTAGCTTTTTAAACAATTTAAATAAAAATCAGATTATCTTTTATTTGGGTTGAGAGATGCTCTACAACTCAGTATGGGGGAGATGTAGTGCTTGTAAAATGACGTATTAAATGATAATAATAATATAAACCATAATGATGACTTAATTAAAAAAGATATAGTCTAAGTAATAGACGAAATAGATGCATTTTTTCTGATTAATTTTGCCTAAAATCTAGTAAAGATTTTTAAGAATCATGAGTTTAAGTTGTTTAATTTGCAAAGCTCAGGTGCCTCAGGGTTTTTTTACGGTGATGAATCCATTCGTGCATTCAAAAATGCATTTTAAACATCAAGAAATCACAGTCTTGCTAGAAATTGTATTGCCAGATTTCAAGAAAGAAAGCCATTTCGTCTGTTAGTTAAATTGTGCCATTAAAAAATAATAGAAGCAAAAAGTAATAAAATAATAATTTCATTCAAGTCAATTTGTTATATTGCGCGCGCGCACACCCACACACATATATTACGGTAATGAGAATACTTGTATTAATTGCAAATCTATGCTCAAATCACAACTGTACATTAGGTGTTACATTATGATTTTCTTCCATTGCCAATATCATCTATAGACCCTCGAACCAAAATTTTCCTTCGAAGGGGGTATATCTGATACCAAGAATATATGGGTCTTTGGAGGTGAATACCTTCCAATAGAATTCTAAAATTAAACAAAATTTGTAGGTCATATAGCCTACTTCAAAATATAATCCTTAATTACAACATACTTCCTTGGATCCACGTTGACTAGCAACCCCCCCTCCAAATATTTGATATTTGAACATATGATTGATGCTTAATCCATTAAGGGACAAAGTTTGGTTTTAATTGACCATTAACCATCAACTCTCCAAACTCCAAATTGCAACCTCGATTGGCACATTAATCTTGATTCTTGGTTATTATCACTTAGAATGTGCTTAAAACCCATCTTTGAGTTATCTTTTGATATTTTCTTAATCTGATTTGAGAGATTATCCAAAATTTTGTCTCTCGGGAAAGTTACTTTGAACAAATATTGAATTATTAAAAGGGAGTCACCCAACACAATGAGAGAAGAGACTTGGAATTATTTGGTGAGAAGAATTCCTTGGAGTAATATAAGCTTCTGCCTAATTATTTGTCATAATCCCTAATCCCCATGAATACTCTAAACTTTGAATTCTCTGAGGTTATAAAAGACCCCTCCCCTTTTGCCACCCTTGTAGTTTTATTAATAAAATTACTAACAATATATATATATATATATATAAAACATTAAAATGAATTCAAATAATAATGATTCATATTTATCATTAAATATATTGAGAACATATAATTAAAACATATAAAAATATAATAAATTTAATTAATATGCATATGCAAACTTAATACTCTGTTTCTTTATATAAAAATTAAATATTATATATATCATATTAAAAATTTAAATTAAAAGATAAAAAAATATATTAAAGAAAAATGCCAAACACATATATGTAATTATACATATTAGAGTTTAATTTATATAATATATAATATTATAAAGAACTAGATACATTTTAATTCTTACCCATCAGGAATCAAATTTATCTCTCTGTGATCTTTTTCTCAAATTATAATTATATATATATATATATATATATATATATATATATATTAAGAAATTTAATCCATGTGAATACTAGTAAATCAAGAAGTAAGATAAATTTAAATTGATTTTAAAATAACATTAGTGATACAAATATATTTAGATAACTAATAGATAAAACATTTCAAACTTGTCACTTGCACCCTAAGTCACCAAGTTCAGGTTGAATATATTTGAAGTTCGATGAATTTAATTCCAGGTGGCCTGCACTAGGAGAATGTTGTCTCTGAATGTCAAACTTGAAAACGAGGGAGATACCAATACGAGTTAAGTTAGCTTTAGGAGGATGTTGGGAGTAGTGTTGTTAATTTACATAGAACATTATATATATTCACATGAACCCATAGTGGTGACCGCTACATCCTTAGAATATTTGCACCAATATGAGTTAAGTTAGCTTTAGGAGGATGGTGGGAGTAGTGTTGTTAATTTACATAGAACATTATATATTCACATAAACCCATAGTGATGACCGCTACGTCCTTAGAAAATTTGTACTCGAAGAGACCACTACGTCCTTAGAATATTTGTACTCGAAGGGACCACTTCTTCTCGGCTCAACCACAGAGACTGACCCCCAGAATGTCAAGAGAATTGAACCCATGACCTCTCAATAACAAATGTGCATTAATGACTGAGAGCTTGACCAATTGAGCTATCCCTTGAGTTAATATTTTTCATTTTAATTCGTTTATCTTTATCTTCATAATTTTGATACATTATTTTTTAATTTATACCATATACAACTAAATTATTCAAATTTATGTATTTATAAACAATTCTAGTAGAAGTTTAGTATTTCAATCAAATATAAAAGTTAAATATATAAAAGAAACATATGTATATTAAAAAATGAGTAGTCTAATTAATAACGAAATGATCCTTTTTCACACACTTTTTTTTGGTCAATTTTATTAAAAATCGGGTTGGGATTTTTAAGAATCACAAGTTTAAGTTGTTTAATATGCAAAATTCGAGTGTCTTAAGAGTTTTTTAGCAGGCTGAACCTATTTATGTATTCCAAAATACATTTTAAATAGCAAAAATCACAATCTTACTAGAAATGATCAAATTACAACTAAAAAACTATTTCATCTATAAAAAACCTACACTTAAAAAAATATTTTAATCCTAAAATCTAATAATATAATTATAATTATAATTATATATATATATATATATATTTTTAATGTTGAACTTAATATAAGACTTAATTACCCGAATCAAAAAAGAATAATTCTTTTAAAAAAACATCATTTATCTCGCTTTTGTTAAATAATTTTCAATTTTTTAAAATGAAAATCGATTGCATCTTAGTTAATTTACCAGTTTTTAATTGAGAACTTTCTCATTTATAATAAAGAAGTTCGAGGTCCAACCAAAGTTGGTTAAGATATGTTCCATTCACAACCACTCTTGATTTTAGTTGAGTAGTTTTGGTTTTTAAGGTTTGTTAAGATATGTTTCATTCACAACCACTTTTGACTTTAGCTGACTAGTTTTGGTTTTCAGTTTTATAATAAGAAGTTTTGGATACATAAAATAAAAATGTTTGTAATTAAGAAGTTTTGGATACATAAAATAAAAATGTTTGTAATTAATATTTTTGTAGTTAGTTTAATGTATAGGGTTAATAAGGTATACAATTTAAAAAAAATAGAAGTATTAATGGTGATGAAGATAAGGGATGGTAGTTTGCTTCCAGTATATTTCTATAGTGGAATTATTTTTTGGTTTTAAAGTATGTTTTAAAATTATTTTTTATTTGTTAAAAATTTGGTTTTTTTGGAATGTAAGAAAATAGGGTAATAATTTTAAATTTACAATTGGTAAGAGTAAAAGTTTGTCTTTTTACAAAATACTAGTGGATTATTTTGGTCGCACAATTTTCTTTGAATAATAATGATCAGTTATAATACATTTACAAATAACAACCAATGGTGATTGTCTTCATTATCAGTTAATAATTAAATTATGATAAATTTTGCCACCTTCAATAAAAAATAAATCAAAATGAAAAATGAAAAATTATTTTTCATTAAAATACTCAACTTTTTAAAGAAAAACACTTTCAACTAATAGAAAAATTTCATATCTCCATACAATTAAAGATTAATCCAAATCATTTAAAATCAATGTGAAAGACTTGTAAATTGCAAACATTGTGTTAGATTTCTTAACCATGAGAAATAAATGTGAAAGATTTGCAAAATGCAAATATTGTGGCAGATTCTTTAACAATGAGAAATAAATAAAATTTTAATTAATTGGTTCACATGTTACATGAGATAGATTGTGTTCTCGTGGACATGCACATATTGAATTAATTAGAAAGAAAGAATGAATGAAAGAAATTATTTTAACATTCACGAGGCTAAAGATAACCTATAGAACAGATTGCTTCTTCATCTGCTTGATATATTCGACCTTTTTTGTGAAACTTCAAAATAACCATCAATTAAATTAATGAAAAATAGCATAATCACATATAAATGATTTCGATTAATTGTAATCGAAAAGCAGATGGTGGGTATCCTCTTCTATAACTACAATATGTCTCAACAAAAACTCATTGACAAATGTATACATGGGTTTTAATTTAAGCAACAAACGGTTTATTATAACAGACGTTATTAACTAAGATCGTTTAACTAACTGAATAGACGGTGATGGACCAACAAAGTCAACCATAATTAATGGAGTTGTTGTCATGGTTAAATTAATATATAAACAATATTCGATCGGATAGTAGTGATTGTGGTTAAGTTGTGGGCATTTATTTTTTTTGGTTCATATTTCACTTTTATAACTTCCTCAATAGTAAATGGTTGTTTGGCCTAAGAAGTCCTAGAATTGTTATAAAAATATAATTTATGTTTAGAGGATTAGGTGAAAATATGTAGGACTTTCATTTTTCAAATGTCTTTGTGTATTGTATTAAGAATATAAAGTTAAAAGTTATGTAATTTATGTTCAGAGGATTAGGTGTAAATATGTAAGCCTTTCATTTTTCAAATGTTTTTTTATATTGTATTAAGAATATAAAATTAAAAGTTAAAACAAATAAAAATAAGTTGATTTAAGAAATTGGGTGTATGTTTTTGTTTTTGTTTTTTGTTTTTCTGTTTTCCGAGTTTTGATTATGTTTTAGCTGTTTGTTTTTGTTTTTTGTTTGTTTTTTTTAAATTTTCTTTGTATTTTAGTTTATTTATAACATGTTGTTTAAGTAGGACTAAGTATGGTGTAATTTTTGTTTAGAAATTTATAGTTGTGAGAATTTTTTTGAAGGGTTAGATAGCTTATGTTACAGATTTTCTTGTTGATGGGTTGCTTATCTTGAAAAAGTTTGATGTTGTCTTCAAAGACATTTTCTATAAATGTTTCTTTGGGGTTGAATATGATAATATCTCAATTTAAATCTCTATTACATTGTGGTGGCCATTTTAAAGGAGTGGCAACTTCCTTCTAGCCATCACAATCCATGTTTTTTCTCAACCTACTCTAGTCACAAAGGATCATATTCCCATGGGATTTGTCCCTATAAATACAATCTCCTTTAAGGATTTCTTGTTATTGGGCAAGCCCTAGAGTCCATCCTTTATTATTCAAAATGTTGTGTTTTCTCTTGTCCTGAAGTTGAATTCCTCTCAAGTTCAAGACGAAGAGAAACATTTCTAAAGCCACAAGTTGATATGAAAATTAAATGGCATATGCCTAAAGGTGATGAACCTTCAAGCTTGTATCTTTGACCCTTAGGGTTCTTTTTTGAAGGATTTAGATCCAATGCACTTTTTTTTTAGGAGGTTTTGTATCCTATAAATTTTGGTAGAAATGGATTTTTTGATGATATTTGCCAAAGGTCTATAGTTTAATGAATTTTGGATTAAGGTTATGGACTCATGGATTTAATCCACATACTAAGTTGCTTTATTCAACCCCATTGTAGGTAGAATACTCAATCTCCCCTTGGAATGTCGAAACAAAAACTCCCTTATGACCATTACAAATGTTTTGGTTAACCATCTTACCATAGTTTTTAAGGACAAAAATATGTCGAGATATTATTAGTATTGACTTGAACAAAGATCTCCCCAAAACTTTCGTGATGGAATGCAAGGATAACAATTGGATGTAAGAGTTTGACTATGAGAATATTGCACCAAAGTGTAGAAATCTCTTTGAGCATAGGAACTTGGTTGTTTCTTACAAAAATGTAAATACCCACCTCTTAGGCAAAAAAAAGGAATAATAAACCTAACTAATGGAAGACACAAGGAACAATTCCATATGTGTGGACCTAGTCTCTTGAACGCCAAATTGGACAAGGTGGATATGAGAATGTTATTGTAATAATAGAGAATAATCTTCCCTTGTAGTGGATTATCTCTTGACAAGGTAGCCTTGTTAGGGTAGAGCAAAAGGTTTTTTGTTTTTTTGTTGTTGGGGTGGATGTGGCAGGGGGAGGTGGCAAAAGTGGAAAATGGACAACTCAAAATTGAAAAAGGCTTCAATAAATTGGGACAAGTTGGTTATGGAATTGGAAGTAAGACCCCCAATGGCTCCATCAACTTGGAAACAACATTTAGATGTGAAGAGAGGCTTGATAAGAAGAAGAACAAACAAAGAAAAACAAAGGCATCATAATGAATTATATAATCTTATAGTCAGTGAATTAGAAGAAATGTACTCATCTAATGACAATATTTAGACAAATTAGGATATAAATATAATCTCTCTTATGACTATTGCTTGTTTCTCTAACTAAAATAAGGATTTTCGAATATATCACAACTAAGATCTAAATATTGAAAATCAAGTACACTAATGTTTAACTTAGTCAAGTAAAATTAACTTAGTCTAGTAAAATTAACTTAGTCAAACTGTAAACTTAATATAATCAATTATATATATGATAGATTGTTATATAAATTAAAAAATATTATGAAAATTAAGTTCCAAGGATAATGCAAAAAAATTGAAAATAATGTCTACAACTTGAATGATATTATTAATGACCCTATAAAGTTGTTCAAGTAGAATACTTAACATGATTGTGTATGATTCACAATAGCTTTTCCATGCTTATATTTTTAGATAAAAGAAATAATATTTATAATCCTCCTATCCTTAATTTCAAATTTTAAATTCATAAAGAAGGTTGCGTTGAATGTGTTGTCATCGATTTCAACCCCAAAGTCACTAATGTCACACATAGGGGGAGTCAAACCAAGGTCGATAAATTAAAGTTGAGTAAGGAAATGTTATTATTAGTTCGATGAGCAGATAGTAGACAAAGTAACTTGCACATGATTGGAACATCAAGCAGGGTAACGATCTCATCAAATTGAGGGATTCGCAGTGGATCAAATGATCATGCAGAGTAAGCTGAGGAGTATCAAAAAGTCATGGAAAACATAGAGTTTGTTTACATAGTGTTGAAGAATCAAGGGAAATTAGGTGTAGTGTGATTATTCTTGACTTGATAACAATTTTTGGAGTATTTTTACTTTTTATTGTTAGCTTAATCTTCTTCCTTTTCTTATTAATGCATGTGTGTGTACTTCATCAAACTGCTACCAAAAACATAAGAACAAGAACACAAGATGTTGGCTCTCTGCCAGGGCCAAAACCTCTCTTCTCTTGAGAGGAAAACCCTTTAGTAAGTTTCTCTTATTGAAGCTTCTATTGATAAATCCCAAACCCTAGACCCTTGACTATAATGTCCTCCAAGCACAGGTCAAGTCCTTTCTCCTTTCTGCACTTCATTCCCCGGCACTTAGTCTTCCTTCTTCCGACACTTTGTTTCCTGACACTTCGTCCTCCTTCCAACTGTTGTTAGATCTTGTTGCACTTTCTCTAGAAGAGACCCTTATCCTTGATCTTTGATGAGACCCTTTCACATGGGATGATGTCTTCCTCTTCTTCACCCACTAATGAACTTGTATGACTGTAATGGGAGGGCTGTTATGACAGTAGAGACATCCTCCTTCTCTTCGCATGTGTGACTATAATAGGCTTTAGAACAATCCTATTAACTTCTCCTTCCTCCCTTGTTTCTTTAGTTGAGTGGGAGGCCTTTAAGGCCTATGTTTCTAGCCCAAGTGATGAGATATGTTGATTGTGAGTTTCTACTGTTATGACTGCATGAAACCTTCCTTTTCCTCGCACATGTGACTGCAACTTGCCCTAGGAACAATCCTATTAGGCTCGATTGTGTACCCTTCTTCTTCACTGCACTTGGAGACCCCTTCTTCGCCTTCGTTCACCCTTTTCTCGACTTCCTTCACTTAGCTGATTTCAGAGATGAGTGAGCTTGACGTTGGAGGAGTGGACAACCTCTATATATAGAGGTCTATCCCTCCTTAAGGCCGACTTGTCTTCTTTGCTACGAATTGCTTCCTTTGATGGTGCCTTTGCTTGGAGGAGACTTGACTTTGCTTGGAGGTGTCTTCTTTGACTCTAATACATAAGTATACCTATAGTAACATGCCCTTAAGGTCTTCAACATAATTCTTTTGACTCTTTGACTCACCTATAACACTTTAACATGTGCTAGACCTATTTCAATGAGAAAGAAAACTCATTGACATATATTATAAAAATAATATTTCTTTTCTTGAATAATACAAATATCGAAGTACATTTATGAAGATCGAACCTAGTTACATTTCCTTCAACACTCCCTCTTAACTAGGGAGGTATTCATACAACATTACAAGGTGTTTGGTTATTTTTCAATCTTGAAGAATTCACATAAGAGAAACTTGATTGTCAATCCATCTTTTATAGTATCATGGTAACCAACATTGTTTCCATAACAAAGCCTTGAATGACAACTCTATCTCTCAATAGATCAGAGCACATTGTTCGCGAGACTAATGACTTATAGACACCTTAGTCATTGTCTCTCAAGGTACATACCCACCCGGGTGTTCACCGAGTATGACCTTCTAGGACTATTCTTATCTTGGGTTCCCAACCCTCAAAGAATATCGGTCCTCTTGCCTACTCTTGTCTTGGATGCCCTACACATCCTCAAAGAGTATCGGATGCCAGATGATTACCCAATCCTCCCATTCTTTCTTCCCAAGTGAAGACAAGAATGTTGTGTCTATCTCTTCCTCTTGAATGAGGAAGACATGCCCAAGTATCCTCTGACAAGGTACTTGTCCAAGTTCCTTTATAATTGGGAACTTGTTATAAATCCCTCTTAGCTAGGGATTTGTCCATTCATCAACAAATTCTTCTTCGTGGGTCCTCCAACTGCTTGATCTCCTTCCTTCCTTCGATATCATGAAGTCTTTGTTCGAATCTTCTTCTTGGTAGGGCACCATTCATTGATCACTTTCCTTCCAGTTTGTCATGTCATTGCTTCTTTTATGGAAAGTGTCCTTCTTGACATATATAATGTTCTCTTGTCATTTGGCTACTCCTTTTTCATCTATCCATGCTTCATAATACTCTTCTCATGGATTCTTCATTGTACTTGCTTGTTTACATGCTTCGATCTAGTAGCCCTTCATGACTTTATCCTGATATTGATTCAACATTAAATGGAACTTTTGCTAGATCGCTTCTTCATCATGAAATATTCGTAGAGTAGAATCAATTTTCTTCACCTTTCATATCTCTAAGGCCTTCATAGGTGTCAAGGGTCCTTTAATTTTTTTCCTTCCTTTAGCAGAGTTGTCCTGCCTTCTTTCAGGAGATGTGTTCAATGAATCTTGTCACATAGTGATTCTTTGTGATCATGGTGTTCTTCACATGCTTGATCTCTTTCTTCATTTGATTTTTCTTGGATAGATTAGTCATCCACATTATGCTCCTTGTGGGAGCACTTCTTCATTGCTTGTTTCTAGGACTAGTTAGCATTCCATCTTCACTTACTTCTTAGTCAACAATCTTATACTCCTTATGTGAGTATTTCTTCTTGTTGACCTTCATTGCATTGTAGTACATGCCTTCGAGCATGTCATTGGTGAAAGAGATTCTTTCATACTTGATCATGTCATAGAACTATTCCCATGACTCAATAATATACATATGATAACATGATTAAACTTTGATGCATACATACCTCATCTTGATTCTCCTTTGATCATCTTATCTTCAATTGATTGTCCATGGTGTGGCCCTTCTCGCTTCATCTTAGCTTGCCTGCATATCATCCTTTTTCTTGAATCCCATGAATGGGACTCCTAATGAGACATCTGCTTTTGATTATGAATCTTCTTTTGAAGATTCCATAAGAGGATCTTGAAGACCCTTACCCTGTAAATATTATTTCTTTTTGATGATGGAGGTCTTTTGATATTCTTAATCATGATCAATTTTCTTTCATTGTGGATGAGGTCCTATACTAGGTATGCTCCTTCTACATGAATATCTTGAGCTATATCTACCGTGCTCCTATAATCTAGAAGATATTTCTAACCATGCATTTTGTTCTATAAATGCTCCTTCTACATGAATATTTTGAACTCTATGTACATCATGCTTCTAGATTCTAGAAGACGTTTCTAGCCATGCAATTTATTCTATTCCTACATGCTCCTATACCACTCAAGACTTTGAAAGAAGATTTTAAGTAAAAAAGTAGACTTAGTCATAGTAGAGATTTGAAGGATCTTCCTTCTTTTGATTCTTTTTTTCTTCTTTCACCTCTTGAGTCATGTGAGATTATTCCATTTTTCTTTTGTTTTTGTTATCCTTCTTTAGTTTAGGACAATTCCTTTTGTAGTGTCCATATTCTTGGCATCCAAAGCATTGGACTTTGGACATATCTTTGTTGTTTGTTCTCCGTGAACTGAATTTGACAAATTTTCCCTCTCTTGGCCATGGTAACAAATGCTTGCTCCTTTGATCCCACATCTTCCTTTGCTTTGAGTATTGTTTCCTCTATCTTGAATAGAGACCACATTTCACTTAGTAGGGTGTCTTACTTCTTGGAATATATGCTTGATGTGAAGTTGCCCCAATCCTCAGGTAGACCATTGAGTACTACAGTTGTCATTTCTCTGTTAGACATGACTTCCCCTAGTTCTTGAAGTTTATCCCTCATCTTAGATATCTTCATGAATTAGGGAGCTATTCCTTCCTTTGATATCTTCATTTTGTACAGTTAATTTCGTAGATATATCACTTCTCCAGTTGTGGTTACCGAGAATAGCTCTACTAGTTTGTCATAGATTTCTTTTGATGTTTCAAGTTTGGAGACATAAGGAATGAGAGAGTCTTTGATGGATTCTATTAGAATCATTTGAGCTCTTGTCTCATCCTTATTGTATTTGGCTAAGGCTTGAGCTTGTTCCTTAGCAAGGATAATGATATTCCCTTTGATATGTTCTAGAAGTTCAATCTCCTTGAGAAGTAAACCAGTCCTCTTCTTCCATGCAAGAAAGTTATTGGTACCTACCAATTTATTGCTTTCCTTGCAAAAAGACATTGATGTGTAATGAAAAGGGGACACATACTTACTTTATAGATTTTGAGATGTAGTGGACTTGCTTTCTCCTTGAAGACATGATGGCTTGCCTTCCTTAGATCTTGATGTTCTTCAACTGGACTCACTTGATGATGAGATTTGCTTAATGGCTTGCAGATGATGTAGGTACTTCTTTGATTTTCTCTTCTCCTTGCTTTTAGTCTTCCTTGTTGAATTATAGATGGTAGACCTTCTTGTCTTGAAGTGATTGAGACTTCTTGGCTTGAGGCTTCAAATTTTGTAGATGTCCTTCCTTGATGAGTGTTATTGAGACACCCTTTCCTTGATGTGTCACCTTAGCTTTGAAACCATGTTGAAAAATCAAGGGCAATTAGGTGTAGTGTGATTCTTCTTGACTTGATAACAATTTGTGGAGTCTTTTTACTTTTTCTTGTTAGATTAATATTCTTCATTTTCCTATTAATGCATGTGTGTGTACTTCATCAAACTGCTATAAAAAACATAAGAACAAGAACACAAGATGTTGGCTCTCTGCTAGGGCCAAAACCTCTCTTCTCTTGAGAGGAAAACCCTTTAGTAAGTTTCTCTTATTGAAGCTTCTATTAATAAATGCCAAACCCTAGACCCTTGACTAGAATTTCCTCCAAGCACGAGTCAAGTCCTTTATCCTTTCTGCACTTTGTTCCCCGACACTTAGCCTTCCTTCTTCGAGCACTTCGTTTCCCGGCACTTCGTCCTCCTTCAAATTGTTGTTAGATCTTGATGCACTTTCTCTAGAAGAGACACTTATCATTGACCTTTGATGAGACCCTTTCACATGGGAGGGCTGTTATGACAACAGAGACAACCTCCTTCTCTTTGCACGTGTGAATGTAATAGGCTTTAGAACAGTCCTATTAACTTCACTTTCCTTATTTCTTCGCTTGAGTGGGAGGCCTTTTTAAGCCTATGTTTCTAGCCCAAGTGATGAGATATGTTGACTGTGAGTTTCTACTGCTATGACCACAGGAAACCTTCCTTTTCCTTGCACGTGTGACTGCAGCTTGCCCTAGGAACAATCCTCTTAGGCTCAGGTGTGTACCCTTCTTCTTTGCCGCACTTGTAGACCCCTTCTTCATCCTTCGTTCACCCTTTTCTCGGTTTCCTTCACTTCAATGATTTCAGAGATGAGTGAGCTTGACGTTGAAGGAGTGGACAACCTCTATATATAGAGGTTTGTCCCTCCTTAAGGCTGACTTGAAGACTGCAGGCCGACTTGTCTTCTTTGCTACATATTGCTTCCTTTGATGATGCCTTTGCTTGGAGGTGTCTTCTTTGACTCTAATACATAAGTATACCTATAGTAGCATGCCCTTAAGGTCTTCAACATAATTCTTTTGACTCTTTGACTCACCTATAGCACTTTAACATGTGCTAGGCCTATTTCAATGAGAAAGAAACTCATTGACATATATTATAAAAATAATATTTCTTTTCTTGAATAAATACAAATATCAAAAGTATATTTATGAAGACCAAACCTAGTTACATTTCCTTCAACACATAATAGGTCGACGAGTAAATGGAACATGTGCTAAATGAAAAATCAGTGACCATTGTTTTTGTCTCTTGCGCTGTTTCGATTACCCAAATTTTCACATTCTTCATAATCGATTTCTATATATATGTGTGAACATTTTTGTAATGAGTTCTACTTATGTATTTTCTTGTGCTCTCTCTCATTCGAATTGTCTCATACTTATTTAAAAATTTTCATTTCATTATTATATCAAGCCTTTACATGCCACGTCACACACTCGTTGACCCTAGCCTTTAATCCTTTATCCTTACTCCATGCGCTTATGCCACACTTGCTCCATCACTCCTTTGGTGCATCATTCACTTCTAATGCCAAGCCTAATCGATCTTAGCTTTTGACAATGAGCCATGGGCCATCACATATGATCTCACCATGTTGCGCATTGCGCACTCTTAGCTTCTAGTGGTCCAAATTTTACTGCTATCCCATTCGTCATTTCCCAACATACGTCGTCAAACCTTGTGTGAGTGCATTGCACATCTCTACCAATCAAAAAAGACTCACCTGCCTCTAACCCTTTCACTTGCGCCATATATATATGCCCTTTTTCCTTTAGTGCATTATGCAATTCCTACACCCAATCTATTCGACCCTTATTTCTAGACTTTTCGCCTTCCGCTTAACACCTTAATGTTCCCTTCCAGTATTGGCGCATTACGCACTTTCAATGCTAAGGCAAACCAACCTTGCTTCTAACTCTCACACTTTCACCCAACCTTAACGCACTGTTTCTCCACATAAAACATTTTGCGTAAATTAAATAAGTTAGAGTAGGGATTTTGGGATTGATCTTGTGCATGTGGCCATGAATGAATTCCAGTTTTCGGGTACTACATATCCACAATATATTAGTGTATCATAATCCATTGACATAATGCCTCTAGTTAAAAGGAAAAGAACAATGAGAGAGGCAGTTAAAAGTAGCATTGAGGGTGTTGTGGACAATCCAAAACCCAAGGCACCAATTTTAACCAACACAACATGCTTCATAGACAAGTCCACCACCCCCCCATGGAAAAAAGTATTTAAGGACTTCAACAAGAAGGAAATCTTGCAAGACCTAGAAGACAGAGAGGAATATTTCAATATCAAGAGGTCTATATTCCACAAAGTTGCTTGCCATTATGCAATACTACATTATGCATAAGCCATTGGGTGGATATTACAACACATTTGTTCTCAAATTATGATCGTTACAAGTGCAAAGGATGAGGAGCTTGCCACTTATCAGGCTCATGATTTGCATAAATACTATAAGCTCCCAAAGTCTGAATAATATCTCAACACAATGTTTTATGCTGGTTTTGGGGAGTCCACGAAAGATATTCTTAAGACTTGGTGGCAAGAGCTAGGAAAATTTTGGTAGAAGCTTGATGGTATTTGTAGAACCAAGTCATTAAGGAAAGTGTACCAATATATGATGGCTATGCACTACAAATTGTATGGATGTAAGAATGCAAAATTCTTTGAAGAAAGATGGGTTTATATGGTACACCCATGCACCACCGAGGGAGCTATTTTTAATTGGTATGGTCTCATAGCCCATCAATTGCAGAAAAATGTTCCTAAGGAAAATAATGTAGCACAAGTAAAGCAACCAAAGTTTTATATGTCATACTATTTTATAGATGGGATATGTGCTAAAAAAAAATTCCCAGGTTTGGAGTTGTAGTGGACTAGAGAACAACCCCCTGTCCATAAATACTACAAGATAATGTGGGATACTAGTTATAGGGGCATGCATGCAAATATCTTTGAGCAATTCATCTCAATGTTATATCAAATGCTATTTGGTATCGAGGTTCCTTGCATGAAAAACAAGGATAGGGAAGCCATAATCAATGTTGCATATTGGTTTACATCACCTCAGGGTATACTCATCAGGCTATTCAGAGCATATAAAAGTCCACATCTGTTGCCAATGTTTGTAATAGAGAAAGTGGTCATGGAAGAAGTTGGTTACAAACTTTGTATAGGACTGTCAGGGACATTACAAAAATTGAAAAATTCACCATGGCCCATTTCCCCCTTGTAAATAGGGTGATACGAACTGAATAATTTAAAGGCAACAAAGGCGGAAATTGAGGAACTTAATCACCTAAGTTTCGGTGAGATGGCTTATCATCAATATGACCATAGACGTATTTGCACACAACATTGTACAAAGTTGAGATTCACATGGACATATGCTTTGATCTCCTGGGAGGATGAGGTAAATATTAAGAACCATTATAATGCCTTTAGAGCAATTGGACCAGGTGAAGAAGCAGGCCCTTCTAATAAAACAAATGTTCCAGATAATTCGTAAGAATGGACCCAGGAGGGAATGAATATTCAAAATACTAATGAGTTGAAAATAAAACAAGAACATGAAGCTGAGGAGGAGAGGAGAAAAAATTTTAAAGCAGACAAAAACACTAAAGGGGAAATTTAGGAGAAGAGAAAGAAAGAACTTGAAGAGGATAGAAAAAAGAAAAAAGAGGAAGAGCACAAGAATAAAAAGAGTAGGAAAAGAAGAAGCAAGAGGATACGTAGAAGAGGAAAGAAGAACTAAAGAAATAAAAAGAGGGAGAAGCTTTAAAGAAACATCAAAAGGAGGCCCTCCAAAAGTAGAAGGAAGAAGAAGAACAAAGAATATTACAACTTGAGGAGGAAAAGAGGAAGAAACAAAAAGGGGATGAGTTGTTGAAGAAGTTAGAGGAGGAACTTATCATAGACGATGAGCAAGAGGAAGAAAACCAAACAACACAAATTGTGCTAACCATAGCTCCTCTGAATATTCAACATCCAACTCCTCTTACCGGTGGGCACCTTCCTTTCAGCAATATGGGGATTCCACCTCTAGATGAAGATAATATTATGGACATCTCCAATTTTAAATTTGATGAGATTAAAGAAAAAATCATTCGAGAAAGGAGGAAGTACTTTTCGAACGAACCATATCGACTAGCTTCTAGTGATACAAAAAGAGTTATTGTGTCAAATACAACGACTAATCCCAGGGAAGTTGCTTTAGCAGGTGCAACATTTGCAGTAGCCATGAAAAAGAACACAATTTTTTTGATGCACAAGAATGAATAATTGGAGAAAGTATTGGCTGATGCAAAGTAGCGGATTGTACATCTCCTCAAAGAAATCAAAGTGTGTCTTCCACAAGTTCAAGCAAATAAGGCCTACAGTCAGCTATAGTTGAAGAACTCAAGTAGCTGGAAGACATGATAAATCAGGTTTATGAAGAGATGATAATCTTGCACAAGGTCATGGTGCCTTTGTATGAGATCCAAAAGAATTACAAGAAAAACTGAAAATTACAATATTGACTCATATGGATATGGATATGATCTAGGAATGGAGCGCCAAGTACCTAAATGCACAAGAAAAATTGGAAAAGAAAGGAAGACATGTCTAAAATGGAAACAACAGAGACAAAGATGCATATGCAAGACTATGATCAACATAACAATCACATAGACAACGTTATGTATGCTTACATGAAATTGCATTCTAGATTAGAAGCCTTGGTTTGATCGCATAGATACCCTCAATAGGTGCACTAAGAGAAATGAAACATAGAGATGTTATCAGAAAAGAGCTAAAGGAATTTTTGGATGTCACAAGACATGTGGCCACCCAAGATGACCTGGAAGTAACTAAGGAGCTCGTTCTGCAATATGTCACCGAACCTGTCAAGTTACATATGAAGTTGACCATGTTGTGGAAAAGCATACAAGTAAGCTCTAAAACAATATTGAGGGATGCTTTGGAGTGTAAGTTGAGATAAAATCCATTTTACCACTAAAGGTCAAGAGTGTAGTGGTGGAGTACAAAGATTGGTACCAGTACATCATGAAGGAACTCCATGTCATAGTGGTCGAAATGTAATTTCCTCAAATTATAGAATAAATACGTTTTATTTTGTATTTTGTAAATATTTGACACAATTTGTAAAAAGGCTAAATTTTGTAATTAGAAAAGAGAGAAAATGAAAAGTCACCAAGAAGTTCAAGAGTCACTTGGAAGCCGAAGAGTCATGAGGGAGCTCAAGAGTCACATGGAAGGTGAAAGGTCACCCCATTTGTTATATATAGACCCTCATGGCTCAAGCAAATGGACTTTGAGCCTTGCCTTCTCTAGTTAGCATGTGAGAGAGATTTTTATTTTGAGAAGCAAGTTGTGGCTCCCATGTTCCACTATTGGAACAAGTGAAATGTCTATGTAATGGTGCATTTTATTTCTTCCACATAATCATAAGAATCACGCTAGAGATTGAAAACCTTTTCGTGCATGTATCACAACTTATTGTAAGACTTTTATTGTAATAGTTACGGTATGTGTTTATGTTTATATGTGTTAAAGGAACGAAATACTTCGTTATATTTAGTACAAATATTGATGAAAATGTATGTCCTTATGCTTTCATGATTGTTTCTTGATTGAAAAATATTTTTCAATAAGTAAAAATTCTTTCTTTATGTGTGTGTATTTATTAGAGTAGTACTAATATTATTCTTATAAAGGTTCATATTGTCTACTTTGTTTCGTGGAAGTAATTTTATGCACATTATATTTTCATGTTTCATAAAGCTAACATAGTTGCAGATCTCAAGAGTAATTTTGATTTCTCTCATATGTTATTGTTTCTTACCAAGGAAAATCATAAACTCAACATAATGGTAGTCGGGGCATCATCCCAAATGGGACTCCCACACCAAACGATGTAGATTCTAATTTGGAATTTATACCAGGGAGATCCCCTTGTGTTGGAGGACTTCTAGCACCATCAACACTTTGGTGCTAGAAGGAGGGGCACCAATGTATGGTTGATCATTCATCACATTCACATCTTGAATCTTTGCATCAAGTAATTGTCTGAGTTCGCCTCCATCATATGTATATGAGAAAGAAGAATCACCTCCACCTAGTCTAGAGTGTGCATATGAAGTTACTTATGATCAACTCAGATATTTACACCTTATCACCTGTGAGTTTGCAAAGGCACTTGGATTACTTCTTGTCGCATCAATCCTCCCTCACAAATGGTCAACTAGAGAAACAACTCGTTACGATGTTTTGGTCTCAATAGTCCAGGAATCGGTGACTACTTCCTTGGATGACCTAGTTGATTTGGTTGACGGAGATTTAAATCAAGGGAACATGATACCATTGAAGTTTAAAACATAGAGGGAGACATGGAGAACATCTATATTCTAGATCATAAAGAATTGAATAATAACGACCATTTCAACAAGGAAGAAGAGGAATATTTAGAATAAGATAGTGACGAGGTGAGAGATAACTAAAATATCGCTGGTGAGCAATTGGATTGGATGGCCCAAGGGACGCTTTCCGTTCTAGGTGCACTTAATTGTTTACCCAAACACCTAGAGAAGTTCTTAACAAAGTATGACCCTGATAAAGAAACCAAGGTTGAGGACCATATTGACAACTTCTATTTGCACTTAAGAATGTTAGAAGTCCGTTTCAATGATGTAGCCTGCAGATTGTTCCCATATACTATTGAAGGCAAGGTATGAACGTGATATCATAATATTTTGGTCAATTCGATCCATAATTGGTGAGAGTTCAAAAATTTTTCTTAGGAAAAATTATCAATGACAAGACTTCTGTTATGTTATTGAAAGGACTTAGCAATCTAAAGACAGGGAACAAGGAGAAGGTTAAAGACTTTAATTAGAAATTCACTTGTATCTTGAATAAGTTCCCTGCAAATGTGCATCCACATGATTCCATCACAAAGGACTATTATACTTTGATTTTCCAATAAACATTTTTGTGTTCGTGAAAAGAGCTACAAAGGGAACATTAGCTTAAAACTTTGCCGAGGAAATATTTTTCGAAAAGGATTTGAGGTCCATTGGAGTTGTCACTAACTAGGAAGACTCAAAAGACACTAGAAAGAAGCCTTAAGCCTTTTCTAGAAAATCCAAGGAAAATGATTCATTTCATATGGAGAGCTTGACTAAGTCATTGAAGAAATTGACCAATGAAGTATCTGAATTGAAGAGAAAATCTAGAAAGGCATCATCCTGTAACAAGTACTTCAAGCCATTTTTTAGGAAGAATACCAATCAATTGACTAAATATTCTCAAAGTTCTAATGTGGTATTCAATGTCGAGGACGTGGGAATGGAAAATTATTGTATGTTTCATCAGGAAGCTCATTCTGAAAGGATGTGCCCATTATGGAAGCACAATATGATTGCAATGATAACTAATTTTTGGAAGGTCAAACTACAAAATAACAATATGAGTAGTCCAAGGAAGAAAGTGAGGCTTCCCCACCAGAAGATAAGACAAGTGTTGGTAAATCTATTTTCACTTTTAGCCTCATTATAAACAATGGGAAGAAGTTGCTGGTGAAGCCCCTCCACACAAAAAACTAAGCCATACAATCTTAGGAGAAAAGGGCCAACTCCTGAGCTTGAAGTAGATAAGCAGAGGAAGAAAATTTTGAGAAAAAAATTACCTCCCACTAATCTAGCTCAGGGTTTGAAATCTAAATTTGGAAGTACACAATCTTCCAAGAATGAATCAGGGAATACTAAAATAAATTCAACCACACCTGAAGTGTTAGATAAGGCTTCCCCACCTACCTCTATGGCTTAGCTTTCCAAGGAAGAGAATGTGACATGTGATGTCAACTACAATATCATTGAATATATAAAGAAGGACCGTGCCAATATATCCATTTACGAGCTAGTAATGTTGGTAGGCTAACAAAAATTGATCATCAAAGATTTTGCGTCAATGCCCTATTAGATAAAATAGTTTTTGATTCCAATTTTTTTTCCAGTAAGTCTAAAACTATCCTTGAATCTATTGTTAATGTTGCTAACATAAACTCAAGATCCTCTTGTCCTCCTTTTCTATTAAAGTGTGAAATTTTAAATTATAATGTACATTAATGGCTTGCTGATTTTGGGGCCTCTACGAATGTAATGCCTTTATTATTTTCCAAGAAAATTAATGCTAAATTAGAAAAGGCAGATGCCAGAATAATACAAATTGATAGATCAAAAGTACAAGTAATTGGTGAACTTAATAATGTTTTGATTCGATTATCTTTTGATCATAGAGTTCATCAATGCATTGATATTGTTGTTGTGGACATTCCGAAGGCTTATGGTTTACTGTTAAGTAGGGATTGGTCGAGTAAGCTATAAGGCTAATTTTCCATAGATTGGTCCCACTTATGGATTCCTTATAAGGGGAAGAACAACCAGATCCAAGTTGATAGTGAGCCTTTAATGAATTATATCGTCACGGAGTTGGAAGCGCATAACGAGCCCATAAGTGTGGCACAAGAAATTCTAGGAAATTGTTTTCTTGAGTCTGAAATTGGATGTTATCTTGCACATCCATCTCCAGTACCATCAGAAATCAAATTGGAACTCCTTCCTAGTACTCCAGTTGGTGATAATGGCACCTGAAATACCATATATGTAAATACGTTTAGTTTAGAGACTAACCGAGTTGCTACTGATCTTTGGACATTGCATTATGATGTATCTAAGATGCGGGATGGAGTCGAAGTAGGTTGCATCTTGATGGCTCCAAAGCAAAAAAAATATTTGATCTCTTGTTTTTTATACTTCAAGTGTAAGAATAATATTGCAGAATACAAAGAGCTTATATTTGGATTAAAGAAGGCCATCGATCTTAAGGTATGCTAATTTTTTCAACTGCAATCAAATTCCACCTTGGATAACTCAAATGATTGAGATGATGATTGTATTAGATTCCTCTTTTCGAGAGGACCAAAATTGACCTAAAGATCACCCAATTTGGTCAAGTGGAAGTTGAGTTATGAATTATTTTATTCATACATGTATTATGGAATGGGTCGGCCCTAACCACATGTGTAACTTCTTAGGTCAGCCTTAACCCCAAGTGGACCCTCATGAAAGCCTATAAATAGAAGATACCTCAAGATCATTTGGACACATTCGATCAAGCTATCTTCTCTTCTTTTTTTTCTTGGTTTGCAGGTTCGATGGAAGGAGTTCGCACAAGGGTCTGAAATCACAGGTGTAAGATTCACTTTGACTTAGGGTTTTCTGATCCTCGGATGCTGGCATAGAACAAGGAATTTTAGCCCCTAGATGCTGGCACACAATGGTCATGACAATGTCGAGAGAGACTTGGACGTTGGCACAGAGGCTTATGGGAGTGTCCATGGCATCAGAGGCATATATGGAGGTGTCATTCCTTGGACGCTCGCACAAAGTGGTCCTGACAGTGTCCAGGTTGTCCCAGATGCATGCACAATAACTACATAGGAGCATCCAAGGGTTTTGGGTAGATCTAGTAAGTTTTTCCTTAGACGCATGAACATAATGGCCTGGGAGCATCCAAGCTTCCATAGACGCTTGCAAAACTCCTCCTCCTGCGTCTGAGACTCAAAGATGAGATTTCTGTATTCCGAAGTTTCCGCTCAGTGATAACAGTATTTAGCAGTGTTAGACACAGTGACAACAATATACAACAGTTGATTTCAGTCTGTGATAGCACACTACAACCATCAGTATGAGGGTTTTGATTTCAAGCATGATTAGATCTGTTTCATGGATATCATAGTTGTTTTGTTACATAGATAAAGTTATGGCCCATTGTACTCTCTTTTGCTATATCATATGATGACGATCTAAGAAGAAGAAGATTTGCAAGGGTTTTCCCCATAGTGGGTTTTTCCCTGGTCTCAGACCAATCATGGTGTCTCTATGTGTGTGCATGCTTTTCTTCTACTGTTCCTTTTATGTTCCTCTGCATTGATGATGATGATGATGATGTTGTTCTTTCTATATAATTGCATATGATGATGTATAATGGTGTAGATATGAATAATGTAATGATGATATGGGGTGAACTTAATGTATTAATGATGAAATGCAATTATTAAAGAAAAGAACAATATATCCCTATGAAAAATTAACATGGTCTCAAGTTGGGCTAAATAAAATCCATGGAGATCACCCGATGATGACACCTTTGATGGAAGCAATTAAAGGATGGTGGAGAACTAAAAGAATTCTAAGGTTTGAAGAAAAACCTAGGCAACTTGATTATTAGGGTTTGATGGATTTTATGAGGTTAGGGTTGGAGAGAAAACCATGGTTTATGAAAACTATATGAGATATGGAACCTAGCTGGTCAATGTGAAGATGCTCAAGCACTTGTGGGAGATTTGATGAAGTCCTAGATGGGATTGGATACTTGAAGGAAACATTGGTATATGGACCATTGTTATAGACATTTTTGTGCCTTACAGCATGAAGCATGAAATGTCCATAATCTAAGGGATCCAAAGTCCCTAAACATGTTGTTCCTACCCCTAGAGGAACAAGGCCAGCAAACCATAGCACTCAACAAAAGTTCTCCACCTGAAAACACTCAAAAACAAGGCAATTCTGGATCATGTCAACTGCTCCACTGAGCATCTGCGCTGAATGTCAACTGCTCCACTGTCTACCTGCGTTGAATGTCAACTGCAAAGAAGGCTACCTGCGCTGGGCGAGTTTGGACATGTGGCACAGTCATTCCTCAAGGTGTCAATGCCCAGGAAGCTTCCAAAATGACACTTGGATCAGAGAATTCGACTGGTGATGAGTAAGAGGTTCCAAATCTCCAAGTGGAAGCAAGAACCTCCAAGTGGACTCAAGAACTGAAGTGGGAGAGGACACTAGTCAGCTTCATGCCAGCCTCAAGCTGACTCATCCTTTCTCCAAAAATCCTATATATAGATCTCTCTCATGAGGTCTAGAGGGGCTGGAATGTTGTGAATGTAAAGAATTGCTGTTGGTTTGAGTTTAGAACTATTGGGTGATTTGCTTTGAAGGAGGTGAAGAGGAGATTTCTCTCTGCTGGGAAGGTGATGCTGGATTGGGCCTCTTATGGTTGTATCACTTCCTGAACCTTACTTCTTCCGTTAATAAAGCATTTGAGGTTCTTCTATATGCATGTGTCTCAATGGTGTATTGTTATACTTGTGTATTTGATTTATTCTAATCCTTGAATCAATTATGAATGTATGCTTCTTGTAGTTTCCCTTTCTTGCCATTTTGCAAGATCTTGGTGTAGTTGGGCTAGTGAAAGAGCAAGGAGCTGGGGGCAAGCAGCAAGGAGAGAAGATTGGATCAACCATTAGCGAAAGACATCGGTTAGTGGATCTCTTTCTCCCCTCTCCTACATCTCATAAAGAAGTAATCTCGGATAGCTTTGATTTGATTGTTGCTAAGGAACTATCACCCTTAGAGTGGGATAGGGTCATTCCGTATTGGATACTTTTCCCAACAATAAATTGGCGACTCCACTGGGGATCGTATCTTGTTGGTTGTTTGTGTTTTTTTCTATTCATTTCCTAAACACAGGGAGTACCGAATCGAACTGTATTTGGATCTTTCAAATGCAAAGTAGAGGGCAGCTACTCTAGCTCAGTTTCTGGGCATGTTTATGATTTGAAGAGCTGATCCACAAGGACTCTGAACAGCTCTTAGTGATAGCTTTTCATCCTCCTTTGAATCATCCTTTAGTGTGTACTTGATTGGTAGCTTTGATTTGGCCTGAAACAGTGTATTTTTGAGCATTTTGTGACCCGGAAACCAAGAGAAACGAGAGTTTCTCTCTTCATTGCAGGCACTGTGAAGGCAGTCTGCATTTCATCGCAGGTCCCGAAGGGGCTACCTGCGCTGAATGTCAAACTGACAGTGTTCTACCTGCGCTGAACCAGTGTGGCCTTGTGCAGCTGGGGTTCTTTGTCCTTTATTGCCCTGTTTTGATCTCTGTTTTTGCAGCCTGTTATCAGTCAATGTACCTATCTGAAACCACCTTTCTTTGCCACTATTCCGCCTCGGTTGTATAAAGAAACTGTATTTGTTCTTTGTGTATTTCTTACATCATTTGCAGTTTCCCATAACGAAAGTAAACTAGTCTTGATGTGGCCTCTTAGATCTAGACCTGTGATAAGTGTCGTTCTGATCTTAAGAGTTAGTTTGTTTGCTGTTCATAGCTGATTGAGCTTTTGCTTTCGTCATATGGTTTGAATTTATGTATTTCTAGTGTTGAAACAAGTAAATCTTAAGGTGTCTTTTGATTTTGGACAAAAGCTTGTTTGCTTTCACTTGAAATTGAATTCAAAGTTATACAACAGCTTTCTTTTTGTAGTACATCAACATTAAGAAAGAGAAAAGAAATACCTGCATTGTGCATTTTGCATTTGATAAGTTTGCATGCTGGATTTAGGGAAAGTGCATTAGAGTGTGTTGATTGCTCTTTGAGAAAAGATAGTCGCTCTCTTTTCCCTTAGTAGCTAGGATTTTCAAAAGTTGAAAGATTGTAAAGCTTGCTTATCATCTTAGACTGCATTTAGGAATTTGTATCATACATCTCGTGGTGAACCTTGAAAGGCAAACTTTAAAAAGATCAACCTAAAATAAACTGAATGAACCTAACAACGCTTTGAAACATAACGCAAACACATAGAGGTCTAAGCTAGAGACGTGTTCCGGCGTCGTTAAACATAGTGACTGTCGATCTCGAAGAAGGTGGGTGATTCCTCCTGAGAGTCGGTGGCACTAATACGGATTGTGCTCCCACGTACCGTCGCGTATATATTGGGAGACCCCTATAGGAACAAAGCCTTTATCCATAGGAAGCCGTGTCGGCCGCCCTACTGATCGCAATGCAGTGAACACAGCATTCACGAAGATCGACCACCCGTACCGTAAAACGTATTCTGTGGTTTTGCGAAAGGTTTGGCACACCCTCTGCCTAGATCTCCAGAGCAGTTTCTTTTGGCCTTTTTCAAACTCTATAACTGAAAAAGTCCACCCGAGCATTTGTCACTTCGGGCTCGTTAAAACATCGAAGGAGACTAGAGTCATCTTTAGCTTTTTCTCGACTCTTTAAAACTGAAAAAGCAAGTTGCGTCTAAAAGCGTCTAATAAAACTCATTCAGTTCGGAAACACAAATTTCCCCTTTTAAATATTTTGGTTGATCGAGTAATCCGCAATCGTGGAAGAAAGTCAATTGAAACCCCGTCGTTCGCGGAGGCTTACGAGTCAACCGTCTTTGTCTCCGGAATCGAAAACAATACGGACAAAGCGAACTCGTTTAACCGGTTCAAAATCTCCTATCAAAGTTAGAACAAGTGTTCCAACTACATCTGAGGTTCCGGTCACTCCAAACATTTCTGGAAACCCTGCCTCTATAGAAGAAGTTCAACAACCACAGAAGGACAGTAATACTGATCCTAGTCTGGGGGCAAATACTTGTGTAATTGAACCAGTTCCATCTGTAACCGGTCCAGAAAGTTTTGTTCCTCAAACAACTGTCGCTGTCGAAACAACCCCTTCTTCGGCACCAGAAATATTTTACGGACCTGACGGTCTTCCTCTTCCACCGGGTTTGATTGCGATAGAGGAAATTGCAGAGGATCCGCAAGCAAGTACTCCAACCCATTTTGGAGTCGGGGTCACTCTATTTCCTTCATCAGAAGTTAATCCACCACAAGTGGAGGTTCCTGTAGAATCGCTAGGCAATCTATTGGATAGACTTAAAATGTCTGAACAACCGTCATCATCTAGGACTGTGTCAAACGACACAGCGACAACAGAAGCCCCTGCCGTCACTCCGACAATGTTTGTCGGCATACCAGCTGTCCCGACTAGCTCACAACAGCTAGAAGGAGTCCACCAAGGGACTATTTCGACAGCGTGGTCTGTTCCAGTTTGTTCATCCGGAGTAATCCGGCAACTCTTATGTTGAGACTCGCCAAATTGATCCATTTGGAGGTCAATTTGGGCAATCCAATCCCCAAGGACAATCAATCCCCTTGAGTTCCGGATTGCTACCGTATGGGGGGCAGTATGCCCTTTCATTACCCCCTCCGGGAGGGTACCCATACGCGAGTTCACAACAGTATTCAGGTTATACTGGAATTGCATCAAGTAGTTGGGTACCTATGCTACCTCAACAACCAAGGGTTGTATATTCTATGCAACAGTGTGTACCTATGACAAACATCCCAACCACACCGGCTATTGTAACAGTGTCACAAGTTCAAGCGATGCCTGTTGCATGTCAACCTCAGGTTGTAATGCAACAGCCCCTTGACCATGGGTCACAACCACAATCGCCAACTGGTGGGGCGACACAGGTCCAAACGGGTACAATTACCCCACACCTCGGTCCAACGGTTAGCATAGCACAACAGAACATGGCTTCACAACCATGGCTAGTGCAATACCAACAACCACAATTCCAGCAGGTGTACCAAGGTTCTGAGCAGCAGATCTTTGCGAACAGTGGACAACCGTATATCCAAAACGGTCAAAACCAACCACTTTACAGTGGTCAAGTCCACCAACCGTATCAGTCATACCAACATCAATTACATTATGCTGGTATGCAAAGGCCCACTGCTCAAGCGATTCCATCGTACCCTGGTTATGCTTCGCCTAACCTGAATCAACAGTTACCATTCGTGGCGACTTTAGAGTTACCCGATTTACACCGTTAACCAACGATCCGATTGCTTATGCCCCTTGGTGGCCAGCGATTCCTCATAAACTTCCATCTGACATTCCTAAATTCAATGGAAATCCAGGTGAAGACCCATCGAATCACGTGATGACTTTTCATCTGTGGTGTTCGTCGAACACCCTAAACGACGATTCGATAAGACTTCGCCTTTTTCAGAGGACATTGACAGGTCCAGCGGCTAAATGGTATATTGAATTACCTAGAGCCTCGTTCGACAATTTTAGTTCCCTAGCCACGACTTTCTTAACCCATTTTCAATTACCGATAAGGTATGAAACAGGAACAGAAATATTAACCAACTTCAAGCAGACAACTGCCACCCATATATCTGATCATATACATGAGTGGCGTCGTCGTCGTAGGATGGTGAAAACATACGTTCCCGATCAGCTGTTAGCTGAATGGTTTATAAAGTCGTTACTTCCTGCTATAACGGAAGATGTGGCAAAAGGGGGAGTCGTAACAGAGGAGCAAGTTATCGCTCGTGCACAGTATTTGGACTTAGTTTATACTCAGTCCGGCACGCTCTACGACAAAATACCTGACGCTCCTAGACCGGAATTTTCAATTCCTCCTCCTCCTAAATCCAATAGTGACTCTCATGCCGGTGATGGCGTGATTGGCACGGCAAACGCGAAATCGATAAAGGCTTCATCAAAGAAAGCCCGTAAGAATTCGGATCAAAATGCAAAAGAAGAAATTCTTGCTTCGGAAGTAAATGCCGTATCAGCAGATAAGGGCAAAGAAACCAATCAACCAGGAAGCAAGAAGAAGCAAAACAAAGGGAAGAAGAAGAAACAGGGTGAATCATCTCCTCGAAAAAATTCTTCAAACCCTCCTGGGCAAGGGAAACCAAATTATCCATGTCAAATATGTGATGAAGAGGATCATTACACAAAGAATTGTCCATTCAAAGCTGAGTTAAAGAGGTTCTTTAAAAGTTCCCAAACCTCAGCTGTGTTAACTGATCCATTCCCCAACCCAGGTCAAAATATGGTTGATAGTGGAAATGCTTCCCCGTCGCAAGTGCTTATGTTGTCGGTTTCAAAACAGCAGAATGATGCTTTGATTTCGACAAGGAACAAAGATTACGGGAATCCTCAGCTGTCGAACGACAAAGGTAAAGATCAACCAAGTAGTTCGACAACAACTTCGACAGAAGTTGTACCGCCCATCATTCCTGAATTAACAATAAAACCGCCAAAGGGAGTAATACACAAGTCGACATTTAATCCTTGCGCCAGGGCGGCGCAACATTATAACATAGTGGAAGATTTGGCCCAATCGCCATCCGCTATGTCGACTCTTGAGGTATTACAAAATTGCCCATCCCAAAGGCAGGCTTTGTTATCGCTATTGGTGGGGTTGACCTAAGGATTCCAATCTTGTATCCTTTGATCACAAAGGATACGATCCTCAGTTACCAGCTCAATTAGCTTTCCTTATTCAAGTGAAAGCCCTCAACAAAACTGTTCACAGAACAATTATTGATGAGGGGCATCTACATGTATTATGTCGATGAGTTGCTGGAAAACTTTAGGATCTCCAACCTTGTCGCGATCTTCGACGACATTAAAAGCTTTCGACGGAAGGACTTATACCCCGTACGGTATCCTTAATAACTTGAAGGTTGAACTGGGAGGAAAAACAGTAGAAATTGATGTTGAGGTCATCGATGGAAATCTTGACTACAACATCCTACTGGGTAGACCATGGATTTATGCCATGGCAGCTGTTGTGTCGACTTATTTTAGGAAGATCGCATTCCCGTTTGAAGGAGGGATTACGGTCGTCGACCAACAGAACTTCCTCCCTAATGGTTCACAAGTTACAGGAAGCATTCCTATGATCCATGAGAGCAACCATTCGCTTCAAGATATCGGAGTAGGATTATTGAAAGACCCCACATTGATGGGAACTTTCGCGCTACCACCTCCTATTTACATAGGAAATATACCGTTTGTAGCAACCTGCAACATGATATCTTCCACGAAGGTCGCAAAAGACAATGTCAACATGGATCATGCAGTTGTTTTGCCCCCAAGCCCTTTAGAAATATTGTAGCAATCAATGTTTCAAGCATGGGAGGCGAACCCAAATCAACGCTCGTCAAGCGTTTGGGTAGATAGGTCTAGAGAATATGGTACCCATTAGATCCTTGGTCGAAAGTACATGGGACTGACGAAGGAATCTTACAATCAATGTTGATTGAAGGGGCACCATGGAATGATCACCACCATCGTTCCCTTCTTCCGGAATATGAAGAAGATACTCAAAGTGACCTTTATCACCCTTCAGTTTTTGAATTCCTAACAAATACTGTAAATACGGTGGATTCCGAGCGAAACTTATCCAATATTGAAGAGACTATAGCCATAAATATCTCGACTAAAACAGATGTTGTAGAGAATATTTATGTCGGCAAAGGTTGTTCCCCTTCAGAACTGGAAATATATAACGCTCTTTTTTGCGAATTTAGAGATGTCTTTGCTTGGTCATATGATGAAATGCCAGGCATTGACTCGAGTATCGTTGAACATGAAATTAAAATGTATCCTGATGTCAAACCAGTAAGACAACGGCTTCGGCAGGTGCACCCCAAGAAAGCCGCTGCCATTAAGGCAGAAGTTGAAAAACTTCTCCATGCTGGATTCATCTACCCGGTTCCTCTAACCGATTGGGTATCGAATATTGTCCCTGTTATGAAGAAACAAGGGACGATTAGAGTGTGTGTCGATTATAGGGATGTAAACCAAGCTTGTCCGAAGGACAACTACCCTACACCCTTCATCGACCAGATAATTGATGAATGCGCCGGATGTGAAATCTTTTCATTTATGGATGGATTTTCCGGTATAATCAAATAAATATCCGCCCACAGGACCAGTCAAAGACTGCATTTATTTGTCCGTGGGGCACATTCGCTTATCGAAAATTACCCTTTGGTTTAAAGAACGCAGGGGCGACGTTTCAGAGGGCAATGAATTATGCCTTCCATGACATCAAGAACATCGTTCAACCTTATCTCGACGACCTTCCGGCTCATTCGCGAAAGCGGACTGATCATCCGCAGCATTTAAGAGCGATATTTCTACGTTGCCGACACTACAAGATAAGACTCAATCCGCACAAATGTGTGTTTTGCGTCGGTTCTGGTCGTTTACTTGGCTTTGTAGTCTCTAAGGATGGGATTCGTCTCGACCCCTGCAAGGTTCAGGCAATCATTAATTTGCCTCCACCTTCAAATTTGCTTCAGATTCAGAAACTCCAAGGGAAAGCAAACTTTCTGAGGAGGTTCATTCCAAATTACGCAGAACTTGCTAAAGGTTATACTCGTCTTTTGAAAAAGGATGTACCTTTCGTCTGGGACCAGGTGGCGCAAGCTTCCTTTGATGCTCTGAAAGATTGTCTAGTAAAAGCATCATTAATGTACGCCCCAGACTATCAAAAGATTTTAACCTGTATCTGGCTGCAGCGGATACGACCATTGCGATGGTTTTAGTTCAAGAAGTCGATGGAATTGAACATCCTATCTATTATTTAAGTAAAAACTTAAATGATACAGAAAGTAAATATTCTTATGTTGAAAAACTAGCGCTTGCAGCTGTTCAAGCGATTCAAAGGTTTCGACATTATGTCCTCTTTCGGAAAACTACCATCTTGTCAGATTGCAACCCCATGACTTATATACTGTCGCGACAGTTGCTGGGGGGCAAATATTCAAAATGGATAGCGATCCTTCAAGAGTTTGATCTGGAATTTGTAAAATCCAAATCAAAGAAAGCTCTAGTTTTCGCAGAATTATTATGCGATCTCCCATCGTCGTCCAACGATGAAACATCAGAAGAGTCAATCGTGGACGAAAGTTTGTTTCTGATATCTACAAGCGATGAGTGGTATGGAGATATCATAGTTTATCTCCAAACCCAAAAATTCAGGCCAACACCTCTCACTCCGAACAAAAACGTATACGATACCAAGCAAAAGACTACATGATCGTCGGTGATACACTTTACCGTCGTGGTATCGATACAGTTCTGAGGAGGTGCCTTACCCATGAGGAGGCCGAAAAAGCCCTGAATGAGTGTCATTCAGGCGCGTGTGGGGGGCATCAATCTGGATATGCAACAACACAAAAAATCTTACGAGCAGGATACTTCTGGCCAACCATGTTCAAAGATTGCATAATCGCAGTCAGAAGTTGCCATGCTTGTCAAATTTTTTATAGCAAAACCAGAAGACCACCCGCACCTTTACAGCCAATAGTTGCTGTTGGGCCTTTCGCCAAATGGGGCATCGATTTCATGCAATGTAACCCCACCTCGACCGGGGGGCATGGGTATATTATAGTCGCTGTTGACTATTTTACCAAATGGGCCGAGGCGATGCCTACATTGGATAACACTGGTGAAACAGCTGCCCTTTTCTTTTTCAATCATGTAGTCGCCAGGTTCGGCGTACCACAGGCTATAGTTACAGATCATGGGTCGCATTTTCGCAATCACATGATGGTCGAATTAGCTGCCAAGCTAGGGCTATCTCACGACAGCTCTACCCCGTATTATCCGCAAGCCAACGGACAAGTTGAAGCAATCAACAAGGTCCTGAAGCGTATGTTGCAAAGGATGATCGGGGTTCATAAAAGAAGGTGGCACCTAATCCTGTACTCAGCCTTGTGGGCTTACCGAACGTCGGTAAAGAACGCGACCGGGTTCACACCTTTTCAACTGGTGTATGGCCTGGAAGCAGTCTTGCCAATCCAGTGCAAAATTTCGTCGCTTAAACTCGCAATTGATCTCCTCCCCGGAACTTCAGAAGAAGAGGCTCGTTTCTTGGAATTAATCCAGTTGGATGAAACCCGTCGTGATGCCGCTTTGGCTAACGAAGCCCATAAGAAACGAGTCAAGGCTCAGTTCGACAAAAATGTCAAACCCCGTGTCTTCTCAGAAGGTGATTTGGTCTTGCTTTATGACCAAGAATCCGATAAATTGGGAGCAGGTAAATTTAATTCCTTATGGATGGGCCCCTATATTGTTAAAAGGGTGTTAGCAAAAGGAGCCTACGAGTTAATGGATTATGACGGAATTCCACTGGCGCAGCCCCGCAACGGGTTGTACCTCAAGCGTTACTATGCTTAAATAGTAACCTGCATGCTTTTGTTGTATTTTGTTTTCGCTAAAGTATTTGTTCTGGTCGAGTGATCCACCTTTTTCATTTGTTGCAGATGTCGAACCTTCTGGAGACATGTGTTGGATATGCCGACGGAGCGAGTCGTAGTTCGCGGAACCTATCCTCCGCAGCCTGGGCCATTTTTGATCCAAGCGGCGAGTTAGTAAGTTTCAGAGGAGTGTGTATTGGGCAATCAACGAATAACATCGCTGAGTATAGCGCGTTGATAGAACTACTCTCTGATGCCATCACACGTGGCATACGCCGACTAATTGTCAGGCTAGACTCACAGCTCGTAATACTACAACTCAATGGTATATATTCCGTTCGCAATCCAGCTATTTATCGCATGTTCCTAAGGGTTAAGATTTTGGAAAGACAGTTTGATTCAATTCAATACCAACATATTTCCAGAAACTTAAACACATTAACCGACTCATTAGCAAATTATGTGTTAGATAGACATTTGCGACATTTATAAAAAGGGATACATCATCAATAATTGTACATATGGATCATATAACTCAACCAGAATAAAACTCGAAAATCAAAATATATATAAGCTGTTTATCATTCATACATAATGTTCTGTAACCAAGACAAAATCGGTCATATGACCCAAAAACTCAAAAGTGCTAGGGGGCACCCTAGCCTAGTGGTGCTCATGATAGCACGTCACGGCCTGTGCAATCATGCGCAAGAGACGAGTCCATCGTCTAGGCACACCAGTAGTATGTCGCTGCAGCTGTAAAGGTAACTCATCAATCCTCACATCGGGAATGCCGAGAGTAAGGCTCTCAACCTGCTCCTGCACAGCTGTAAGGGTCTCAGCATCGTCAAGGTCGCGGAGAATAACTCTCCCAGCAGGCTCCACTGCCGGGGCAGCAACTGGCGGTCTCGGACGAACTGCTGGACGGACAGGACCAACATCTGCATGCATCCAAGAGTATGATTAAAAGTCTTGATAGAATAAAGCACAAAACATTATGAATAAAACAGTAAACAGTGATATGGTCAAAGAGTTTACCAATAGCGCCCCACTGTTCGCCATCCGGTAGCACCAAATCCGGATCACCTCGGAAATCCATACCCACATATGGATACTCAGAAAAGACCATCTCCTGGCGCTCGAACCACCTAAAGAAGGCATCAGTAAAAGTAATCTGAGGTTGACTAGCATGCCTAGACATGTGATCGACCCACCTCTGCATGCGTGGCTCGGTCGGAGAAGGCAAGTCGAGTATAATATACTGAGGCTGCATCAGTGGGATTTTCTCCAAGGCAAAGGCAGTCAGAATAGAACCAAATCCAAAGTTCTTCAGCTTCCCGTCCTTCACCTTGGTCAACTGACTTTTCATCTAACAAGTACTGCATCACACCAGTTGAATACTTTCGGTTGGAGACACTCCAAGGCGTGCTGCACATAAGATCTGTTGGCAACATGTAAAGCTGCGCTACCGGCCATCCTACCAATAGTATACAGAATGGACCTGAGAGACCTGTCAGTAATCTCACGGATAACAACCTTGCCGTCTCTGCTCGGCTGGGAACCTTCCCTGCAATACTGGCGGACATAATCTCTCACGGAGTCAGTCCCCCGGGCCGAACCTGACAAAGAAATGGGGGCACCTCGCCTTGACAATCCAGTCAAGAAGCAAATGTCCTCTATGGTCAAGGGGATGGATTTTCCCCTAATCTGGAATACTTGGTTAATGGGATCCCAAGCATCAAGCATATACTGCAGCAAAGTGATCTGTGCTCTCATGCTAGAGATACGGAAAAACTTCAACAGGCCACAGTTCCGCAGCGCGTTCACCGTGACAGGGTCATGGAGGGCAATCATGTCCTCCTCTTCATGTTCTCGTTCTCGCCATGTAAGGGACATTTTGTTCAAAAATCCCTGCAAAACAAACAAGAGAAGGAGTAAGTTCCTGAGTTTGATGAGAAACTGGCGAAAATTCATCAAAAAATGAGCTAAAAACTCAGTTTTCTGAGCCCAACGCAGGCAGAGAGTGTCCTACTTGCGTTGAAGGTCAGGTTGCCTTAAGGCAGCTTGACATTCAACACAGGTTTCGAATGGGAAACCTGCGCTGAAGTTAGGGCGCCCTGGAAAAACCCCTGAGGCTCAGAAAAGCTGGGAAACAGGCACAGAATAGAAAAAGGAAACCATGAAAAGAAAGAGCTAGGGTTTAGCTCCTACCTGGTCCAGACGGCGCCGAGAATCGTCCACAGAATCTCCCGAAATCAGCTGGTGAAAATCAAGGGGGAAGAGGCACCTCCAAATCTCCAACAAACCAAATGCAAATGAAATGGTAAAATGAGAGGTAAAAACACCTTTTAATGGCTTTTTACGTAGTTCAAAGCGAAATATTAGGGTTATAATCTCATTTTCATGCAGATATTATTCATTTCTAACAAAGTTTGTTGCAGCAATTGAGAATGCAGTACTATCCTTGAAAAGAGAAAAGCTAGTAATGGTAAAAATCAAAATTTGACCATACAATCGAGCAGTTTTAGCATAAAGTTCATGCTCGTTAAAAAATAAACGCAAGATCCAAGCAGTTTTAACGCGATATTCATGCTCGTTAAAAAATAAATATAAGCAGTGAGCAATGTTTCCTCCAGAGTTTAAGCTCATTTTTAAATAAAAAATGAACCTATCTCGGTAAATAACCACTGTGATCATAAATTTATCAGCCATAAAAAGCCTTGGTCGTGTTTGCACCTGCCACCTCCACTTTCATTTGGCCGATCGTTCACCTCCATATGATTGTTTACCCATTTTGAGGAACAGCTGCGAAGAGTGATTTCACCTAGCCATCCTTGTGACACTGCCGTGATTGGAAAATTCCAACCTGTACCTGGAATCAGTTGCTATCCCTGTTTATCACTCGTTCCTCAAAAGACGAGTCTTCTTAAGCTCTTTTCAACTGACTCGTGAAATATGAAAAGATTGCCGAGTTTTGGCCTTCCAGCTCGTTAAAGGACCAGAAGAGCTATCCCTCCTCTAGATTTTAATTTTTTTGGACCTGAGGGATTATTGCACAAAAAGATCGAGCGCTTGTTTTGTTTCGGCTCGTTAAAGATATCGAAAACTCATCCCTTTGTATTGTTTTATACTTTTTCGGACTTAAGGGATTAGATGACGAAAAAGGAATTGTGGAGTTAACTTATGTACCTTTTCAGACTCTCTAAAAATGAAAAGGACCGAGTTTTCCTTGTCGTTAGACTCGTTAAAATGATTAAATAGCGACAAACTTGTCTTTAGACGAGAACGAGTTTCCCTATCGCTAGGCTCGTTAAAACATCGATGGGCTTGC